>VZTR01001671.1:126478-148893 GCA_013400775.1 Chaetops frenatus | reverse complement strand
AAGAGTGGTAAATTGACCAAGGATTTTCTAAGTTTGTTTCTCTGTGTTGTTGAGAAAGATAGTGGTAAAAGAAGATAAATGAAGTGGGAGAAAGGAACCATCTTGGGTGGGGGGCTGGGGGAGGAAGAAGAACCCACCTGGGGGTTGATTTTGATTTTGTTGTCTTTTGTTAATAAACTATTTTTATCTTTGAAGTTTAGGCCTGTTTTGCATTTCTCTTAATCCTTATTCTCATGAAACCACTCACACTGCACTCTCGCCTGTTGTGAGCAGGCGAGCAGGTGAATGTGAAACCACTACATCCATTCAACCACAACCCTATCTGCAGGACTGTTCAACATCTGTGCATCTGTGTAGAGTAAAGGGAAGAGACAGAAGATGCCACAGGAATGGGAGCAGGAGAACAGCAGAGCACTCTGCTGCTCAAAGTTTTCTCTGCCTCACATTCCAACATCACTGCTGGTACTTCTCAGTACACACCTGGAGGGAAAACAGGTTAAAATATTGACTAGAGAGATCAGGGTGATGCTGATGAGGTTCATATCAAGTAAAACAAATAGTTTCCACAGCATCACCTACTATTTCAGCATCCATCCTGAGGCTGTTCAGTATATCTTCTGTACTCTTTGTGCTTCTGGAAGTATCATTTCATGACAGCATAGAAAACACTGATTTCCTGATCTGAAACAGGATTTAATCTTGCATGAGCCCAGACACTGATCCACGCCTGGTAAGGAAAGCTTCTTTACTCCCCCATGAGCTTTACTCACACAGCTCTATCCATGGAACCTGCTGTGTTTGGGATTTTTAAACAGTTGTGGGGAGAGCTACAGAAGTCACCACTGGAGCCACAGGAGGCTTCCATCCTCTGCACTTGCTTATGCACTGCACTAATGACACTGAATGTTGTCTTCACACCCCAAATCCTCCCAGGATTTCACTCTAATTGGCAGTTCCCTCCCCTCTCACTCAGGAGAGTCCAAGGATATCTACTTTCCTGTGGAAACAGCAGAGAATGGGGACACCATTTCCTTAGGAGGGCTGGAAACTGCTCAGAACCACACCCAGCTGGAAATTTACCCCACTCAAGTCACACCACCCTACCAAAGCCACCACGTTTCAGTGACCAGATGAGGTGAGTGAGGACATTACTGCTCCATCTGGGTTTGAATACTTAGGGGGTCAGATACCACCATGGAAGAGGTTGCCCAAATAAGCTGGCATTGGGGCAGAGACTTTCATTTGACTCACTTATACTTAATAAATGGGAATAAACATAGGTAAACATAAGGCCATGGATAAGGCTATGCACTTACAGTGTGCTTACTTCTAAAAATTCAGTGATGGCAATGAGCTACAGCATCTTTACTCAACTCCAGAGACCATTTTTCGCTTCTGAAAAGCATACAGGACCTGACAGTTGGTAAAAATAAGCCCTGTGGTAGCAATTTCAAGACTTCCACAACACCTTAATGACAGGACAAGGGGTAATGAATTTATACTGAAAGAAATAAGACTTAGATTAGTTACAAGGAAGAAGTTCTTGAGAGTGAGGGTGGTGAGGCGCTGGCATAGGTTGCCCTGAGAAGCTGCCTCATCCCTGGAAGTGCTCAAGGTCAGGTTGGAGAGGGCTTGGAGCAGTCTGGTCTAGTGAAAGGTGTCCCAGCCCATGGCAGGGGGTTGAAACAAGATGATCTTTAAGGTCCCTTCCAACCCAAACCATTCTGTGAAAAATAAAAATTTATCCTAAAATATTATTACTATGATTATTCAATTTTTTTCATCTTACTGAGATGTCTTTTGAGCCTCCAAATTAAATTTGTGGTAGAACAGTGGGCTAGCAAGGCTTGTGCCCAGTTTTTGTCAGGAAACAGCTGACTTACAAGACAAAATATTTCATGGGTATCTTTGAGAAGGTGCCAACCTTCACAATTATACTTGGCCTTTCTCTTGCACACAGCTTCTCAGCACACTCTAGCAAATGCTGCAGCTTTGCACAGGAAGAGCTGAGAAGCCTAATGATGAACATCAGGGTTTCTGAGTGTGTTTTCAGAACTCCTTCCATTTCATGATAATTTATTTCATTCTATTTTTAAGTTATTCTTGTTGAACATCCAATTTCCCCACTTAGTAGGAGCCTGCAGTAGAAGAGGTCTGGTGCCAGGGAGTGGAGAGAGATGATGATGTGCAGCAACTTCTTCAGATTGACAGACTGCAATTAGAAGATACTAGATACTATAGAACCCTGATTTAAATTAGGATAGAAAGATTTTTCCATTGCTGAAATTTAAAGAACAGGTAAATATCAATGGTTTAGCAACTGGTTTCTTTCTTATGAAATGGCACTTGATTAGGTTGAAGGCAGCTGCTACTCAAAGAAAATTATTCTCCCCTCAAAGTTCAGTATCAGGTTTTGACCTGGGTTTTCATCCACAGGTCACAAGAAGGTGGCAGATGTTCAATGTGATGAAAGGGAGGCTGCACTGCAAAACCAGAGGGCGATTTTTGCTGTCATAATTACACAATTCCCATTTTTTCATCCCTTCAGTGATGCAGTGACACCAAGGAAGAAAATGTAAAGCTTGACCTTGCTCCAAGCATTTGAAATCCCAGTGCTCATGGGCTGCTGCAGCCTGGAAAAGGGAGTGAAAATGGCTTGCAGGGTAACAACAACCATGTCAGAAACTCCAGAGGGCCTCATTTAGGTAAGGGCAACTTTTCAGCTGGAAAATAAACCCTGCAAGTATGAACCTGCAGCATTTGTGAATTACCCTACACATGGTGAATCCAGGACCAAAAAATCCCCCAAAATTTGCTGTATGAATTAGGTGTCTGGAAAGATCTCTGGTGCAAGAAGAGAAAATTAGTCTGCAAGAAAGAAGTTGAAGAAGGAACGCTGACTAAGGGGTTTTTTCATTAGGAATATCAGGAGTCTCAAGAAACCTCAAACCACTGTCTGTATTTTATTTTAGCTGCATCTACTGATACATATTGACTACAGGAAACAATTTCCATGCACTTCCCAAAAGTTTAGCTGTCTATTCATTTACACATAATATACCAGTATCCTGTAGTAAGGAAAGATTGGCAGCTAAGTTTGAGAGAGTAGATAAGGACTTGAGATCCAACATTTGCAACAATTTGACTGTAGCATTTAAAAAAAATTTGCTTATTTTGCAAGTGGTTCTTATTTCTGGAGCCAAAAATAATTGTAAAAGAGTCACATTAGTAATCAGGAGTCCAGAGAAGCTTATTCAGCTTATTTTACTGCTTGTGTTGATTGCACTGCCTTTTGTCTCCATCCAGCAGTGGGAAGTGCTTTATCATCTTCTGGTTTGGAAAAAGACCCAAGCAGCTAATGTAAAAAAAATATATATATTCTCCCAGTAGCTGCAGCATGATTAATTTTCCACCCCACAAGATCACTGTGAGTTTGAAAGCACCCTGGAGCTTTATATGCTACATTATAGTCATCAAGGATCATAAAGCATCTTCTTCCTTCCGCACCACTAGCACTTCAGAGAGCTAGCATGGTTGAGTGCAATGAGCAAAGACTTGAAAATCAGGAAATTTTTATTATGAACCTAAAACAGCTTGTGTCTTGCCTTTGGCCTTAGTTACATATTGCTGGACACAGCTCTCTCAAGCACTGCAGTCCTAAACTCCAGCTAAAAATACTGAAGACTCCTGACCATATGACTCAGACCTTGATATCTGCATTATAAAATGGTGATAATGATACCAATGTTTATCATCATGGATATTGGAGTTTATTGATGAAGAGCAGTAGGTAACAGCAAAACATTTTAATTATGGTCACTAAATCATTTTCCAGAAAAATTACTCATTACAGTTTTTCCACATCATTCCCCCCAGATAAGTACATGGAGGAAATCCTGCACATTACATTTCCCCTGTTGCTACAGAGGAAGTTGACTTTTTACACATCATTAGGACACTCCAATCCCAGCAGCAGTGAGTGAAAACTCTGGGACTTAGGCTGCCTCTCAGCCTTAGAAGTATGGTCATGCCTGGGGATATTTGGGGGTACCTAGGCCTCCCAAAACAATAACAGACATGATTACTGTCAGAGATTTTATGCTTATCCAAAAGCAATTCAACTCTTCCATCAAGCTGCCACTCTTCCATCTCTTAGGGGGGGAAGGCAACTCTCAAATGGAAACACCTGGGACAGAGAGGGACAGGCTGGGGCAGGGTCAGCAGGAGCATCACCTTTACTGCTGCCACCCTGGGAATAAGCCAGAGAAAAGGTGTGTCCAGATTGCATCACACTGAGGATACTGCCCTCGAGTGGCCTCCAGGATGATCCTTAGAGGAGCAGTGCCTACTGGGGAATGTGCAGGAGAGGGAACATCAGGGAGAAGAGTCCTCATCTCTATTTAGCGACGTGCATGTTTTGGAGCAGGACAACAAATTCACTGTCCTTCACCATTGTGGACAGACACACTGAAGCCATCAGGACTACCCACAGAAGCAGAAATTAGAGAAGACCTATCAATATTAACATCCTGATGTTGATTTAAGTCAGTTCTGCCTGCAGTTGTGCTAGAAAGAAACAGATGTACAAATATATTCAGGACATGACCTTCAGCATTAATTTTTAGAAAATGTGTTTCTCCTTAGCATCTTCTGGTTCTGTGTGCACGAGTTAATTATACTTTAGACATTCTGTCAGGTGACACTTTTGGAATTTTGTGCAAAGAATTAATTCCTGTTTTTCATGATGGTTTTCTTTAAATAATTAAAAAAAAAAAGGCAAGTCATCTGAAGCTAAGTTTAAATTTCATCTGCATCTTTTTAAAATGCCATTATACTGGATTTTTCCCCTTTTATTTTTACTCACATAATTTTTCCCATCCTTTCCTTCCATCGTCCTTCGTCTCCACATGAATATTCTAGGTGCCAGCAGAGATCTGTTTGGCTGCGTGACTTCCAGTGAAACTGAAAAGTAAAAGCCAGTAATGTATCCCAACGCACCTTTATATAAAAAAAAATTAATTGAGTTAAATATAGCATTAATTTTCATTTCACATATTGGATGAACCTTGCTGAAGGCCTGCTCCCTGCTATATGGAGTCGTCCCTTCAATTTACATTTTGCTCACTTTTTTTCATTTCTGAGGTGATGAATTTAACACCTGGTACCATTTTCCTCATGCCTCTTATTCACTTAAGAATATCAATGCAAGCCACAATCCATGAGTGTTTATGTTCAGTGTCACCCTGACACTTCTAACTGAAGACAGCCTTGCATCATTTAAATAGATTCATTTTCTTGAGATGGACCCTGCTACTTGTCTCTTTTCCAGCTGGACAGAATAATCAAGTTGTCTCACACCAGCCAACAGAGAGTTTAATCCTCAAACCCTCAGTCTTCCATAAATCTGTCTGCAGAGAGCCACTGCAAGAAATTCTTTGTCGTTTATGTCATATCTTGTAAAATCTATTGAGCCTACTTCGAGCATGTGTCTGTTTTGACTTTTCCTGAAGAACAGTCTCTGGAGGGAAAATCTGAACCCTAGCATTTATCTTTCCATGCATTCGGATGGGAGGTTGTGAAAGGCTCTTTCTCATGGGGATATTTTCCAGTGAGTCAGACTTGCTTTCTCTGGATTGACAGGCTCTGACAGCAAAGTATTAATACTGTCTTGCAGTATTAGTCAACTGGACTCCAGCTGAGAGCTGAATAAAAAGGCAGACCTTCATCCTAAAACTGATTCCCAGACAAGGGTCCCATCAAAGGAAAACAAGACCTTTTCCTGAGTAATCAAGAGGGACTAAGAAAACTAAGCAAGATTTCAGGTGTTTCTGAGTACATAGGGAACTGATAGTTGGGCCCACAAAGTTTCTCCAAAACTAACCCCAAACCTAATTTACATTTAAAATATATGATGATAAACAGAACAGATGCACTGTTTTTTGATAAACCTGAGCAGTCAAAAATCAATGGCTCATTCTTCTTCATGGTCAAAGGAGGTTCACAACAAGAGTTAGCCAAAAAAAAAGCTGAAACATCCTTTTCCTTATTTTTGTCATGGTAGCACAACTCAGATAAATGAAATAACTAAATTAAAACTACCTATAAAAGCAGCATTCACCTCAGACTGAAAAATGAAGAAAAAGAAAAGGAAATTATTTTACTTTCTAATCCTCATTCATGCTGGATTTTTACCAGATCCATACTAAAGTAATTTTCTTTTAAACAATTTCTGTATTTCATATCAAACTTCTTTCTGAAAATGTCTACCACCTAGTTCTCATACACACTTCTTCATTTCAGATTCAATTCTGATACTTAAATTGGAAACATAGTGTCATAGTGTCAGATTAGTCAAAGAAGTTTTTCTCATAATCACAAAATCTCTATTGAATATTATAGCCCCTATTTCTCACAAGAAGAACTGGAGCTTCATTGAAGAGAATCAAAAAGGGAGTTCTTCAAATCCAAGGGCAAGGTTATTCTACTCAAAAGAATGAAAGAGAGGGGGAAAAAAGAGAAAGAAAGGGAAAGAGGCAAAGAGAATGAGAGAGAAATTTAGCAAAACTGACCGGAAGAATGTTGTCACACGTGAGCTCATTCATTGAAAAATGGTCACATCTGTTGTGCTGCTTTTAGACTTGGGATTTCTGCTGGAAAAAGCTGTGGCTGCAGGTCCCAAGAGCAAGAACTGAAGTTCAAATATGCACCAGCCAGCCAAGACACATAGCCTGCCCTAGTGATAAGCTGCAAGAAGCCTTCCTCAGCAGGAGGAACGCCAGGGGAAAGAACCACTCAGTGCCTGCTGGGATCCAGAAGTGCCTTTCTGCTGGCACAGAGCAGATTCCAAACCCACGGTGAGGATCAGCAGGCAGTGGTCGTGCTCTTTCCTTGGGGTTTGCAGAGGGCAGGTGGATGATTGAGCTGAGGGTTACAGCAGCTCAGAAAGAGCTCTGGAGATCGGATTCCCAGCCAGGAGGGACATCCCTGTCCTGGGGACATCAGGCCCAGCATGGCCAGCCGGGCAAGGGAGGGGATTGTCCTGCTCTGCTCTGGGCTGGGGCGGCCTCACCTCCAGTGCTGGGGGCAGCTTTGGCCACCACAATATAAGAAAAACATTAAATTATTAGAGAGTGTCCAAAGGAGGCCAACAAACATGGTGAAGGGCCTTGAGGGGAAGCCATGTGAGGAGAGGCTGAGGGCACCTGGTCTGTTCAGCCTGGAGAAGAGCAGACTGAGGGGAGACCTCACTGCAGTTACAAATTCCTCATGAGGGGAAGAGGAGGGACAGACACTGATCTCTTCTCTCTGGTGACAGTGACAGGACCCAAGGAATGGCCTGGAGTTGTGTCAGGGGAGGTTTAGGTTGGGTATTAGAGAAAGGTTCTTCCCCCAGAGGGTGTCTGGGCACTGAAGAGGCTCCCCAGGGCAGTGGTCACAGCAGCAGCCTGACAGAGCTCAAGGAGTGTTTGGACAATGTTCTCAGGCACAGGGTGTGACTCTGGGCCAGCAGCTGGACTCAGTGATCCTTGTGGGTCCCTTCCAACTCAGGATATTCTGTGATTCTGTGATTCTAAGTGTGATATGGAAGTGATCCAACCAACACTTGCATCTGTCTTATGGGCTCATATGATCCCTTTTCCTCCTTTATACAGACATCTCCCAGTCCTGTAGTGTTTAACCTTACACCATTTTTATCCATTTCTACATATATATTCCTTGGGCAGCTGAGGCAGAGAGATTAAAGGTTGCAAGGGGAGGGTAGGAGGAAAGAACTGTTCAGTACTGAAGCATTGTTATTGGGTCTTCAGAAGTGCCTGGATCCATGAGAAATTCAAGGATCTGTGTGCAGAGATGCTTTTAACTGTTCCCTGCATGCTGGCTGCATTGTGACTGCTAAACACCTTTCCAAAATACGGCTTTGAATTATTGATGTCAGCTGGGTGGAGAGTGTCAGAGCAAGAAATCCCAAGTCTCATATTGGCACAAACCATCAGTTTCTTTCTTTCTTTTCTTTTTTCTCTCTCATTTTCTCTTTCTCAGTGACCTTAAATTTATGTTCCAAGGAAAACAGAACCATATCTTTTGTTGGAAGAGGAGCAAAAGAATGGAAATTGACTCAATATGTTCAGTAACAGCTCGCAATTGAAATTCATGAAAGGTGAAATCAGACTAATTTAGACCAAAAATAAAGCTATGCCTCTTTTTTTTTTTGTTTTTAACATTGAAAATTAATCACTGCCACAGCTTAAAGGTGCCTACAGGATTTTTCATCACTAGTAACTAATATACCAACATTGAATGCCTTTTAAAAAGAAAAATAAAGTTCAAATATAAATTAAATCAGGGAAGACCTACAACCTCTGTTACATTCTTTCAGATGGTCATAGTAGCTTCAGTATGTAGTTTCAGTTTTACAATCTATTAATTAGATCTTTCTATTCCCTTCTCTGGGATCACCCTTTCAATTCCACTTGAGTTTGTGTAGATTTTTCTTCTCAGGCACCTAGACAGGAGGCAGGTCAATTAAAAATACCATTAACCCCTGCAAAGCTTATTTAGCTGCTACCATTTCTCATCAGATGGCAGTGCAATGTCCAGAGGGAAAGCCCAAACCCAAGGAAAAAAGGCAAGCCCTGGAAAAGCCTTGTGAGTACTGGAGCATCAACCACATTGTGGATCATATTTGTGGAGGTGATTACAGCCAAATATGGCTGTAGCCCATTCTCAAGCTCAAATTTGTCTTCGACCTATAAATCTGAGAACTATGTATGCTTGAACTTCAAAAAGGAAGCCAGTCTGAGCACAGATGATAATTTAGTCTTACGGTCTACCCAAATCAGGCAGAGGCCAACCCACCAATAGGTATATAAGAAACACTTCATCCCAGTATGCTCAAACGTGATCCCCCATTTTTCACTTGAAGAGAACTTTTGCATAGTTCTTGCTGATCATCCCCAGTAATCACAAATCTGTTTATTCTGGGCTTTCACAAGAGCCTAGCTAGCACCTGATTGTTGTTAACAAAAAGGCTTTTCTTCCAATCAAGTTTTAATGGCTCAGGAGTATTTATCTTCTGGGTTTTGGGGGAGGGGGGTGTTTAATTATTTTCAAACACCATCATTCAACATTTGAAACCACTCCATGAAAAGTCCATATTTGAGACACCTTTCCTGTCTGAGCACACCCAGGTACCCCATTTTTCCAGGGTGCCTCCACCTTCATTATAACTAAAGGATAGTACAGAAGCACCCAAACCAGCTCTAAACTCATTTCTTTAGACCCTGTTGGTACTCCAGGCCACCAACAGTGATTTCATCTCACACACATTTTATTCTGCAATGTGACTATAAAGGAGGAACATATTCATCACCAGTCAGCCCACAACAAAATAAGATTAAACTGCTAATTTGGCTTGAATTACTCTGTCCCTAAAACAGGTAAATGGTTTAAATTATTTGGGGATTTGGTGAATAGGTCATTTAAAGAAACAGCAGCAATTACTGCTGTTGTCCTTATTTCCATTTATAGCCTTATTTATAGTGTTATCCTTATTTACAGGGATAATTTTTCCAAATGATGACATAATAATGCACTTTTTAAAATTAACTCGGAAATGCACTTTTTTTGCAGTAAGGGAGATTTTAATGGTAACTCAAATCTACAGCAGATCATGAGGCCAGAAAGTAATTTAAATCTTCTCCCTGTATGGGAAATATGAAACACAATATTTTATATAATAATGCCATGCTACTCTTGGTTGTTCATCAGAGGGAGATCCCAAGTGCTGCCAGGTCAGAATTGTTCCAGCAGGACAAGATTCATCTCACTTGACTGTATTTATCTGCAGTGTGAACCCTTCTATCAAAGCCAGTCACCTTCAGCTCCTTTTATGTCATTGCACAATTTTAGGACTGAGTTCATCTGCCTTATTTTAGACATCTTCAATAGGGTGAATCACAACTTACAAGTACCCATTTCTCTCCACTGGCTCTAAAAAAGCCCTTGCAACTGGCTCAGCTGCAGACATCTGCACTGCAACCCTCTCCTGTTGATCAGCCTTGTGCCTGCTGTCTCCAACGATTGCCATTTTAATGGTTTGAGAGGAAATGTGCCAAAATATTCACTGGAATTAATAAAATTATGTAGGCAGCCAGTGTCAGTCACACACCAGATGTTTGAGTACTGCAGAAACACCATGACTTTCTGAAGGGTGTAGTTGTAGGTGGCCTGGGAAAAAAAAATTAAGCCATTTTTTATGCAGATACTCGTTTCCATGCATCGGATATAACAAGAAGTTATATAGGCAGTGAGTTTGGAAGAGTGGCTAATCCTACAGAAAATCTGCAAAGAACTCTCAAATCCTGGTGTTACATTCACAGAGATGTGGATTGCACAATAGGCAGTTTTATTGAAAATAAGCCATTTTTAAACTTGGGTTAAAAAAAGATTATATCTTCCTGTTGATTAGAATAATTGATTTATCTGGTGATTTCAGAGATATCAATTACTATAAGGATGAGGAACATAATAATCTTCAAAGACTTCTCTTTGAATTTTTATATATCATTATGAGAAGCTTTGAAAAGTTTCCTCAGAGTGTCTATTCAGTCATTGAAAATGTTGCTTTCTTGTACAGGTAGGAAAACAAAGAATTACAGTTCTCTTTTGGGGGGACAATTTCTTATTTATCTATTTATTATTTATTTTTGCCATGTTTCTTGAACTTGTAACTACTTCAGTGTAACGATCTATCATGAAAAACTGTTTTCCCAGCTCATAAAATTCACATTCTTCAGAGCTGGTAGCAGCTGTTTTGTAGCTGTCATACCACATAATACGGGTAAGGTCATTCCCTGTAGCAAACTCGTCAGCCAAATTAGAGAATTTGATCCAGTGCCAAATTTTAAAAGAAGAGATACCACATTATGATGAACCGTGGTGTCCAGAGTTTAATGTATTTCTTATTAAAATCAATGAGAAGTTTATTTCAACGAGGGTTGGATGGAGTTCTAATTACTTGTCGACAAATGCTCCCCATATGCCAGTTCCAGTGCTAGAACTGCTGTTGATTAGATGTCCTGACAATGTGTTTTTCAGTCCTGTGTCCAGTGAAACAATTAATTTCTATTGTCAACATTAAATTTAATTAAAACTAATTTTTATATTGAACATCAGATACTTCACCCTGATAATTTAGTTAGAAAGCAGTCCTGTTTCCAGTTCTACCACGGCAATTGTCCACATGTTTTAAGGATGCAACTACTGGTGCTAACGGCACAATGGCCAGTGCCTCTCAAATTGTTTTCCAGACATGACCAGACTGTAACAAGCCTGATTACAATTCTCCTGACTCAAGAACAAGGTGCAAGGCTTTTTCCTACATCGTGTGTCTTCCTTTGGCAATATTAGTAAAGATTCTTAAAAATATTATACTGCACTACAGGTTCAAGTGTGGATCTTCCTGCTGGTTTTCGTGTGGGATAGATGAAGATCTAAAAGGAAGAAATACAGGAAATAACATGGAAAATCAAAGGTTTTAGAACAATGAATCTCTGTTTGATGTTACTATGGGAAATGATCACCTGAAAACTGGACTCTGTATTGGGTTGAAACTTTCTAGTAAATTATTTTTTACATATATTTCATGTTCTACTCTGGTTGGTCCGTGTATCAATGTGTGTGTTTGTGTGTGCGTGTGGCATAAATATTTCCCATTCATTTTTCTCACAGCTGTTGTTTGATGGTTGATCTTTTTTCCCCCCAGTGAATCATTGTTCTCCTTTTTTTCATTTCTGGCTCTCTGCATTCAATTTGTCTTCTGGGTTGGGGGCCACTGCTGGCTGAGGATCTGTCCTTGTGGTAACTGAGACAGAGCTATTTCTGTTCCTTAGCCCCTGCTGAGCCTGAGGATTTATTGGTGTGTGGGTATTTGGTTTTGGGCATTGGGTTAGACCACTGAAGGAGCACTTTGTGAGGTCAGGAATGCTGGGAACAACTTTTTGTGAGCTCTGCTGAGCTCCAGAGCCTGATTTTCAGAGTCTCCCTTTTACCTCACTCAGATTTTCCAAATGTAGCTGTCGATGACACGAGACTCCACTATTTTAGGAGATGTCCTTGCTCTGCCCAGTTCAGAGTAATCTTTCAGGCACTTCCTTTTGCTTGCCTGTCTCCACATGAAGAAATGAGTGAAGTTGGTCTCTGCAAAATTTCCCTCCAGGGTCAAATGGCCCTACACAATCAACAGAATTATGAGTGTTTATACCAGGGGAGGATCTGTCCCATGTTCCTTTCAAATGTATGAGAATTATGTTTGTTGACAGCACAGTATGTCCAGATGGAAATGGATAGGCTTTCATGAAAAAAAGACAAGAGTAAGGCTAAAAATTAAGACTGATTCAAAAAGGAGTCAGAACAACTTCAAAAGCAGCTGCTCAGAAATCTACAATTATTTCACCATCCACACTGTCTGAAGGAAGTAAAATGTGACTTCAACTACCATAAGGAATCACAAGCTGGATTCAGCAAGAATAAAATTTGTGAGACTTGTAATTAACAATAAGATATACAAATTAATCAGCAACTCTGTCTGTCAATGTAATCAAACATCAGATTATCAGATTCCTACAGAATCTGTAATGTAGTCCCACTCAAAAAAAAATTTATTTAAACCTCAATGAACTAAAGACCACAATTCAGACTGTATTCAGTAGAGAATTTCAATTCTTTGGCATCCTTGGTAAAGGAAACCAGAGTGTTACTCCAAGTGTTTAATAAAGCCAGCCAGTATGGTAAAGTGTAAAGTCCAATACCTTGCTTCCACAGTTGTAAATCTTTTCTACTTTGAAAACAAACAGTATAAATCAAACAACCTTTTTCCTTTCTACCCTTCCTAGGGACAATGATTCCACATCACTAGTGTTTTGTCAGTGCATTTCACAGTATATACATTATTTTGGTAAAGAAATAAACATTTAGTATTTTTTATAGCACTATCAACAGCATTGCAAATATATCAAGTGAGCTGGAGTGAAGAATGTCTGTAAGATAAGGCTTGCATAGAATAAACTAAATTAAACAAAGCAGAAAAGATTGCATGTGGTTCTAAGCAATATTATTCTTCCTCTTAATCCTCAAATAGAATCACTAAATTACACTTCCAGATTTAGTTATGATATTTACAAATGACTTAACTTTGCATTTGAAGAGGGGAAACTGGCTACAAACAGGAGTAAGCTCATAATTTAAGGTCACAGTGGTGCCAGCACAGAGCAAATGGTTATTACTGGGGTATTTTGGTCATGGGGAATTCTCTTTCCCTAAGAACTAATCCCAGAAAAGCATATTTTTATTACATCTTCCAAATCTGGAATTCAAGCTTTATGTAAATATACAGGACAGAAGACCTTTCTTTTTAAAATGCTAGGAACTAGAGAAACAGCTGAGATTTGTTGAAGAATATTTCCTTTTAAATCATTTGTATGAGCAACCCAAGAACTAAAATGTATTAAAAAATATGCAAATAAGAACGAACAGGAAAGTATTGTATGAAAACCATGGCATTTTGCTGGAGGCTACATAGAATCACTTCTTCCTTCCTCCCCTAAACATAGCACCTCTAAGTACAAAAACAAAAGAAGTTCAAAAGAAGTTTACCAGTTGTGTTTCTCTATAACTGAAAACAGAAGATGAATTTTATTTAAGAATGCATCATTTCTGAGTTCAGTTGCCCAGTTGCTTTCCTAAATGCTCCCTCATCTTTTGATATCCATCATATTTTCAATATTTTTCATTCCCCAAAATACTTTCATCTAACATCTGTCTCCTTTTTCTTGGTAGAGAACCACAGCACAGACCTAGAACTTGGAAAAGGTGTAAAGAAATACAGTCCCCAAAAACTCAGAGTCAGTACTGTGATTTACAGAAACTTAAACAGAGTTAATTTTGGCAAGAGCTAAATAAAGGCTGTGTCATACAGTGAACTGAGATGGGCAACTCACATAACAACTTTGGAAAGCAGCTAGACTCCAGAGAGCTCAGGTTAGCCAAGTATAAGGTTTTTTTAGCAGGATTTTGGTGGATAGAGAAGGGAAAATGGCAGCAGCAGTTGTTGCTGGAGCTGCTGGCGTGAGCTACGATGGTTTGAAGTTACCCAGTTTCTGAGGGTCTCTCCCCACCACGTACACTTTGCTAAGGAGGTACTGGCTGTAACACAGCACACAAAATGATGTTCTTAGATTTGTAAAGTCAGAAGGATACACTGTCATATCGTGGTGCCTGAAATCAGCCCCAAACAGATCCTTGCAGTGAGGTGGGAGATGTCAGCAGGAGCTGAAACACCTAAAGGCTTTATTCCTGTAAATCGTTTTACTGGCATTCATACTCNAAGAAGGTGCCTTGTACTTCCGAGATTAATTTCTAACAATTCTTACCATCAAGCAGCTTACAGATGAGTAAATTTCATCTCAGTGAAGCAACCGTGAAATGCATGACGATTAAGTTGGAAACAAGACCCAGAGAGAGCACAGAAACCAGTCTCCTCCCCTAGCTGTCATTTAGAATTTCCCCCGGCATCCAGCTCTGCAAGCTGAGACCAAATGCAGCAAAAGTTCATTTCCTGAGTGTTACCGTTCAGAATAGTCCTCCAAAACTAACTTGGTAAGATGAGCCTGCTTCTTCTGTCTCAGATACTCCACTCTAAGCCATTTCCCTCCTTTTCCAAGAGGAAAAGAACACTCTTCTCCCTCTTTTTTACCTTTTTATTCAGAATTCACACCTTTTTTCTTCTATTTTTTAAATTTTAGATCTGTTAATAAACATCCTGGAGATGATACTCTGGCCTCCCCTCTTGCACTCTGTGGGATGAGTCTGAACACAAAATCCAATCATACCAAGCACAACCCTCGATAACATGCTGCTTTTGGGGTGATAATCTGATGTTAGAATTAATCATTCTAGAATTCATAGAAACTTAAAATAATTACATTTTTTTAAAATGTCATCATAATTCAAAAATCATACGAGTTTTCATCACTGTCTTTTTCTTGCTTCTGGTCTCCAGTAGAGCCAACACATGAGACATGAATCACAGATATGTGGTTTTTTGGGAAGATTTGTTCGGAAGCTTTTCACACCTTTTCACACCCCTCTCTCCAGACTGGTTTAGCACTGGCTGCTCACACACTGCCCAGATCTAAAGGTTGGCATTTCTTGCCTCCCATGGCTATTTTTGCTGCCAGAGCGAGGAATATGGTGCCCCAGCTGACATGCCAGTTTGTGGATTTCTGAGAGCAGCAGATTTTTCCTTTCAAGCCAAGAGATAAAAGTGGTGTAGCCAGCATTTAAGCTCTCAGCTTTAATGTCCCAAATCTAATAACCAGAAGCTTTTAACTCTGTTCCATGGAATATGCTGTCCTTGTTCAGCTGATTACAACTTCATGAAATCATAAATGCAGGGATGATAAACTCTCCTCTGTGTTTAGGGCTGACCTTAGGATCACTTTCAAGTGCAGATTCATGGCCTAGCCATTAAACACCCCCAAGGCACTCTGGGCCAGATGCCCACTCCTGCCACAACATCAGCTCTGATGAATATCCTGCCGTGCAGAGGAGCCACCTCCACCTTCTTCCAACCACACCTTTCTTCATTGCACTTGGCTCTAGAGCATCACCTGCCCCTCACAAAATCCCCTGTTCTTCACTTTGAAATCTTTCTTTTCCTTCCCTGCTTCCTGAAAGGAAGAGAAGACAGTCTGTGTGTTATCATCACTAGAAGAGGGCTGGAAGGAGATGTTTTAAAACAGTGTTCAGGAAACAAGCTTGTTCCATAGGTCACACAGCACAGCAGAGAGAGGGAAGGGTGCTTGTGTTTCTGACTGGTCAAGGATTCAGAACTAGCACTTGCATCTCCAATTCTTTCTGAAAAATGCACAAGATAAAAAGTTAAAATAGAGGATTTCCCAAAATGTCTATTTTAAAAATGATACGGAGAGGTCTGTGCTTCTCCAGTACTTTAATATGTATTGAAAAACTGAGCACTAAAGGATCTATGCCAACCAAACTTGGAGGTGTTTCTGGAATTGCATTGCTGGTATGAAAAAGCTTGCAGCCTCCAAAGCAGCCAGGGAAAACCAAAAGGGTCAGCCTCCAGCTCTGTGTGCAGATTTCATTTTTTGGTGGGTTGGTTCAGGAGGAAATTTCTCTATGCATAACCTTCTGGCTCCCAAACAGCAGTGGTTTGCTGGGCTCATTGTGTTGCAGAGGGAAGAAGTGATTCAAAAACAGCTCAGGACTTTCCCACAGGCATTGAATGACCTTGGGCAATTCACTGCAGGAACATTTGAAGATCTGATATTAAACAGCAACACCCACTTTTAGTAAAATAAATGAGATGCCTTTATGCTAGCATCTGGCAGGCACCTCACCTTCCAATGAAAATCTGAGGACCTTTTTAATGAAGTGTGCTGGAGCCACGAGCCCAATTCTGCTTCCAACAAGAAACAGGAAAGGAGGCCTCATTAGATGCCAACATAACCTTTCAAGTGCCCAAATTCAGAATCATGAGGGTTTTTTCCTTGGTACTTCTCTTTTACCCTGTAAAACAGTGAGATCTTTTTACCCGTCAGACACAACTTTGTTCAGCTTGATTCTTTGGAAAATCCAAAAACTTCCAGCTGAAGGGCCTCACTAAAGTTTACAGTTCTGTAATAATTACAGCTATTAAAACACATAATTTGGTTAAGAATTTCAGTGTTTGGTACTTCTACAAACAGCATTCACATCAGCAGTCACAGTCAGTCCTGCAGGAAGAAGAAATTGAAATTTTGGGAATGGGTTTTTAGGCTGGAGGAAGGTTCGGGAAGGGGAATTCATATTAGTGGAAAATAGATGCAGTGCATGACCTCCACATGGAAAATCACCCCACAGAGACATTTATAATTTTAATTCAAACCTCACCACAGCTATCACATAGGGAGAAATAGATGACCATAACTCATATGGTCCTCACCCTAATTTTCGAGTCTGTAGTTTCTATTAATTACTCTAATTAGGAAGCCCATCAATGCATAGAGATAGGTTCAGCAGTGTAATTACAAAGTTCTAAACACTGAGTCACATTTCTATGTCCACATTCCTGCAGCTATCTCTTTTTAAGGATGCTCATTGCTAAACCAATGCAAACTGAAATGAAATTACAGGCTGACAGAAGAAAAATATGAAATGCAAAGGTGTCAGTCTTGAGGAAACTTCAAGCATTCAAGGACAGTTACAATCCAGAGAAAATTTTGCTCAAAATAATGAAATTAATGCATTTTAAACCCTTAATTTCTGTCCATTCACACTGAAAAATTATTCTCTCCTTTTATTTTGTTATGTGTCTTATTACATTTGTGAGGATATTTATCCTGATTCACAGAAATCTGTGTTAGCAGTTTACTGTGCATTTCACCCACAAACAGGTGAGGTGCTCCATCTTTAACAAGTCCATGATTTTATTTTTCTCTCTGAGAAAACTCTTGCAAACCACAAGCAGTTACAAAGGAATATGAAATCTCAGGGGAGAAGGCCCATTTATTACTCTTATTTTACAGTCTCGTAGTCATCTAGTTCAACATGAAGTGATAGATAGATAGATAGATAGATATTATCATTAACAGTTGTTCTGCATTCATGCTAAACCAGCTCTCCTTATCTTCTCTTTATCTTTGTTTAACCCCAGTATTCTGAACTGCACTGTCAACAAAATAGCTCTTTTCCAATAAGAAAATTATTAATTTTCACATGAGCAAAACTAATGAATTTTCAGAACTTGGTTTCTTCTCCTTGATGTAACCTTGAGGCTGAATTTCATGGTTTATATTATGCAGTTTGGGTATAACACCCCTATAATTTCTTTCCTGCTTAGTACTTATCTTCTCAAAATTAATCCCATCTTAGAAAAGCTTTTTGTCTTAGAATGTCTGCAAATAAATCACTGTATTCTTAGATAATGGAAATTGTCAGTGATTAAATTCAATTTGATTGGGTATGAGTGAAATTCCTCTGACTAGCTATCAAGAGTATCTTGATTTTAGGTTTGGATTTATCATTATATTTCCTACATTTACAGCTGCCTGTACTTTCCTTCAGCAGTTCTCCATATTTCTTTTTGCAGATTATCTTCTGCAGGCTCGTAAATATATGGATATTTGGCAGTGATTTTGTAACGTATAATCAGAACTGAAAATTATAGTGATCCCATTTGTGTTATTATAGCTGAAGAATGCGTCAGAATTTCCATTTTAAACCTTTTACTCTAAAGAATCTACAACTGCTCTTTCTTTACTGCCAAATATTTCTGCAAAATTTTCAATAAGAATAATGTTATTTATTAGTTTGAAATTTTTCTCAGGATTTCTGGCAGTGAGTGTGAGGAGATAGCTTCTCCTGCAATCCAAAATTAAAAAAAAAAAAAATAGATCTCTAATTTCCTGTCTCCTTATTCAGTGACTCCATTTTAGCCAAAAAATGTTAGATGGGTTTCTTTTTAAGGACCTGTTGTATTAATGCAGTAGTGGATAAGAGGGATTACTTGAGAATTACTGGAATTATTTCCTTTCACTGTAAACATAATATATTCCTTCAAGATAGTGCCAAGATTTTTCTGCCAAAGGAACGAGAAAATGGATAAGAGAATCAGCTCTCTACTCAGACTTATTTCTTTTTAAGCAAAGTATCATCCAAAATAAAGCAGACCTTCTCACACTCCAGAGCATCCTCTAGGTAAAAGGACTGTAGATGTAAAATACGAAAGTTCTTGGCTATAGTTGGGGATAGGAAAAGGAACCTGAAGAAGCACCAAGGTGAGACTGTCCAAGAGATACTCACAGCAGCTGCTGCCTTGACGTTTCCCACTGGCCTGACTGAAAGTCAGGGTCTTCGCTTTTTGGCCTCTTACAATGTCTCCAAATGCTGCATCCAACATGTCCTGCCTTCTCTTCTCTTTTTGCCTTCAGCAGGAGGAAAAAACCTGCACAAAAGTAGTAAAATTTGGTCTTCCACCTTCTCAAACCTATTGGTTAGATGACAGACAATTTCCATCCTAGAAAAGAGTAGAGTGCGTGACTCCAAGTACCTCTCACTTCATCACTCAGATTTTACCTGTTCTCAATTTCCAGCCCTTTGTTCTGCCCAAGGCAACATAATCGAATTTCCTTTGAGTTTCAGCTGCCTGTTCCACCATCAGCTCCTGTGGGACCTTGGGCAAGTGGTAAAACCCAGGTTTCCAGCAAATCTGGGGAATTCCAGCACCCTCAGAGAGCAGTAAGACAGGTCAGCTTGCTGTGGTTTGGTGAGCTCAGCCCCAAACACTTTGACCCTGGCTAATTTTAGGCTTTGAGGCTATCAGGGATGACTTTAAAACACAGGGAGGGAATAAATGCCAAGAAGCTTTGCCATGTCTTCACTGTCTCCATTTACAACCAGGATATTGCAAGACCTCAATCCTATGGGAATTGGTTGTGCTGTAAGAGAACAGTAGGAAATGCACCATAGGAAGAAAGACAGACTTTGAGATCCATTCTTGTGATGCAGAACTCTTGGGTCTGTAAATAAGCCAGAAATCGCGTGAGAATAGTCCTGGTTCTGAGGATCTCTCTGTTTTCTTTCCACTAATGCATGGAAATCCTACAAAATGGAATTTTGCCTCCTGATATTTGGACACATCCAGTTCTGGTCCTACTTAGTGAGGAAGATTTCTTGCTGAGCTGGGGTTTTTTGCCAGTTAATTTGCATAAATGCTGAGGAGTAGAAGAACTCAGCTCTTGATGTACTTAGCCCATATTTTACATAACTTTTTAAAAGGAAATAATAGTTGTTAAGACTGTGAGATAACACATGCCAGTTTTTCCACTATGAAATACATCCTGTTGTCAGTATTTCCATTCACTCTCCTTGCCTATAATCAAAGGCAGTGGGAATAAACTCTGGAAGTCTCGCCTTGGGTGGATGGTTTCCAAACCTCAGTATGGCATGTCTGACACGACACATATGGAACATCCATTGCCTTTGAACCAAATCCTGCAATAAGGGCTTCTCTAGAACTGCAGACAGCAAACCTGCCAGCAAATGGGAATGAGATCTGGAAGTAAAGAATGAGGAAAACTTCAAAACCTCTCTCCTCTGCTCTCTTGGGTGATTCTCTGGCTGCTGTGTTAAATCCTCAGCATCAGAGTGGCATGTATTAAAAGCAAACTTAAACATTTGTATTAAAAAATGGACAAGGCAAAAATCCCTGTCCTAAAGGGAACTGCCCTGCAAACCTTTTCTCACATCTCCAGGACATCTGATGTTATTATGTGAGCTCACATTGCCTAAAACTCACCCACAGGATCCTGCCAAGGCTCATCTTGGATCTTCTACAACAGGTAACCTGTGCTTTAGAGAGGAAAGAGGGCTCAGTAGTGGGCTGGCACCAAAATACACTTTGTTGGAAGTTGGCTGGCTTAAAAAACCATGGAGGAACCTGCCTTGGGTGGCAAAGGAATATTTTTTAAGAAGTTGTCTACAAAGCCATCACTGACTCACTGGTATCCCAGCATATTACATCCAGGGAGCAAAGTAAAATCCCTGAATCCAGAGTACAGACCTACAGCTCTACCCCCTGGGCTAAGAGCTCACTCCTGAATAAAGCACTGTAGTTCCAAGGGTCACTCTTTGCCTGCAAACTTTACATTGGAAACCCTCATGTATGTGGCCCAAGCTAAACAGAGAGAGTTCATAAGTTTTTGGGGGTAGCATATTCCATATTTCCCCTGCAGTTTATTGGCAAATTAATTCTAATGCATTCAATTACATCATGAAGTGTAATGTAAAGATATTTCATGAAGGTTACCTTAATAGGGTGTGAAAACCTGATGAAGGGTAATTCAGAGGGATCTGCTTGGCCCATCTCTTATTTACTTGAAAACATTACTGCCGTAAAAAACCCTTAAATATATTACTTATTCCCTTAAATATATTACTTATTTTTATGGCTCAAACCCCTTTAATTTGAAGATTTTTATGACTCCCTTACAATACACATCGATTTAAATAATGTTTTAAACTAAAACGGATCATTTACTGCCAACTGTGCTTCAGGCATATCATTGATTAGCCCAAGTGTGATAAAACAACCTTGTTTTTATTCATACTTTAAGAGAATAATAAAACCTGCATACTTGGAAATACTGAAGCAATATCTTGGCCCAGAGCTATTTAACTATGAATTATTCACATCTAGTTTATTTTTTTTTCTTTTAAATTAATGAATCCCCAGAATAGTTTTGTAAAGTGTATCAGTAAAACCATGTTTCTAATTATTAAAGGGAGGGGGGAGGAATCAGAATGCATCATATATGTAAAGAGGTCATTTTTTATTTGTCTTCTTTTGCAAGCCCCTGTGAATCTCCTTGGAAATTAGTTATTCAGTATTCTCACTATATTTTAATTCGTGGTTCATCGAGAGAGAATATAGAAAGAGCTACTTTTTACAAATAACTTTAGCAAAGAAACTTATTGTCACATCCTGTAACAGTGGAACTGCTTAAACATAGGGATATTTAGGGATTTCACAGAAAACTGACTGGTAGCCCACAGCCCAGAACTGGTCTGGAGTGATCAGAGGAAATTACAGAAATAGAAAGAATTTTTTTTCTTCTTCATAAGAAATAGTTCCTATAAGAGAGATAGGGTATCCATCTGGACATCACACTGCTGCAAGTGGTACTTTTTCCTTAACTGCTGCAAAATGTCATAGACAAAAATATCTTTTGTAAGTGCAAAAATCCAAACATTCAATCGACTCTTGCAATCCTTCCATCCTGTGTAACCTTACAATGCTTCCTGCACACACCACGGTCTGAACCATGACAGTGGAAAGAATGAGGCTGAGATAAAGCTTTCTTCTTCCATCACTGAATTTCAGTAGAACATCAGCAAATCACTGCCTCTCAGTGCACCTCCAGTCCCTACACAAACACAGACACACAAGACTTTGTTTTATTTGGAACATAAACCCTTCAGTCAAGAGAACACTTGGTAAATACTGATTTTTTTTTCTTATACAATCACAGAAATCTGAATGGGTTGGAAGGACATCATCTACCCCAAAGAAAAGAGTTCAGAGCAGGTCCAGATAAATCAGCCTATACAAGCACCTGTTGAGTTTTTCAAATATCTAAAGTTGGTGTTTACAGACATCTTTAGGTCTGTGCTCCTGAGTGATCCATTGTTGTGGTTTAAAGGACAACAACTTTTTTTTCTCCTTCCTGGGGGGGTTTTTTTGTTTTTCTACTTCCTCCGGGGCACAGTTTCTGGCAGGGGTGGAAGGCCCACAGATTGGCTGGTTTTAAGATGGGCACTTCGTGTAGCCACTTGAACATTAGGGGCGTCTTTGC
>VZTR01001671.1:93135-125583 GCA_013400775.1 Chaetops frenatus | reverse complement strand
GAAGAAACCACCTGGGGGTTGATTTTTATTTTTGTTTTTTTTTTCTCTCATTTTTGTTTGTTTGTTTGTTTGTTTGTTTGTTCTGTTCATAAACTATTTTTATCTTTGAAGTTTAGGCCTGTTTTGCATTTCTCTTAATCCTTATTCTCATGAAACCACTACACTGCACTCTTGCCTGGTGTGAACAGGCGAGCAGGTGAATGTGAAACCACTACATCCATCTCAAGGTGAAAACCTTTCTCCTTTTATCTTATCAGAATTTCTTCTCATTCAGCCCAAGTCCATGGCCACAGGACTCCAGGTTTGTCCTCTCTGTACTCTCAAATTGGTTGCAGTAAATCTCCCTTTGCCATCTCTCTTTCTGCCCACACTTCATGTAATCCAGCCCCTTGACCATCCAGGTGAGATGATGTTCTCAAAGCCTCCTGATGTTTAACTGAAGGCTTTCCTTTCCTTCAAATATATTTGTGACCTGGGCCCCAGAATTGAGCACAATTTCCAGAGCTGCACACCAAGAATGTTGCAGTGTCTCTGTGGCTCTGACACCCATAGAATGCACTGAAGGCAGAGGACACAGCAGTAAGGCAGAGGACACAGAGTAATTAAGGGTTACTGGAAGAAGGGACAAGCAGCAGACAGCAAGCAATGGCCTTAAAGGCTGATTTCCAACTTGAAAGCAGCACCTCCAGACATCCACAGCAAATAAAATGGTCTTGTGAAACAGAAACCCAAAACTACAGAGAATTGAGGAATAGTCAAACACCATAAATTCACTAATCACAAAGTGCCACTCTATGCCTTCCAGTCTTACAAATAATAAAATTTCAGATAAAATTATATCACAAAAAGCATTAGCAGACTGTGTGGAGCCTCAAATGCATCTGTGCTGAGGTTTGCAATAGTCACAGTTCTTCCTAGGACCTAAAAATTTATCTGAATATTTGTTACTAAAGACACTCAAGGGTTTTCTAAGTCTGGAAAATGCCAAGAAACTCAGCACAGAGCTTGCAACAATGAAAAATGAGAAGAATCCAGGCTTTTAACTTGGCTTCAAGGCCACATGTGGTTGCACTCTCCAGATGTGTCTGCCATACTGGGCTTAGCACAAGATTAGCCTGGAAGAATTGTGTCTTTTCTCACTTTTACTCCACAGCCAGGTGGGTTAGAGGACTTGTCTGAGATGGAGAAAGCTCACATTTAACTTAAACTCTTTTCACTGCATGGCTCTCTTTCTAGACTGAGGCAAATCTTCTGTACCTGGCTACAAGCAAACATCTGGAAATCTGTAAAATATCTGTGGGAAATATGTTGCTTTAGAAATATCAATTGACAACAAAAATGCATCTTCAAGGTGCTAAGAGTAGAAGACTTAATTTGTTTTACATTCTCTTGGGAATCCAGTGCCAGATGTTAAACTTCAAGCAGGCAGTACCCTCCTCACTACAGAACTGCATGTTCTGAAAAAATCCCGGCCCCTGATTCAACTCACCAAATTCTGTGTGCCTCAAATTCTATGTAGATGTAGTCTCAACACCATGATGGGAATTCTCTGCACAGTTTGAGGTAAACCAAGCCATGTGTTTGAATACTTGCACCAAAGGAGTCAAACAAAAGAGATATTCTCACCTCATGGACATTTTGCTAGTTTTATTTGGCTCATGAAGCATTAAAATGCTGAAATTGGAAAGCAAAAATTATTTTAAGCTGCTGAACGTGATGAAAAACAATGCTTTTGAGCAGCATGATGAATTTGTTGGGGAGCGATTAGACGTTAATAGCAGGTTTGTATACTTAATAAAGTTTGCATAGCCAATTTGCACTTTATAAAGTGTGGCATTGTTCTGGAGTGTGGACTTGATGTGGACTTTATGAAGCATACAGGAGGCAGTACAGACTTTATGAAGCCCACATTGAGGATAAGTATCAAACTAAATAGGAAAAGCACACCAAGCTCTGATATATGGCTTAGAAACTCATGCCTGCCTGCATGAGTTGTAGCTGAGGTCGCCCTGTGGCACAGAAATCCCACTGTAAAGGCAACCAAAGCATCCAAATGTGACTTCTGCCAACCACAGGCAAGGAGGCTGAGCACCTAAGAGTGCCTGAATATTAAACAAGTACATTCCTCCCTGATGTCTTATCCCCTTTTGGTCAGCATCATGTCTTTACCTTCAGTAAGGGCACACTGGTTCTGAATGGCTGTTTTTTAAGTTTTAAATTGGGCAAAATTTTCTATATCCAAAAGAAAACCCTGCTTAATGAAAGGCTACAGATGTTGGCTCCCAAAGTCACACTAATTAGGCAGGTTATTTATTCTTCCTTCTCCTCACACCCTTATGATCCACTGTGCAAATCAAAGTTTGCAAGTATCCTTCAAAATACCACAAATGGTTTAATGTCTCATTGTAAATCTAATCTAGATTGAGTTTGGCTTACATCATACATAGAAAATGAAACTTCCCAAATGAAAGTTCCTTTTTTTTTTTAATTTCTTAATGCATGGGTTGCCTGTAAAATACAGAAACCAGATGGTTTATTAAACACAGACACAAAAAATGAACCACTCTAAACATTGCATGGATTTTTTTTTCCCTATTTAACAAGCTATCAATTAGATTATCTTAGGTCACTTTTGAAGAAAATTCATATTCAAATTCATATTTTGATTGATCACTCCACAAAACCTCTTAGTTTACAAATTGGTCATTTCAGAATTACAGTTTTAGTTGTCTCACATGCAGCAGTTTAGCAGGGCTTGGGTTGCTCTGTTGTGAACTCTGGAAAGCATCTTTTCCTTTATAACCCAAAAATTATTTCAAGTATGGCATTGCAATGCAGATGACACAGTCTTTCCTTAGCTATCAAATCTATGAGCTAAGATGACTGATTTTATCTAGTTTAAATCAGTATGAAATTGATTAAATGACCTGTCAAATTCTGTCATTCAGCTTGAGAGAGACAAACCCAGCACAATGTTCCAACAGCTGCTTCATTGCTTGTCCATTACTTAACAACTGAAATACAGCAGTTTGTGTATGACTGGGCGAGGCACAGATATTGTTTTAGAGCATCATTCTGAGTCTGGTAAATAGATTTAGACTAAGGATATGAACGCAAACTCACTGTAATTTTCTGTAGCAGGGTTTAAAGGGCTCATGATTGGCAATATAAGTGACTGTATTGACCAAAAGAGCTGAGGACATCTGGCTTTCTAGCCCTACAGCTGAAAGACCATATGTTATAAAAATATAGTGTGAGAGGGGAAAAGATGGTTGTAGACTGATACACATGGGGAGATGTCAAAGCTAACACAAGTCAGATCCTGTCACCAGTGTTGCTCCAACTGGGGGTGAATGATGTAGGGCTGTTGGGCAATGCAGAAACATTTTTGTCATGAAGACAAACCCATAGTTGAGCTGATGGTTGAATATCTGTGAAAACCTCAGGGACCCCTCCACTTCACCTGATGATGAGAAGAAAAATAGTTTACAAATGCCTACAGCTTACCAAAAGTGTCCCATGTCTGTACCTTCAGCTGTTTCACCAAGCTTCAAGTGAGTACAGTGTAATTATTTAAGAACAAATAAGGGCATATTGCAATTTCCAACAGCAATCCCAGTTTCCGCTGCTTACACTTCTGGAAACAATGCATCCATTCAAATTCATGGCAAGCCCTCCATTCACTCATAATTTACCATTTGATGCCCTTTTTTTAAAATGCTAATGACAAAGTTGAGGTCATGCACATAAAAACCTTTCCTTTCCTGTTCACAAAAAGATACAACAATTTTATAGACCCTTCTTACAGTATGGGCTGGAAGAAAAGCAAAACCTCCACTGGATTAGGAAAAAAAAATATCTTATACATAAAATAGGAGTGAAAATGTTGCATTACATAAGACCAAGTGCTACAGGCTGGTGAATCTTTCATTTTTGCCAGTGACCAATGAAAAGGAAGATACATTGAAAATTATGTACAGAAATTGTGCTCAAGAAATGAGGGAAATAGAGATTTTTGCTCTCTCAAAGTCACAATAATACTTTCAAATGCTAAAGAAACAAAATTCACACCAAGTTGGCTGGAATTTGGAAATGTGCTAACTCAGCTTACTGCTGAAATTTCTGCTGAATTGAGCACTTTTTATTCTTTGAAACTAACATCTGTGATTCAGTGTGATAGATTTTAGAATAGTTAGACAATACAACAAGATGTTTTTTAGAGGAAAACATCAGTATGAATGAATGGTTCTTGCAAGCTCCACAATACGCTCTTTTAAATTATATTGAATAATAGAGTTCTCTCCAGATTATTCCTATCAAAAGAATAATCTTTTATATTATTAAGTGAAGTCAACAGAGCACGTAAAAGGGTACTTTTTCATGGTATCAACCATTTAAAATTGGAATTTTTACACTATATTCTAAAGTACAGCATTTGTGCATGTCAGTGGTTTTAAGGTTACTTAATGCACTGCCTAGAAAGCTGCCAAGGCACAATATGCAGTGCAGACAAGCACATCACTACAAGTCACAAAATCATTCACTTCTATTGCTTGTTTTCACAGGTAAAGTTAATCAAAGCAGTACAAAACAAGAGCAAGGACGGCGTGTGGGGGGAAAGAAAATTTGTTTCAGAATCCTTAGGTAATGGATGTTATTTTCCACTTCCCAAGATAATTAGTAAATGTGATCCCCAAGCTTGAATCAATTTCAGACTTGGACTTCTACTATTTTCCTAATCAAGTTAATCCCAACCACTAGCTATGTGTGGCATTTTACAGTTCTTCCCCCAGATTTCGTGAAGGATTTTACACAATATAGGCCCCAAATCAGACAACTGCTTTAATTTCAAGGAGCACAGGCTGTAAGCAGAACATGTGGTCATTACTCCTTGCAATCCCAGACCCAGCACCCTTAAGAAAGCATTAAAGTTCTCTAGGTACTTGCAAAAGACCATTGTATAACACTTAATTTAGTGTTCAGTAATAATTTCGTCACTGGGCCCCGATGATAAAGTGGATACAGATGTTCATTAGCAACGGGAACACAGGCAAACAATGAAGCATTCCAAGAAGCTGCTACAACTGAAAGGTCAAAGGCTGAGCCATCACGTGCTGCAGAGTCACAAACATCTGTCTCTAGACTAAAAAAGAAGTCTGACCAATCTTCCATCCATAGGAGTCCCAACTGGATGTTCTCCTCCTGTCCACATTCAAGAGTAAGGCCATTTTTTACTGGGTATCTTTAAGTCTCAGTGGCCTAAGACAGGTCTGGAAGTGTTCAAAAGGCACATGGATGTGTCACTTGGGGACATTATTATTCTAAGCATGAAGAAATGTTTGCAACCTTCCAGCCAAGCAGGATTTGCTCCTACACATCTTTTCATAAAAACAGCCTTCCCTACCACCCCTTTTCCCAAAAAATCTCCACTGGCTGAGTGGCAGGGATTCAGAGCCTGGCTTTGCCAGTCTCATTTCTGGCAGCAACAATAGGTAATGAGAAAGATTCCTCCTGAGGCCTTTTCCAGAGGTATTCTCTCTCCCAGCTTCCCAATGGAGGAGGCAAACACAAAGAGGATCATCTGCAGGGAACGGCAGCTTCGTTTGTCACGTCAGACACGCCAGGCTCTATCCCTGTCCTCTGAGGGAATCACTCACATGGAGAAGATTAGCCCAAAGGATTAGCATGCAGCAGGATTATCCACACACACGGCTAAGCCAACTAATAAACCAGCACCTTTATGCATTTTTTGCCTTTTAACCTCCCCATTTCCAGACTTCTGATATTTATCCCTTTGAGCACCACCATATTTCGGGGGATGATGAACACACAATGAGGATGAGGTTTTGGCTACTCTGGCGTGTCTGAGCCATTTCTCATCAGCCACAAGATGTCAGTGTTGCTGAATGTTAATATTGTCACCTGCAGAGAGGCATCCAGAGATGCTGGGGGCAGCTGTCAACACCAGGATCTATGCAGTAAGTCTAACAAAAAATCCACAACAAACACACAACCAAGGGCAATAAAAATTTGCGTAGCAAAGTGTGATTTGATCATAACAGAAATAAGTAAAACTTGAACTACATGGTAATTGCTGCCACCTACTCCTAATTCTTCTGTCTTTCTACAAGCCCCAACTCATGAAAACATGAACATGATAGATGGTCCTTGCACAGCAACATCAAAGGAGCAAGCAGGAATGACACCAGAATGGTTTCAGAATGAAACAATCACTCCATCCCTCCAGAAAGGAGGCTTTCCAGATTCCCTGGCTCTACCCACTCTCACCAAACATATCTGAATTTGAAGAACAGGCCAATAGCTATCTCCCTGTTTTACTCTTGGTATTTACTTCCACACCCGTCTGGCTCTGGCAGCAAACTCTGCCCACATGGCTCTGTCATGGACATCTTTCCATGCCCAGACTTGTTTCCTCTCTGTATCACCTCCCCAATTTTATGAGCACACATTTTTATAAGGCCAAATCAGTGTACTGGACTAGCTGGTTTTAAAACACCCGTTTCTCACACCCTTTCCTCTTTCCAACCCTTCCCTAAAGGTCAAGGTCAGGCAGAAAGGGAACTTTTGAACCAATATTGTTGTGGACATAATGCATTGTGGAACTGCACCTCGGATTTCCTCTGCAGACCGACTGACCCATATGTTGATTATTTTTCTGCTTCCTTCTTGGTGGCAGGAGATTTGCTGCACCAAACACTGGCTTGACTTCCACTTCTAAGTATAGCAGAACACGGGTACATTTAGCATGAGAATTCCTGTTTACATTGTTTGCTGCCATTCATGTCCTCTGAACTTGTTTACTTTTGGAATCACAGGAAGCATGACTTTGGTGGGAGTGGAGACAGGGCTGTTCACTGTGTAAAAAATTTTAGATGAATAGAGATAGATTAATTTATACTCACCTGAAATTTAAAAAGTAGACAATGGCAACATTGTTATTAGAACTTGGAAGCAGACAATTTAATACATTTGATCTGTCTTTACTTTCTTTTCACAATTGGAACCATAGAATGGTTTGTGTTGGAAGGGACCTTAAAGATCTTCTATTTCCATCCTTGCTGCTATGGACAGGGACATGAATCTATGTCCCAATACACAAATATATCTCCATGAATGTATCTCCCAATATGCAAATGTAGCTCACAAATCCAAATATTTGAATTATGGGGGGCATATTTAGGGGTAAAAGAGTACTTAATTCTTGTAACCTTTTCCTGGCTACGTTCCCTGCGTCTCTTTTTCTTCCCAAAACAGAGCCTGTTCCTTGCAAAATAGTTTACATAGGTAAAGCCACAAAAATAAACCTCTGAGAAACTCTTTCCTGCTTCAAAATCTTCCCTCAACTTGTGCTGAACACCTCAGCTAGGAAAATCCATTCCCAGTCTAATAAAAATCATTCTTCATAAGGACAACTCCTGACAGCTCCTCCCTGTTCCATTAAACATTCAGGTTGTAGAGACCGTAAATCCCTGTATTTATCTCTATCCCATCTTTGCATTGTGTTGAAGTTGGAGTCAGAGATCCTGTTTGCTTGGCACGTTCCTGCCTCCCTGTTAGTGACAGCAGGCACAAACGTGCCAATATTCACAGTTTAAGGTGGCTGCCGTGCCCGGCTGCTGGGCAGAGGCTCGGCTGGCTCCCTGCTGCAGCACAGTGACCATTTGTCTGTGCTTTCCAGCTGCCTGGAAATCTGCTACATTCATGCCCAGAGTGGTAGAGTTGGCAGGAGTGCTGGTGAAATTCTCAGAAAAGCCTGATGGTTTCTGTTGAACTCGCTTGCCTCATTAAAAAGTTGCATTTTTCGGGGTCATCTGAGGATGAGGGTGACTGGGATATTTTTTTTTTTTTTTTTTTTTTTTTTTTTTTTTTTTTTTTTTTTTCCCTGGGGTCCCACTTGGTTAAGAGTGTTTCCATGCAAATCCTAACATTTCCAAGTTATTTACCAAAATTCCATAGGCTGGCAGAGGCTGTGCACTACAGAACCCTTGGGGAGATGGATGTTGGTTTTCAACAGAATTCCTGGAGAAGTTAAAGAGGTGACTGAAGCAGAGTTATTTGATCCAGCTCATATGTAGGTAGCAGGCCAGCTTAGCTAAACAAGGTATTGTGCTTCAAATAACTAGAGCAGCCTAAGAGGTAAATGTTGGGATGGCATGGGAAAGGATTTCATCAGCCCAAAACTAATAAAAACAGAGATGGAAACACAAGACTTAGGAACTAGAGAGTGGAGGAATATCTAATTTCAGACACTCTGCTGTAAAGGTGAAACTGCCTCGTTAATGTGCACTCTGGTATAAACCAGTTCTGACATCAGAGCCTGCCCTCGGGGGATGCCTTTCTCACCTGCTTTTGTTTTTCTTCACCCCTAACAAACTAGGGATTTTGCTGGTGGGAGGTAGGGCGAGGCAAAATCCCGGATCTTTTTCTTTTTTGAGTGTGGACTTACAGAAAGAAAAACACAGTTCTTCTTTTGAATTACAAAAGGGCAAACCTCATCCATGTGGTTTAATTCAGTTTCACATGCAATAACCTTTCAAATGGTGCTTGAAAGTCAAGTCAAATTTCAATATAGATGATATTGTCAGGTTAACATTAATGTATGAGACACTGCCCTTTATGTTTTTCTATCATCCCATTGAATGTGTTGAACAGTAAGTTTAATAGAATCATAAAAATCTTCAATTTCCTCTGTAGATTTAACCAATGCCAAGAGCAGTAAAAGAGTTATGCTTCTGTCTCGTTTGTAAGGTTTGTGATTATTTTAACATCTCCATTCTTGCAAGCCTTGTGTACATACAGCCTAAGCCTGTTACCTTTTTGCTTAGAAATACCATCCCAGGAAGAACTATAAAATTCTTTTGTCCTCTCTTTGCTTCTTCCAACAAGCAGGTTAGAACTGGAAGCTACAAGTGAAGAAAATGAAAAAGAAAAAGGAGGTATGGAAATATCCAGACACCAATGTGTTTCATAATTTGGCTTCAGTGAATATTTAGAACTGTGAATTAAACAAGGGCACTGGAAAGTTATTTAAATATGTATCAGATGCAGAAATTTAAGTCTGCAAAGTAATTTCTTAGGAAATATTCAAGTGTCAGAAAACAGTGGGGAGAGCAAAGATACAATCTCAGCTTAAGCTACAGCCTTTCAACACATCTCTGTCCCTGCAGGAGGGGGAACTTGTCACCACAAGCACTGCTGGGGCAATGAGGGTGCAGGAAGGCTGAAGTGACACCCCACACACGCCAGCTTTGGTGGCCACAGCCCCCCATCCCCAAAGCAGCCACCTCGTGCTGGTGCAAGCAACCATGCAAAGGGGTGGGAGATCAGACCACTCCAGCTGGGAGCTGGGGATGCTGCCATTCCTGTCCTGGAGGATGGAATGGCCGTGGTGGGAGAGCCTGACTCACCCCTGCCTGCAGCGTGGCAAGGTTGGCTATGGGTGAGTGCCCTGTACCCCCAGCCAAAGGCAGTCCCTGCCCAGCACTGATGGGGACCCAGGGTCTGTCACACCACCCAGCCTTCCTGCCCCATGAAACACCCACCCTGGGGGTACCTGTGGGTTTTGAGCAGCTGCCCCACTCACGCTTTCCTTGCCCAGTTTCAAAGAGGAATCACTCGTACTGGCTGAGTGCCTCTAGAAAGAGTAAATGCTGCACAAAGGAGTATAGATTTACATTTTTTTCCACATTTTGGCTGTGAGCAAGATGTGGCTTCTCATACAGAGGTTGCTTGATTAGCATTTAAAATTCACAGATATATAGATCCACTTTAAAAAGGTTTGGTAGGGTTTTGGGGGAGTTTTGCCTTGACATCTCCGGTGAAAACTTTTCATCAAAAGCTCATCTGATGTTTCCTGAGGAAAAATATTGGTTTGGCCATGTGAAAAGGCAAAATGAAAATATTCCACCTCACCCCAATGTTTCTGGGGCATCATTTCAGGGGTAGAAGCGGCAATTTTCTGCTGTTATGAGTATTTGCCTAAATTTGGCCAAAACAGCCACTTCATCTTACAGAGTTTTAGTGAACATGTTAAGGTGTAGAAGCACAGCTTCCAAAAAAATGTGGAAGTGTAACTCTATTTTCAGTATGTAGGCACAGAGCTGGGGTTACTCATTCTTCCAGGGCCAGATATTGTAAGCTGCCCTCAGAAATGGATTATGGCATCAAGCCATAGGTTTCACAGTATTACAGGGCAGGTCTTCCCTAGATGAGCACTGGCAGGTCATCTTATTTTTTCAGATGCCTTACTACAGACACGAGCTCTATGATTTCCATATCTTTGCTATGAACACATGAAGAATGGTGAAATGCTAAGGGGTCTGAAAAAGAATGTCATAGTCATCTTATCCTAGTACCTTTTTGGCACAGAAGTNTGGGAAAATCTCCATAGTGAGACAAGAGAGACTCTTCTTCCAATTGGACTGATGAAAGCCTATTTTAAGAGTGGTAAATTGACCAGGGATTTTCTAAGTTTGTTTCTCTGTGTTGTTGGTGAGAAGGATGGTGGTAAAGGAAGATAAATGAGGTGGGAGAAAGGAACCATCATGGGTGAGGGGCTGGGGGGAGGAAGAAGAAACCACCTGGGGGTTGATTTTGATTCTGTTGTTTTTTTGTTAATAAACTATTTTTATCTTTGAAGTTTAGGCCTGTTTTGCATTTCTCTTAATCCTTATTCTCATAAAACCACTACACTACACTCTCGCCTGGTGTGAGCAGGCGAGCAGGTGAATGTGAAACCACTACATTAAATGGTGTTTCCGCCCGGTTTCGAACAAACCCATGACAGGTCTACTAGTGCCCCTTTACAAGGCCTTTATGAACAGAAATGTAGTAGTTTAGAGGAATTGCTAAGCTCCTGTAACAGTGAGAAGGACTGAAGGAAGTCCAGGACAAAACTAATAATCCCATATTAGTTACTAAACAAAGACAGAGGCAATACTTCATAACACCTGTGATCACATCAGCTGAGAGTTCAGCATAATGCAAAATATCAGTGTAAATATGTGAATTTAAAAAATAATCTTTAATTATGGCATTTCTTAATCTTAAACACTCAATTCATCTTTTACAAATTCACAGAATGTAGGACTTCTTTCTTGCAATTAGCTATACAATGCACCCTCTAAATTCACAGCGTTTTGATCTGAAACAGCCTGAATATTTGGAGATGATTTATTGTGTGCCTAATGATTGACTTCTCTTCTAATGACAGACTATTATTTTAATTTCTTAAGAATTGCCTTTAATGTTTTGCATGGTAAGCAGTAATTTTGTGGGATCACATATCCCTAGGTCAGGATTAGCTACAGCCAACCTTATCCTACTTTTTTTTTTAGCAGAAAATGTCTTGAGACTTTACACTTTAAGCATCAGTCATGCCATGAGACTAACCCATAAGAACAATCTGGATGATCCATGTTTTAACAGACATGTGTAATGTCAGTAAGGCATAAAGCTTTGAGTCCAGAAAATGCTGTATTGGGTTTCTGAATTGGACCCTGGATGAAACATCAGCTATGGTTATTTGCAAGTTACATTTCAATATCCAGCTTTTCAGGCTGTGTGTTTTTGTAGTTGCAACTTTCCACCTCCCCCGCACCGATTTAAGTGATGTTATTCTTGGCTAATAGTAATTGTGAGAAAATTGAATTCCATCTGTTTCCACCAAAAGCAGAAAATAGAATGTGAGAATCAATAGAAGACTGCACTTGTTACACACATTTGTCACAATCAGTGACTTTGCTAAGGAAACATGTCCGCAAGTATGATTTGCAAAATAAATAGCAAGTCACAGCATCTGATCACCAGCTGGCTTATTTAAAAGTCAGAGCCTCTTCTGACAGCTATGGATCATGAACTTTTAGGCATTTCATGGCCCCTCCAGAATCGTTCAAGGGAAAAGAAATCTTTCAGCACAAAAATGGATGGAGGAGAATGTTAATACAGATCTGGATGTGCACTCCTTTTCAAAGTTTTGGGTTTACATCTGGTAGTTTCCCCATACCAGATGATCACTTTCTCAAATCCCTGCTGATTACTCCATACCCCTGGTAATTTCCTATGTACTTGCTGTGCGTCAGCAGAGATTTCTTTGTGACTAATGCCAGCATCATCTCAGGTTTGCTCCTTAGCTAATGTCGTCAGAATTGAAATCTCTGTGGCTGCCTTTGGCTGAGCTGTCCAACCCGAGTCATGCAATGATTCATGGCCATGACCAAACCACAAAGAGGCAAACACTGGGCACTTTAATAAGTCCTTGCAAGCCTGTGTTTCATGTACAGGCATAGCACTACTCTTTTTTTTCACATACATATTCGAGCCACCTCATAGGACATACCAGTGTCTTATCTGCCTGTTTTTATCACAACTATTGGCTGGGTGGATCATTTCAGGAGTCCTTCAGCCAGAATTGCTAGATTCCTTCCTAGAGTACAGCATGTACTTTGTCACAGTTTGCAACACCTTTGCTAATTCTGCTACAGTCCCTGTGTAATACAGTGTATTTTTGCAGATGGTGCTGTGACACAGCCAGTCTCAGCTCATGATTTCTTGCTGTGTAAACAAAGCCCAGTTTAGCCATGGTAGCAGAGCATCTCCCATTTCCCCCTGAACCCATTTCCCCCCCCAAGTGTGCAGCATACCATCCACAGGCCCCATCCCCAAATACAGCACAGGACTGGGGTGCAGACAGGAATCAGACTGGTTGCTCTGTAGCTCAGGATCTCCTCAGCACTGTGCAAACCTCAGGTCCAGGGCAGTGTCACAGGATGAAGCTGGACTCACCTCCACCCACTGCCACCAGAAGGACCAAGACCGCCCCAGCTGCTTCAGCCAGGAGTCCCTCCCAAGAATAACAGGAGCAGCTCCCAAATTTAAAAGGTGAACTGGAGATTCCTCCATCCTTAGGGGACTCAAAATCACATAACAGGTATGGTTTTCGTAAAACAGATGCTCCACCTTAAAAGCTCAAGGGCCTTGAGCTTCAAAGTTAATGCCTGTTGTTTGCCAAAATGTGTGGGGGAAAAGTGTGTTTGCTGCACTGCAACAGTAAAAAAAGGAGTCATTAACAAGGATCATTGTTGGATGAATAATGCCATTATGTTCGTTAGCAGTATGCCTTCATCTGGAACTCTCTTTGCCATACCTGGGCTTGAATTTCAGCAAAGCATACATGCATTGAAACCTGGAACGTCCAAAGTGGTCAATTACAGTGTTCAGCAGCCTAAAAAGACTCCCATAGGCAGAGGGATTTAAGGCAGTACAACAGCCTGCAGTTTAGAGGGAAGCAAGTAAAAAGGGACAGAACAGAGCAGTGTAACAGAAAGAACCACTTGGGACAAATAGGGTAAAATTAGGTGTTTAGTTTTTCCTAGAGGCTTCCCTATAGGTTAGGCAGTTACAACATAAAAATTCTTAAATGAGTCAAAGAAGTATTTTCTGTGGTGCCTAACAGCTATGAAAATGTTGGAAGGAACAAGGAGGCAACAGCTTTAAAAGAGGACAGACACTCATATTTATATCTGTAATTATCCCAACTGAAGTAAAACATATGGGGATGGATCTGTAGCAGGGTGCAGGAAGAAAGCCAATTGCTGAAGGCCAGGCTCCACTTGATATGGACTTCTCATATCAGCTGACAGAAAGGTGAAGCTTTGAAAATTTCATAATAAGCCAGACTTCCATGGTAAAGTGAGTGCCAGATGAAAACAAGAGTTTCCAAGTCTTACTTTTCAAAATTCATGGGGTTTACAAATGTTAGTAACACATACATTAGCATAATATTTATAGAGGTTACAGAGAGACATGCAGCTATTATTTCTTTCCCAGTCATTGCAGAGTCTCTCCCTGCCTTTTCCAGCAGGAAATGGCCAGCTTAGGAATGGGGTCAGCATGTGGCTCCTGTCAAAGTGAACGTAATGGGAAGTGGAAAACCCTAAATGGGGCAAAAGTTCATGAGTTTGGTGCCAGTAATCAGATACTTCTAAGCTTGTTTGGGTTTTGTTGGGGGGTTTTTGGGCTTTTTTAAGGGGAAAAAAAAGAGTGAAATAAATCGTATCTGGGAGGAAAATTAGGCTCTCTGAGGATGAAAGCATGAGTAAATTGAACTGAAGGTAGAAGCTGCGGCAGATCCATATCCTTCATTAATCAAGCAGATACAGAGAGATGTACTGTACTGACCAGCTGGTTATCTGCTTCCTGTCCTAAGAGGCAAGATGTCCTGACCACAGGTGCCCTAGCACAGGCTGAACTTTAACCCAATCCTCCCAAAAATTATAACCAACAACTACCTTGAGAACAACAACTGAATCCAGGACACTCTTAGTTAAAAAATGAATCCCCATCCTTTGTTAAAAGTAAGGGGGTTTTGAAACCTCCTGATTTTAAAGATTTGGTGTCTAGTCTTCCTTCATGGGTTTCTGAGTTTTGAATCTTTCAGGTGTACTCAAGTCTGATTTCCAGGTCACTTCTTATGACTTGGTTCCTGATGCTTTTTTTACAACCATCTGCTTCCAGCTGCCAGGTAGTAAGCAGCTACTTTCTGATAGCTGGTTTCCCACTCCAGGTTGTAGAGGTATTTGTTGCTTCTGACTGCAAGCAAGTAAATTCCCAGCATCCACTGCAGCAAAGTTCTGATTGTGAATTGTGTCTGATTGTGTCATAAGAGTGCTGGGACTGCCCCTCCAGGACAAAAAAGGGCAAATATTGACCCAAGAAACATTCAGGGGAGCCACTGTATAAATAGATGATTGATACATATATAGATAGGTAAATGATAAGAGATTCAATTATATTTAAGGGGCTCGATGTATAGATACAGATATAGATATAGATGATATAGATATAGAGCACCCTGAAATGGAGGTGTGCTGGTGAATGGGAAATTCCAAAACTAGTTTTATTGTGGCCTAGTAAAGATGGGAACAGGCTTGGCACTCATGACAGTCATGCTCCAGTTTCTCAAACTGAATAATGGCTAAACTCAGAGTACAGAATTTCTTCCTAAAATCTGATCTAAATCTGCCCTTTTTCAGTTTAAAGCCATTGCCCTGTGTCTTGTTGTTGCCTGTATAAATGCTCCCTCCTCCTTTCTATAAGCCCCCTTAAGGTACTGGAATCTGTGGAAAGATTCTGCAACAGTTTACACTTCCACTGCTGCCCACCACACCACAGGCTAAACAGATTTTGTGGGATGGGAATCTCCATGCACAGAATCTCTGTTTGCTCTGGGAAATCACCTCTCCAGGGGCCCTCTGCTACTTCTCCCTTCCTCAGCAAATGTAAGGGGAAATATTCACAGAGCTCACACTAACACTAAATGTCAGAGGTAAATAAACAAGGTCTCAGCCATGTTGAGCACATCCTCTGAAGGTTCATGCTGCCATGTGTGGGTGGACTGTCCTAAGCAAAGCAGCTCTGTCTTTGGGTAATTTGTGAAGAACAAAGCTGGTTCCAGCTCATTCTTGCAAGAGCATCTCAGCGCATAGCTTAGCCGCAAAACATTTCCTGTCCTGTGATATTTGTCAGCCGAGCAATCTGCAGAAATGCCTGAATTTCAAGGGGAAAATGTGACAGATTGTTTGTTGAATGCAAGCTACTAAAAGTGGTAAATGACTTTTTTTTTACTACCTCTCCCGACACATGCAGCTGAACACACAAATCACTGAGTTCACTGGAAGTCTGGAAAAACTCACAGTTCCGGAGTTAATCATTAATATTGTGGGGTTACAAGGAGGTATTTTTAAGATTGCCACAGCATGTGGGAAATTCCCATGTGAATTCCCTGCAGGTTTTCAAGAAATAGCCTTTTCTATTTGGCTCAGATGCTTTTGTAATTGTTTACACAAATTGAATATGAAGTATCAAGGTCAGATATTTTCCAGAAAGCCAAAGCAAACAATTTACCATTCTGTTGCAGAAGAAAACACCAGAACAATTCCATCATAAGTCAACTTCCTTTTCTTTCTCTTGCTTTATGTGATATTACACTGCATAGCAGAAAACACTGGAGCATTGATTATTTAAAAGCATGTCAATCTACTGGATACAGAATTCCCTCACTGAGAGACGTAGCAACAAGTTTAACCTCACATACTCAAAGCAAGTCTATTTCCTACATTTTATTTTCCAGATACCCATCACAAGCTGCAGTATCAGCTCAGTTCCCACTCAAAAATTATATTCATACAATTATAATTGCTTAAGTTTTATGGGCTCTCTATCTCCCAGTTCATATTATCAGTGGAAAGGATAGCCAAGAACAATGTTTTCTTTTTCTTCTCAAATTAACGAAGTTCCTACCAAATGAATGCATTGTCTGTTGACATCTTTTCCCAAAAAAACCCCCACTCAGACAATGATATTTGTGCTACTGAATTCCAATGGCTTTGGACACTTTTTTGGATGGCTGGAAAAGTCATCCAGTCCTTCAGCTGCTTTGGAAAGCTGAAGCCATCCAGTCCTTCAGCTGGTTTTTCCCTACTAACCCTACTCAACTGGGATAGAAACCTTCTGTATGACACCCTGGACATGACCCCTGGTCAGTGTTTTGTCACCAGCAATGAGGGTTTCAGGATTAAAGTAGCCTAATACAAGCCAAAAATACCAGTATTTCTCCCAGGAGGGGCCAATCCTCTTGGCCAACCCCATTATACATAGACCACAAATTTTGTAGGACTAAACAGATGAGGTTTGCACCATAGCTGGCTCTCCTGACCCCTCTGATGCTCAGAGGCTCTCACTGGGGAGTTACTTCTGTTGATAGAACCATAAAATTATTTATGTTGGAAAAGACCTTTAAGATCATCAACTCTAACTATTAACCACAACTTAAGCCAATATATTAACAGCAAAAGGTAATTAAAAAAAGAAAAAGAAAACCACAAAATGAACCTGCTATGCAACACTAGCAATCTAAAGAATATGTATCTTATGAAAGTCTAATACTTAATTAGAGAATATTAAATAATAAGTAATAATTGAACAGTGGCCCCTCTGATAGATTCACTGAACAGAGTACTAAAAAATGTTATGAATCCAGGAAAATTATATATGGGTTATTTAAAAAACCCAACCAAACAAATAAAAACGAAAACCACAAACAAACAAAAAAAACCCCACAGCAACAACAGGAAGTCCAAATTTCACTTTAAATACATATTCAAGCATCTACATCTGCAATTCTTTCTTCATCAAGCTGAGCACCCAGCATTTGATTTGCACTGCTTGAGAAATTTCAGCTGATATAAACAGCTGGAAACAAATACAGATCAGTAAAAAGTATTTTTTTAAAATTATACATCTTTGAGAATGGTACCACTACATATTTTTACTGTCTTGGTTCTTAAAATCTAGCACTCCTTAGGGTACAAGGGTTCAGGGAAGAAGTGAAAGCTCCCTTAGAGGGTACTGCCTACCAAAACTCTGGGTCAGATTCAAGACTGGCCATTTACCAAGGGCTGCTTTAACAAAAGCTCCCTAAAATCCTCACTGCAATGAGACTTGAAAATAAATATTGGGATGAGAAAATAAAGCCGCTGAAATGTAGGTTTGGGCCAGTGCTCTCAGGAAGAACCCAGAGCAATTAGTTTGAGTCCAGGCAAGAATGAGGGAAGGTTTAAACACCATAAATTATGAAGAATTATTAAAAGGATGGGATTTGTTTAGTCTAGAAAGGAGAAAATTAAGAGGAATACTGATATCAGTCTGCAAACAGAGGGACTTGTAGCTGTGTAAGAAAGGAAATGACCATCTCCTGTGATCCCTGGGAGCCTGCAAAGAAGCAATGGTGTCACACTGGCCTCGGGGCAGGACATGAGCAAGGCAGTAGGAAAGAAGTTTGTAACATTAAACAGTGATAAGCCTTGAAAACATTTCCTAGGAAGGTTATGGGACCACTGTCACTGCAGGTTTTTGAAAACATGTGAAGCAAACACATGCCAGGAATAGTTAGTGTGAAGCCAACCCCACCTGGGTGAGGCAATGGACTGGGTGACATCCCAAGAGCTCGCTCAGCCCTATTTTCAATTATTCTGTTTTTCCCTTCTTAAGCCGTGTGGAGAGATGTGCAATTGCTTGTCACAACCTGTTTATAAAAAGCAATTCTCTTACAAAATTCCAATAGGACACCCCAAGACAGCACATTAGAAGCAACACTAAATCTTATCTCATTTCTTTACACAGCTGCCTTGACACCACAGGCTTCTTGTCCAGTCCTGTTTTTCATCTGGCTGTCACAGGTTGGCTCCAAAATTTTTAAGACTCCATTCAGAAGCACTGTTAAAATATAAGTCTCCATCTCAATAAATAATTATCAACAAAGTTTCCAGATGTTTTTAGAAACAGAAAATATTGTTAACTAATGCTGTAACTGATAGTAAGGTATTAGGAAGGAAAGGCATCACTGACTAGGACATATCCTCCAGTCCTGTCCTGCACTTCAAGGTAAGCTGATACCAAAATTAATTAAGCAATTTGGTTTTGATGCACCAAAAACATCTCTAGAAAGAACGTGTATTCTGCTCTTCTGTACTCCTTGCCCAGCATTCTCATTCATTCAGGTCCAAAGCTACTGAGGTATTTAACTTTTTAACTCTATTCCATTGGGAACCAGGTAGCTGAGCACCACTGCAGAGCTGAGCCCAGACTTACACATCAAGTACAGTGTCATCCTGAAGAGTCTTCCTAAGGCTGGCTGGCCATAGGCCTAAGGACTCCAGGCATTGTCTGCCCACAGCTGTGGTCATGGAGATGCTCTCTGAGCAGGTTTTACCTAAGTGCAAACAAATACACTCCCACAAGCAAACACACATAGTTTGACATTTTATGCAGGCCTGGAGTGTTTGGTTGAAGGTCAGAAAACCACAACAAAAACACTTCTGAGTGTTTTCATTACTTCCTTCCACCTAAAAATGTTCCTCTGTTTTTGAGGCTGTGATCTTTCTTCTCAGAAAAGGCAGACACTAAAATCTTTCTTGTTCTTGGACCACATCTCTTTCTTTTTTTAATCACCTCCCTCATCTTTCAGAAATTCATTTGGAAATTCAAGTAAAATTTTTGTGTAGTTAATAAGTGATTCTACATCTACACTGAGCAACCATGATATTATTTGGGCTGACTGTCTGAATCACGTCCCTTTTCCTTTCTTATTTTAAGAGTTTTTCTGCTTCAAATCCCCATTTAGATTTCTTGTGACTGTTTGGACCTGTGCTGTGTCCTGCAGACACTGCTGTCATTTGCAGGCTTTAGAAGATCAAAGAATTATTTCTAGCCTTTGAAGCTCACCACTTTAAAACCTTTCCAAATTACTGGAAAAGTTTTTCTTCAACATCCTGGCTTCCTGTGATACCTTTATAAGCTTCTCTTCCTGACCACATGAGCCCAATGCCAACCTTAATGTTACCATTGATTAAATGCATTTGAAATGTGATGTCTCTCCCTCTTCTCAGTCACAGCTGGCATTGCACGATGCAAAAACAACAGGAGGAAAGAAGGGGATCTCCAGGTTGTAGCTGAAATGTAGGAAATTCAGTTTACCACATTGATTGCCCTCTTAGTGTCAACTCCAGATGGAATTCTCTTGTGAAGCTTGGTTGCAGACATCCTTCATGGTCACAGAATCATGGAATGGTTTGGGTTGGAAAGGACCTTAAAAATCTCATTCCAACCCCTTGCCATGGGCAGGGACACCTGCCACTAGACCACATTGCTCCAAACCCCATCCAGCCTGGCCTTGAACTTCCAGGGATGGGGAGTCCACAAGCTCTCTGGGCAATTGATAATCAATGATAATTGGTCTTATGGTGTATTTTTTTACCTTGATCCATCCCATCACAGTGGGACTCATTCTCAGCCAGAGTGGTGACACAGACTCATTTTTAGCCATCTGTAACTCTTCCACAAGTGTGAAGTAATGTGTATGTTTTGCTGTTTTGCTGTTTTAAGTGAATTGCTATTTCAGCTTTTTTTTTTTTTAATCACAATATCAGAACAATGATGGGAATATTTTAAACTAATGAAGGGATATGTTCTGATCATAACTCATTATCTCTAGACTGAAAAGTGCTACTATCCAATAATCCTAATTACAAGTAATAATTTCTTTCTGCTTGGAATGGAGAATTTCAATTCACTGCAAACTCAAAGCAATTTAACAATAAGACTGACAACAGGAACAAGAGAAGAGCCACATCTATTTAGACAAAATAAAGCAGTGCTTTCTGTTCAACAGTGGCTTGTGACTGACTGAACAACTGGGGAAACTCAGCAGGGCTGCTTTTTGAAGAGAAATATGGATAAGTGAGAATTCATTTGGGCACGACAGGCCAATAGCAAACGCAACAGTGACACAATTATCCCCCTACAAAAGACAATGAGGAAGGCACATTTCTTTATTCATATGATGCCATTAAAAATAAATAACCTAAGGAAGTGACAAAGGCACGTGGACTGCAGTGTTATTCCACTGCAAAACACTCGCTTCTGGAGAGACCTTCTGCAAGGGCAGGAGTCCCCAGGCTCCGCTGCAGAGGACGCAGCCCCGCGCTGCCGGGAAAAGCTCTTCCATGGAATAATTAGACAACAAACCCAACTGTGAAAAGCTTTGGGAGTCAGAATCCCCCATCCTCATCCTTCACAGTAAATAAAGGCTAAGTGATTGCCTTTGTATGAAAACAACCTTCCCCTCCGCATTGGAGAATGGCAATGGGAATTACAGAAGCCTCCAAATTTGCTCAGATCTCATGCACAGTGCTGTGTCAAGGCGAGCCTGGAGGATTATGAGAGACTAATCACTCTGCAATAGTTTCTCTTTGTGCTGCTTTTGCTCTTTGGATTGCTGTATGGATTGGTGTCCTCTCAGTTCTCCGAGCAAATTACCTCTCCCAGCCTTTCCATGTGATGTTTTTGGGATATCCTGCAGTGCAATGGCTCAAGGCTGAGGTCTGCTAGGACCCTGGAGATGTCCAACCCGGAATGTGTGTAAGTCATTGCATGCATATTACAAAATCGATGTCAAAAGTCTTCAGCATTCGTAGGAAAATACAGAGCAGCCTTAAAAATAAAAATAAGCTCAAAGAAATGCTTTACTCTTTATCAGGATGAGAGGAAAAGGCTCTTCATATCCCTGCTGATACATCAAGGATCCCCCCTTTCCCCCATTCTCACATTAAGGCTGCACCCACCCACCTCCCCACCTCACTTTGAACCAGAGAGGACCAGCTGATGTTTCCTCTGAGACCACAGATATGACAGCAAGCACAGCAAGCAGAATCCCACACCATTACGGAACCAGATTTTGCAATCCTTTTTGCTCCACTTCCTCCCTTGAAATTAAAGCCTCATGTGTCAATGTCACAGTGCTCCAGCCAGAATCCTCCCTCCAGCCCAGTCTCTTCTGCTCCGAGATGACATCAAGGACACAGCTCCCTACAGCAACAGACTGAACACTGGAAGGGGACGTTGAGGGGATTTTCCATATCCCTAGTGCTAGAGAGCAGAATTAGTTCAATCCACAATACAAGAGGCTCTTCCCACACCCTTTTCTGGAATATGACAGTTGTTGATTTCCTCTCTTTCCTGTAAGGCTTATTTCCTGTGATGCATTTGAAAGCAAATTTAGAAAATACAGTTGGCTGTACAAAACATAAAATACTCTTGTGTAGAGATGGGAGCTGAGGGAGTTCTGAGGCATTTCAGGCTAAGCAATGTCATTCTTAAAAAAAATTCAAATTACACTGTCCACTGTAGTCGGGATTAATTAGCCTTATTTTCTCAAGCTTTTCCCTTAGATTAATAGACTGCCAAGAGGGAAGAACACAAAGGTGCTCATACCACCACATTTCATGGCATTTAATCATCCTTGATATTTAGTCTTCCTAGAGCCCAGTCTGTTGCCCAAGGAGGTATCCTAAAGGGGAAGCACAGAGTCCACCTCCAGGAAGGGGCAGCCAGCAATCCCTGGGCCATGCAGTGAAGCTGCATCAGCTTTCTAGATGTTTAACAGGGGATCCTGCTTTTGGAAGGCTAATGTTAGATGAGATGGAAGTAAAGGAATGTTTTTACAAAGAACTTAGCCTGAGCTCCTACCCAAGTACTCTTCCTACTCTTCTCTCTTGTTTGACACAAAACATCTTGTACCCAGTCCTGCTGTGCCTTCGGCCCTTCCTCTCTTATTTCCTGGGGTGAAAAGGACCACAGGTTCAGCTGGAACATAAGCTGAAAACAGGGTTGGAAAAAAATTGCTGCCTGGGACAACTCTCAGAAATCAAAGGAAAAAAAATAAGACTGGTTCCCTGAAGAAGAAAACATTGCAATGTACAAACGGAACACACGCAAAACTCAGGCTGGTCAGTCAAAGCATTTCATCTCTGTGTTTCTGAGAAGTTCACTGAAATACCAACCTTTTATTGCTTTTTGTTTCCAGAAGGGATGTGGCAATTTCAGAATATCAATTTTGAAATGTCACTGTCTTTCAACCAGTGAGGCAGTACCTCTCATTTCATACAACTGGCAGGTTCTGAGGAAAAAGTACTTAGGGTAAAAAAAAGTGTTTCTTACCAGTGCTGAAAACCTTGCAGAGCACACTGCAGCACAAATGTAAGCTGCATCAATCAAGAGTAAATATTGCCTTAGTTCTTTCCCACAGCTTCCCAAATGACACATACTCGATGGCTCTGGTCCCTTCATCCAGTCCAGGAAGTGAGCAGGTGACCTGGGGTGCTTGCACCCCTGCTGAGTCCAAATAAACCACACAAAAGAATACCAGGAAGCTCATTCTCAAATTTACTTTTCTTTACACATTGACCATATAGAAAACTGGTGCTGAAGATGCTGGCTTGAGAGGATAGTGAATATTAATCAGGGCTTATATTGCTTTTTGGAAGATAAAAGTTGACAGTTGATTAGTCTGTGGTATTTCAACTGTCTTGTCTTTGGATGACAGGATTTCCTTTAAAAAAATTAGTTAGTGTCAGAAAACAAGCATCCATGTTCATGTTCACTGTCCTGCACACGCCCTCTCACCCTTCCCCAGACATCTCCAGCAGTTCTGTCCTCCAGGTGAGGGCATGTGGCTGGGCATTTTTCTGCTTTGCAGAGAGAGAGCCTTCCTGGCTGCTGCCAAAACTAAAACCAGTTCCTGATACTGATTCAGGTTCTTGGGAGAGTGCATTATTCCCATTTGCAGCTAATTGTCAGATTAGAGATTCATCATGGGAACTGATTCCAGAATAATACAAAGGAATCAGATGCACATCTTCAGCAAGGCCATTTATACAGCAAAACCTAAAATAAAATCATAGACTATCCTGAGTTGGAAGGTACCCACAAGGATCACTGAGTCCAGCTGCTGGCCCTGCACAGCACCATCCCCCAGAGTCACACCCTGTGCCTGAGAGCATTGTCCAAACACTCCTTGAGCTCTGTCAGGCTGCTGCTGTGACCACTGCCCTGGGGAGCCTCTTCAGTGCCCAGACACCCTCTGGGGGAAGAACCTTTTCATGATACCCAACCTAAACCTCCCCTGACACAACTCCAGGCCATTCCCTCAGGTCCTGTCACTGTCACCAGAGAGAAGAGATCAGTGTCTGTCCCTCCTCTTCCCCTCATGAGGAATTTGTAGCTGCAGTGAGGTCTCCCCTCAGTCTGCTCTTCTCCAGGCTGAACAGACCAAGTGCCCTCAGCCTCTCCTCACATGGCTTCCCCTCAAGACCCTTCACTATCTTTGTTGATGTCCTCTGGATGTTCTCTAATAGTTTAATGTCTTTCTTATGTTGTGGGGACCAGAACTGTCCCCAGGACTCGAGGTGAGACCACCCCAGTGCAGAGCAGAGCAGAACCATCCCCTCCCTCCACCATCTCATGATGCTGTGCTTGATGAACCCCATCAAAAGCCCTGTCCTGATTCCAGGCTGCCATCAGATAGAACCTGACATCCTGAAATCATTCTTACAGATGTTAAGGGTGCAACTTGAGTCTGGGTAGTACAAAGTTCACAGATCTGTACACCTTGAGATCATCTCCCAGGGGAGGATGCTCAATTGTGTGTGTGCAGAACTGACACAGAGGCTGGGCTCTCTTCTCCCTCACCTTAAGCCTGTGTGCAAGTGTGTTTATCTTCAGGCATAAAGTTTTTTAAAATGCTTTCATTGGCTTGCACAGGGTGGTAGATGGCAGGATTAATGGCTGTTCTTCAAAGCTATAAACTGCACGGTGTGTTTGCTCAGACTTTGAGCCATGAGTTACTGCTGTAATTAAATCCAGAAGGAGAGGCCATAATAACATTCTGACTAGATTTCCAGTGGCAGAGCATTGATTAAGAGAGCTACATAATAAATGAGAGGCATTTCAAAATCACACTGTTGATGTTACCTGTAATTTTTTTATAATTAGAAAAGGCTAAAGAAAATTGTATATTATAATTACATGCCTTATTAATCCTACTCTAATATGAATTCTTCTATTATTACAGGTTGCAGCATGTTTTTTGCAAATTTTTGTAAGAGGTCCAGTGTTTACCAGGTGTGTCCAGGTTTACAAAAACCCTTAAAAGCAGCAGATAAATTGGACTATATTATTTCAAACTGGTGCAAAAGCAGAGAAAGTTCATGACTGAAAAATCCAAAAAAATACAAATAGTTTAGGGTAAATAATTTTACTGTTTAAACTCCATGGCACAATACAAAGAACATTAATATAGCAAACTTCTATGCAGTCGTTAACACAGAAGTCTTGAATAATTGAATGTGAAAGGAGGTACACAGGGTATTTAATGATTTAAACCCCACAATATATGGTTTGTTCAGCTTGTTCGTAGAAGAGTGACCTGAGCACAGGGTTTTGTTCTTGAATAAAACTGTATTCTACCGTTCTCTATAGTTATTTAGTGAATAATACATCTTTTCAACATTCTTCATTTAAATCAGAATGGAATTAGCAAAAGATAAACAGAGAAGCTGTGGATGCCTCACCCCTGGAAGTGTTCCAGGCCAGGTTGGATGGAGTTCTGAGTGACCTGGTCCAGTGGAAGGTGCCCCTGCACATGGCAGGGGGTTGAAATGAGATGATCTTTAAGGTGTCTTCCAACCCAAGCCCTTCTATGATTCTATAAACTAAGTTGTGGCTTTTATCAACTTTTTTCTATTCATTGTTTAATTAAAGGTACAAGATCAATAGGATAAAGGGTAAGATGCTGGATTTTCAAGCAATGAAGACTCCAGCATTTGTTTTTCTTTCCCCCTTATGTTCATTTTTTTATTATTGTTATTTTTATTTTCAAAAGCAAATGGCTTGGTTAAATTCTATGCTGACCTTTTCCTTAGGTTATTTGGAATACTGCAGAAGTCAATCTTTTCTGGGCTTCTCTGTGATGGGAAGATGCATTAAAAGCCCTTTGAGTGCTAGATGTTTACCAGACCATCTCCAAAGCTTCCTGCACTCACATGAGACAGCAGGCAGATCTCATACATTACTGAACCTGAATAATTTGACACATATCTGGGTCAACTTCACCATGTCTGCTAATGTCTGAATCCCATTTCAACTAATTTTGTAAACAAACTCCATATCCAAAAAAGAAACAAGAAAACCTTTACCAAGCAGTAAAGCCAAAGCAACATACCTTCAGCATCCTCATGAACTCAGAGGTAAAAGGATCCACTTGTAATTAACCACAGACCCATCCTGAAATATCAGAAATGAGAATATGAGTGCGTGGAAGTGGACAAGTACAGATACACATGGGCAATCCTCTCATTTCTGACCCCATAACATCACTAATCACCCAACCTCAGCCAAATGGACCTCCAGCTCTTCCCAGGGCTGAAAATCCACGTGCCAAAACCACCAACATTGCAGGACCACCCAAGGCCAGCCTCTGCCAGCCAGAACCACACATCCCCCATGTGCCTCAGGGAAACCAGGCCATGTTAGTGCCTGGTGAAGGCCATTTGGAGAATTGTTACCAGCAGGTTCTGAACACGTTCCAGTCACTGACTGTTGATTCTGGCAGGAGCAAACTGAGCCATGCTCGGTCCCACACTGGGCTGCTGCACTGCGGTCGGGGGCTCCCTCCAGATGGTTACAGATGCCTCTGAATGAGGAGCAGCTGGTTAATGTTTTCTTGCCTTGGTTGCAAGCAGATAAAACCACTTGCGTCATGGTTACTTTTGACCGAAAATGGTTTTGCTTAATTCACTTTTGGCTCAGTAAGGGGCGTTTTCTAGCTGGAGACAAGAGGGTTATTCTCTCAGTGTATGGGAATGTTTTGCACAGGTTTGCCTGTCATTTAAATGCTCAATGCAAACCTGACTGAACTTTCTTAAGACGGACACAAAGGTCCCCACTGGTGCTGTCACCTGAAATGCATTGGTTGTCTCGTTCACTTATTAATTGCATTTTGCCATAACTCGCCGTGACTGGCAACGAGCTTTGATTTCAAGTTTTTGGGAGAGATTCCAACCTGGAAGAGCATTAGTCACCATTTGTGTTTCATCTTCATTGACTTTTCATGGTATTTTACAATGCTTACCTTGAAGAACAGACTCTTCTAGCCCTAATTCTGTATATGAGATATTTCCTCCTATAACTTCTGTAACTGTTAATAATTAAAAGGGATTAAGAAGCAATATGGAGGAGAAATCTTCTCACTCCCCAGTTGCCCAGGATTCTATGAGGACAGAGTTTCACCCAGCTGGAACAATACTGATTAGAGCAGGAAGTGGCACTTCAGCTGATCTTACCTTGGAAGTTCTAATGCCACATTTCTTCCTCAGAATATATTTGACTTCTATCTTTATTGTAGAGCAAAGATCTCTTCTACTAAGTAAGACCTTCCAGTTTTTCCCTGTTTTCTGGGAAGAATTTACTTTTGTCTAAGATGCCAGATCCCATTTTATCAAATATCTTTAATATGGTATTCCTCCATCCAAGCATTTTGAAGCACAGGTGTCATTCATTACAGATTGGCTGGGGTAACCCAATTCACCTGCTCAGATTTAAATGCCAACTGATGATTAATCAGTTAGATCATTTCTTACTTCGGAGATTTCCTTAATAACACTATCTTAAAATTATTAGTTTCTCAATATATTGCTTAAAAACTCAAAAATTAAAATTTTCCCTGGTCACACACACAGATCAGATAGCTCAACCTCTAAGGTACCCTTGTTCTGTTTGATAGTGAGGTCTAGACAAACAGCACCAGGAGTCCATATTTCTGGGTTTGGTCAGATTAATCCTTGGTGAATCTGGATAAATATTGAGAATTATAAAAACAGACCTGCTAAAAGCATGAAGAATGGGAGCCACAGTATGAAACAGTTCATTTCAACAGGAAAAAATTATTTCTTGTGAAGACTTGTCTTTGACAATGGTATAAAAACAACCACAGATTACCTTAGCTGTGCTGGGAAATGTGCTTTGCTGGTACCGTAAACATGGAAGTGCAATATAAATTGTGTACATTTTCCTTTTCTGCTAACTGCTTTCTCTGCCATAAAAAGAGTCTCTGACTGCTAAAGCAAATTGATTCCATGTGCCAACTCCCCCACAAAATTAGTGAATCTACTAGTGAATGCACTGCCCCTTTATGGATGCCTGCATCACTTACTGCTCTGGGAATGGGTCTGATGGGGTAATTCAAGACCATCTTATGCAGCACACATGCAATTATTGCTGGGACAAGAACCCATTTTATACAAAGCTGTATTTATCCTTAGTGTGAAACGACGCTGCTTCAAATTATCCGAGTGACTCTACAGAGACTGTGTTCAGCAGTTAGCTCATTAACATTGCAGTTTCCAGATGGGCAAAGACAGATCACATGGATTTATATATCTATTGAATAGCCAAATTCGGCAGCTCCTTTAAAATGATATCTAAATATTTTCTAACATAGCTACGAGGTCACTCTGATCTATTTTAGAGTACTGCTTACAAAATCTGCACTTCCTTTGAAAGCAATCTATGGGCTGGATTGTCTTTAAAGGTGCTGTAATTCTTCCTGAGTATAATTGGCCACATTACTTGCCAAATTATAGCAAAAACTGACATCCCCTGCCTTTGAATAAACTTTGCTTCATGTGTTTAAACTCCAGATGTGGATAATACCTATGGTTCATTTATATGTGGTTGTATTTCAGCTGCTACCCTGAGTGCTTGAAGCTAAATCAAGTCTGACAGATTGAGATGTGACACAATATTCCCACTTCAGAGACTGTGGAGCTTCTCATAAAAGAAGCCCAGAAAATATTTAGTTCTGCAGTATTCTAATTCCCCTAAGGAAAAGGTGAGTGTAGAATTTAACTGAGCTGTTTGCTTAAAAAAAAAAAGAGGAACAAAAGGGGGAAAGAAAGATTCACTGCTTAGAAACTGAAGGCAAGGCAAATCAAAATAATTACCATCACTATAAACATGTGTCTTCAAACAGCTGGAACAAGCTTCCCAGTGATGATAAACTCTGCCTCCTCCAGCACCCTAGTGAAGACAGATATTGGTCAGAACTGAAACAGAAGTTACACAGAAAGGATTCACTGCGTGAGAGCCAATGGCCAAGGTTGTGATCTGTTAGAGTTTGATTATATGTTTTGAACTGAACCTTCATGAATCGAAATCTTTTTGAGTGTCATGGTTTTGATTATGTCATCCCTCCTCTGTTTATGAGGTTGTTAAGTAATCTGCAGGATCATTGCCTGATTCTTTTATCTGCCCTAAGTCTGCTGTTTCACTGAGAGAAATGTGTGGGGTTATTTACTACTGTGTTACTAAAGCCTCTTTGCTGTGGATGGATGCATGCTCCTATGTTGCCATGTTAACAGGATTTATATAAAATGTTGTCTCATTAAAAGCTCCTGGAATAAAAAGATTACTTCAGCTACACAAACCTAATTTTTTGTGATGGCTGAACATCCCATCCTACATTGCTTCCTGACTCCATCAGCATTACTGTGAATGTGAAGATCAGAGAGAGAAAAGGGAAACTAGCACCTTGTTTAACTTCCAGCCTGGTGCCAATACTCTTCTTAGTGCAAGACAGAAAAACCAAGGACCCAAAGTAAATTAATTCTCTGTTCAAACATTGCTATCAGAAATTATGTATGGCAGAGTTCCCTGAAAATCACCAGCATATGGAGAATTTCTTCAAAGATTTACAGTTCCCCAGGCTCTCTCAGATAAAGACAACATATTCAGAGAAGGGAACAGCAAGTAAGAGTGACGAGCAGCATCATGTTGCCTTAACAGAATGCCTACCATCCAAATGATGGCATCTTTGATCACTTGGAGCCAAGTCCTCCCATAGCAGTGTCTGACAACTGCCCTCTCCCTGCTCACCTCAGGTGTTTAATTACACATAAGAGAACAGCAATAAATGAACTTAATTATGCAAAGCAGTACCCTCTTAGGATGGAAATAATGACACAGCCAGGAGAATTTCTCTCAGCAAATCACTTACGTCCCTAGATTTGGACAGAGTTATCAAACAATAGACCCAGAAGGAATGAGGGATTTCTTTACAGTATGAGCTGTATCAGCATATGTCATTCCTGAAAAAAGTTTGCCCAATCTGTTCTTAATGACCTCACAATCATAGGAACTTCACAATTTCTCCAAAAAACCTATTCCACAGGCTTGCTGTTCTTGTCCTTCAAGAGCTTTTCCTAACATTCAATTTAAGTGTCCCTTATGTTATTTTACAAACACTACTATTTCTCCTGACCATCATGAACACAGAAATCCTTCCTGTCCTCTTTGAAATGGATCTTTTTAGGACACTACACAACCCCAGGTCTTTCAACTTTTATTCACAGATCAGAGATTAAAAAAATAAAATAGGCAAACCCCTCACACTCTTTATCAGAAGAGGACATTAAACTCTGCCCTGTACATCCACAGTTCCCTTCAAAAGTCATTAATGAGAACTGGCCATTGGTTTCCCATGCTGAGCAAAGCATGCTCTGCTCCTGTCTGGCCCTGATGTTTGTCATTGTCACAAAACCAAGCCATTACCCACTCACAGGCAATTTTTGATCTGTTATACCAAAGGTAATTTTCTGGAGAACTGTTTTTTAGCGAGTTCTTTCCCAGCCTATTGGCTTAGCAAAGTATATCTGGTTAAGAATAATTTGCACTTGTCCTCTGCTGAATTTAGCCCTGTTTCTTCAGAAATTTGTATCATGCATCACACAAATATAGCCCATTCCTCCACGGTGCTTGCAGTCCTCCTCTGTTTTATGGCTGCCATGAATTTACCAAGCAAACCCTAATTCTTTTTCCCAAATCAAGTTAGGTGACCTTTGGACGTCCCCAAACTAACCCACAAGGATTTTTTCACAGTAAAGGACATTAAAATAGTTTAACGTAACTTATTTTTGACCAACCCCTACTGACTGCTACTTGTCTTCCAACTATTTTTGCAAATGTTACAGACAATTTGTTATGGTCAATTTTATTTTCTTCTAGAACTGTTAATCTGACTGGACTGTAATTCCCAAGATACTTTGGGAAAAAATAATTTTTTCCCTTCTCCAGTATTCTTCAAGCTTATTGTAATTATCTGCAGACAACTTTCATTCTCCATTGAGTAGCAGACCAATCCTCCCTTTGATCTTCCTCATTCTATTAATGGATCTTACAGAATTATTTCTGGTTATCTTTGAGGTCTCATTCTGTGCCTTGGCCTTTCTGGTTTCATCCCTGAATACTTGTACTGGTTTTTCTCAGATTTATTCCCAGAAATTTGACCTCTTCTTTTTTTCTGTGTTTTTCTGTCTGGCATTGAAGCTACAGAAAAATCATTCATTATCTACCCATCTCAGCACCTACTGAATTTCCTATTCTTGTATTTGGACAGTCTGAATCCAGCCCTCAGCTTACTCTGAAAAACTGACAACTTTATCCTCTGTTAGTCTTACCTCTTAGGAGTTCTTATGTACCAAATTTGAGTTCATTGACATCTGTCTTCTTAAAACCCACTGCTTTCATCATGGTCTCTCCCATCTTCCTTTTCTGACACAGAAATCCCTAGGCAATTAAAGAAAAAAATCCTAGAAATCATGCAGCAAGTATTACAGTCACCCACCATTTAATGAAAACAAAGTTGGATATACAGAGAACCAAAGTGTAGCACTTCAGCTGCCAAGTAGGACAAAACAGAAATTAGGAGGGAAAGCTTTGTGAGAGAGGAAAGTCTACCAGCCCATGCTCATGTAGTGTGGCTGTGACTCAGAGGGCTTTGTGACTGTCTCGATCCAAAATGATAAGAAATTTTCTGATTTTTTACTCAGTGAGCCATAGTCTCTCAGTCCTGGAGTTCCGTTCTTCCCATGACCCAAAAAACAAACCAATAATCTCAACAGTTCAACCAATACAGGAAGTGAAAGCATGACACCCCTCCTTCAGCAGTGGCACCATATTTCAGCACACTCTCAGTGCCCATTTGCATCAACAGCTTCCAATTTCTTCTGTGGACAAAGCATAAGTTTTAACTTTGAACTTCTTAGGACTCATTCACAAAATAAAGCACTTCTCTGTGTCCCAGCATAGAAAGGGAGCTCATCTGGATCTCTTTTGAGGTGCCATTCACCAGTAGCATGTTAGATTTTATGAACTTGCTTCAAGACACAACTTTCCCTGTCAGGCCATTTAACCCTAAATGGAATAACTTCAGAAAACCTGGCAATTAGTCCAAATTAGCCTGTGACTCAAAAGCATTTAACCACCACCTAGAAGTAGATATTTGAACGACTGTGGGTTTTGAACAGCAAACCCCAGTGCTTAAAATAGCCCAGCAAGGCCTAGAATCCTGGAAATCAGCACTGACACCAACTCCTTCTACACTACTTACTCTGTATCAGCCTTCCCTTCCTATACCTGCTGCCATGGATGGAAAGCAAATGAGGTTTGCCGTCTTTACAAGGAACTTTGCAGCTCCTTGTTGAGGTTTCATTCCTAGAAATACAAATCTCAGACGTTCAAGAACCCTCTGGCTATTCCCCTCTCCATGTGGGATTGACCCTGTTTGTTCATGTTTATGTCCCCTGCAGGTGATGCTGAGAGAGACCCTTTGGGCTGGTGGGAAAGGGGCTTTTGGAGGCTGCCAGGGGCTGGGCACAGCGTGCAGCAACTGATGCTGATGGAGATGGTCCCTGCCAGAAGGGCTGACTGTGGCATGGAGAGTACTCCAGCAATGTTCTGCATACACGTGGGGACAGTTCTTTGGGTGCCCTCAGCACTGCAGGAGATGGATCCCTGTTTCAGACCTCATAACACGAGGCTTATGAAACTTGAGAAAGAGGGGAAAACAGTGGTAGGGGTGTTTCTGATGCCTGTGAAACAGTAAGTAAGTTATGAAGAGGCAAACAGCATCAGCCTTTCAATACGCCAAAAACATATTAAGAAAAAATCTCTCTCTCGCTCTCTCTCTCTCTCTTTTTT
>VZTR01001671.1:60429-93034 GCA_013400775.1 Chaetops frenatus | reverse complement strand
TTTTTTTGCGGTTACACATTTTAGTCTCTGGCCTATGGAAATTTAGGCAACAGCTGGCCTTTTGGCTGGACAGACAAGCCCCAAAACACCAATGTCCAGTAATTTCTGGGAAGGCATCCAGGGGCTGACCTCTGTCCCCAGCCTTCTCCAGGGCTTGGGAGAAGACCCTGTATTCAGCCCTACATGTTTGGGGTTTTTTCCTCTGGCTTTTAGGGTGATTATCAGCAGAGGGCCACTCTTACAATTCAATTTTCTCAATATTTGAAGAGACAGCAGAATATCCTCGATGGAAAATCCCCACATTGGAAAGTTCCTGTTCCTGGAAGCTGGCCAGGGTTTGCTGGCCTGCAGAATGGATTGCAAGATTCATCTTTGCAGCCAACAATTTTCCCTGCTGGACCAAAGTAATGCAGGAATCCATTTCCAGGCAGCAGTAAGCAGAAAAAAAAAAAGTGCATGGGGTGAGACAAGTCCAGTCAGTGCACAGCAGGAGAATGTAAGGTGATATTTTGCATTCCCTGCCCCTGTCTCCTGTGTGGTCCAGCAGCACCAGACTGTATGTGCATGTTCCCTGAGAAGGGGATGGCAAGAAGGACCAGATGTTAAGAATACAACAAACCTGAGACCTTCCAGGAACAGCTGCCTGCACTGACCATGGGAGAATGTGAAGGGAAGAATTGGGTAAAGCCCATGTTCCTCCTTCCCACCACTGAATCCACCCACTCTGCCCCAGAACCCAGACAGCAAAAGGTCTTCTCTAGAAAAAATTCCAGCCAGAAAAAATGGTTACTCCTTTCACCCAGTCATCTCTGGATAAATTTGTCAGTTGGGACTCAGGTATAAATCCTAAACTAAACTGAGATTACTTAAGCCCCATCTTCCACAAACTGTGGGGTATTTGCCTGAGGGAGACTGTTAAATCCCTGAAATATAACATAAGCAATTACTTGGAAGCAACTTTCCCTATCCTACCCGCTTTTCTTCATGTTTTTGTCAACAATACAGTCCTGTGCAATGCAAATAGTAATCTGAGAGAAATTAACAGTACAATAATGAAATGAAATTATATTAGAGGCAGAGTCTCATGCAGAAAGGCATGAGAACTGAGAGCTCAGAGGACCACACCACTCCCAGTGTGCCCCAGCACTGGGCAGGCTCTAATCGATGGCACATGGCATTTCTGCTAAACACAGCCCAAAGGCACGTCACAGGGAATTAGAGAGGCTGTTTCAGCCCTTGCCTGGTCTTCCTGCTTTTATGAGTTTAAATCTGATCTTTAAGTCTGTTTGAAAACAATTGTTGTGGTTTATTTATCTATGGTGACAATAAGTCAATAGCCAGTCTAACATCTCCTGGTCTCCAGGCTGGAAACAATGAAGGACTGAGTCTGTGGCAGAACTCAGTCTATCTATACATCTTAAAAGCCTTCCAAGCCTGCAGATTGGCTCACTCTTCCATGTGTACCAATCTGCTAAGTGTCCCTATATGTGCTAATATTTTCAGTTACCACCTTCTAAAGCTTGAAATAACATATACATGTTTTTGTTCTAAACCCACGTCTAACAGTCTGTGATTTGATAGTTTGAATCTTCTCCTACATTTGTCTAAGCCTGCATTAATTTGCAGGGGAGGCATGATTGAATCCCAGCCTTATTGGAAAAACCAACTAATGGCTGGGATTTACATAGAAACAATAGAGGCATCAAAAGCTATCCAGGAGTTTGAAGTCTCAGAAATAATCACAGTGCAATGAATAAGATCATATAAATTATTCAAGAGCTTCAGCATCACAGATTTGGATTCCTATAAGACCACTGTTCTTTTTTTCCAGAATTGTAAGCTTAAAAAGAAAAAAAATGGCATCAGTCCTTGTACATATATTTAGCTCATCTTTAAAAAACATTATGTTCCTAGTAGTTCCCTGTGATTCATAAGAGTGTATGTAGGTGTGTCAGACCAAAACCAGTACTTCTTTAAGATAAAGCTTTCTAAAATATCTCCTAACCACAAGGCAGCAGAACTTTCAGTAAGGAATAAAAAATAGGTATCAGCCTTAATTTTTATTTGATTTAAAGTTTTAAACACTTGCCCTAAATATTTTTGTCTGGCACAACAGCAGAATGCTGGGCTAGCCCTGGACACCCTCTGGCTACTATAAATACCCTTTTTCAAACAATCTCATGCAATTCCTCTTTGAATGCAGCCTATGTGGGAGCTGTGCCAAAATACTTATTGTGGTGATTGTGCCCAGGGCTCTGCACTGACCCTGCAGTGCTGGGACAGGCCAAGCTGCCCCTCAATTGTGTCCTCTCCTCAAAGCACTTGACAAATGTGTTTGGGCAGAGAGAAATTCTGGATTTCCCATCCCTGGAAGTGTTCAGCTGGATGGGGCTCTGAGCCACATGGTCTAGTGGAAGGTGTCCCTGACCATGGCAGGGGGCTGGAAGGAGATGAGCTTTAAGGTTCCTTCCAACCCAAACCATTCTGTGACTCTATGATCTTTCTCACATCTGAATTTTTGCATGGCTCTATTGGCCATTTCTATTCTCTGTTGCCCATTTTTATTTTCTGTTGCCGTTCTTTATTCTTTATTCTTTATTCTCTATCCTTTCCTCCATGCTTCAGCCCCATTTTCTCAGTACTGAGTAGGCTGCTTTAGTCCTTGCACTGCATGGGAAGCTTGGCCCAGATTGCAGGAATTAGCAGCCCTTGGAGAAGGGCAGGCCCAGGTTCTAGCTCTGTCTCTAAATGTATTTGTTAAAAATGATACAGCAGGATCTTGTTTGAATAGACAATAGACAGGAAATTAACAGTTAAGGCTGAAACTCTACTCCTTCATTCCTGTGATTAAAAGAAAACAGATATCATGCTGAAATACAATTTCAGCTTTCATGTAGCACTGTCCTTCAAACGATGCTTCCCATCAGGCATTATTTCTCTGCAGAATTTAGCCATTAATTTCCTTCATTTAAAGTAAAAAAATATCCACAGAAGGTTATAAAACACTCTGTATTCCCAAACAGACAGATCATAATGGCTCATCCTGAATATGCCATTCTGTCTCTCCACACAGATATTAAATGGCTGAGATAAATTGTGGCTTGGGGGTTTACAGAGGCATCATGTCAGCAATAGCAATGGATTACAAACTTCCTCCTTTAGACAGCAAACACCCAATTACCAGCATCATCTTCGTTCATGCTCTGAATAGTGAAGGGGGGTTGTCATCCATAATTTTTCATTTCTCAGTGGATGGATGCTGATATGGGAATGTGTGTTGCAACTGAACACATTGATATCCAACGTCATCCATAAAGAAAATTCCAGCTTCCACAACCCATGGGGTGAGAGCAAGGATCCTGCTCCATTTCTGCATCCCTGCAAAGTGTGGGCCTGTGTGGGGAGGCCTACAAGTGTTCAGGACATGTTTGCACCACGAGCAAATACAATATTTGTGATAAGAACACATTGATTCAGAAGGGCCTGGACAGGCTGGAGGTAAAGGCTGATGGGAACCTTGTGGAGTTCAACCCAGCAAATACCAAGTCCTGCATCTGGGATGGGATAACCCTTTACAGCAGTGCAGCCTGGGGACCAACTGCTGCTGTAAATAGGGTTCTGAAATCTTTGGAAATAACCAAAATTTTGCTGGGCAAAGATTGAGCAAACCCAGCCTCCTTTGAGGATGGGCCAGCTGTAAGCAGAAGTCAGACCAAATGTCTTCCAACAAAAATATTTCAGGGAATTCAACCCCTGACCTTCCCAACAGCTCTAAGCATGGGAGAAGTCTCCTAAGCGAAGCTCTTTCTTGCTGGGTGATATTAGGCCTTTCAGCTCAAGCTTAAAATGTGTTCTTTAAATGTTGCTAGCAATAAAACACCAAGAGATCTATCTGGAAACAATAATTAAACATAAATGATTAAACAAAGATTGATCCCACATGCAAGCATTTAAATATGCCAGCTGCCCCATTGCAACATTGGCACAGACTTGGATGCCTGTGCCCATTTCAGACAGTGCTGGATGAGGGCTGTGCAGAGCACAGGCTGCCCATGCTGGCCCTTGTCCTGTGAGCAGATCAGCAGCCTTGAACCCTCAGTGACCAGGAGAACATGGAAGCAAAATCCCCAAGGACATCACTGGGACATGAGGATGTGACAACTGTTCATCAGCATGGCCAGGACCATGGGATCATGACTTAAAACAGCCTGGTGTGGTTAGGAGGGTCTGGAGATTCTTCTTAAAATCTCTGCTTGGGGAAAAGCACCCAAAACTTAGGAAGAAGGGAATGCAGAGCAAGTGGCATCTGGAAGAGGATGGCTCATAGGTGGGCACACTTCTAATCAGAGAATCATAGAATCAGAATGGCTTAAGTTGGAAGGGACCTTAAAGGTCGTCTGGTTCCAACCAACCTGCCACAGGCAGGAACAGTTTCCACCAGACCAGGCTGCACAAAGCTCCATCCAACCTGGCCTTGAACATTTTCAAGGATGAGGCATCCACAACTTCTCAGAGCAACCTGTGCCTACATGCTGCTATTGTAACCTACATGCATCAGGCACCAACAAATATTGGAAGTAAAGCCCACACTCAACTCCAACAACATCCAAACTACCTCTCCCAGCAGTTGGCTCGATCCCATTTGTTGCTGCCTAGCAGATGTTTCCATTTTTTAAGTATTAAGGCACAAGGGTGGCACACATTCCCAAGAACAAACATGGGATAAAGCTGCAGATAGGAAGGAAACAATCACATTGGTCCCTGTGAATAGGACTGAGCAAATAACTCTATTTGACCCCTTACTCCACCTGCTCCATTTGCAAGCTGAATCATTCCAGCATGAAGAGGGGCACTCAAAAGGGTACTGGGCCTCATTCAACTCCCAGGCAGGGCTCATGGCACACTCAGAACAGAGCACGAGTTTTCCATCCACCCATGCTGCCAGCTGGGGAAAAAAGGAAAGACAGGCGTGTGCAGCCTGTCCCTGGGAATCATCTCAGGTCCCTTTCACCATCACTTCTGCTCACAGGTGTGTGTCAGGCTGCATGTCCTCTGTGTCTCCTGCTTTCGTTAGTCATTTCATTTGTAGGCAAGGGATCACGCCTGCTGCTCCCTTAATTATGGCAAAGTTGTCTGTGCACAGTTTAAACAAGCCCCTGTTCTGTTCTTTATCAATATTGCACACGCTTCCTGTCTCTCCAACACTCTGCTTGCAGCCACACAACATTTGTTCATAGCTGCAGGCTATGTCAGCGAGGCTTTGATAGAGCAACAAAAGAGTTCCTCACTCACACAAACAGCACAGAGAGAATCGACCGGAGCGCTGCGAGCGCTGCCGGGACTGCAGCGGATGGAGGTGCACCAGCTCCAGGCTGGAAATGGGATTTTCCAGTCTGTACAGGGAGTAGTGTTTGTTACAGCACCTGCAGCTCCCCTGGGAGGTGCTGCCCATGCTCCCCTCCGGTCTGGGATTTCAACTCTGAGTGAGCATCCAGGCACTGTAGCACTTCAGGAGGCTCCAGGCTACTCCGCCAGACGTCACATGGATGTACAGGGAAGGAAAATCTCTCCTGCAATGGAGGGACACACTCACCAAGTACCTTGAAGGACTTGGAAGTCCTTCCCACAAAGAAATCAAGCTCTCATCTCAGGTGTCTAATTTAGGCTGCAGAACTCACTGGTGTCAGTACCTCCAGGCAGCATTCAGGGCACCAGCAGCCCCTCCATGTGTTTGGCAGAGGCTCCTTCTGACCTTCCCATCCCTGGAAGTGTTCAAGGCCAGATTGGATGGAGCTCTGGGCAACCTGGTCTAGTGGAAGGTGTCCCTGCCCATGGCAAAGGATTGGAATGAGATGATCTCTAAGGTTCCTTCCTACTGACACCGTGCTATGATTTTGTGATCTTCAGCAAGAAAGTTGTAAAGCTTATGATAAGTTTCTGTATTTTGCTTCTCTCCAATTAGAACAACACTTGTAAATACAAACTGTGCACCAGCACCATCATCCACACCAAGGAACATTCTGTTTATGCCCTGAGTTTTTTCATCACAGAGGCAAAATCAAGCCTTTGCTGATTTCCAAATACCAGGAAACTTTAATGAATCAGTTTTGTTATAGAGGATAAATGGTATCAAATCTATCACACTGTGAGTGAGAGCTTATCTTTCATTTACATAATGATTACAACAAACTTGTGAATCACATACTTATAGAGGTAATAATTACCTGCAGTTTTTATGCAAGGGTTGATTTATTTCTGATGGCTTTAGCACCAGTTTTCAAGTGATTGATTTTGGACCCTTCTGTTCTGATCTATCCAGACTGACCTAATCTTAAAAAGGCTTTGAAGGTCAGCACTTTCTGAAATTGAAACTCTGATGAATTTCTCCTCCTGCACATACACACAAAAAAAATCAAAATTTGCTTTTTTAATCCTCAGCTGTCACTGCTTAGTCTCATGACCTTAAATGAGCAAGAAGAAAGGAAATAGAAGATCCGTAGCCCACAAAAATGCTAGCAGGGTGTGACTGTTTTACTGCTGAAACAATACTAGGGTGTATAACTCAATATGCAGAAGAAAAATTACACTAACCAGGACAATCCAAACAAATGTCACATCCACGACAAGTGCTGGCACTTCAAATTTAACTCACATCATTAGGACTTGCTGCCAGGTAAACTCCAAGGCTTAGAGACTGAACATTAGTCAGAGCAAAGGTCCATTTAGAGCCCAGCACCTTGTGACTTGCATGAGAAGGAGAGAATGTAATTCTTGGCCAAACCAGGAAAATTGCAACAGCTCAAGCAGGATGTGGCATCTGAACCCCTGTTTTTTTGGTTGCCATCATGTACTGACCTCCTCACCATTTGCCAAAGACCTTTCTGAATCCACCTTTGTTTTTTCAACAGCCTGTGCCAAGAGGGTCAAGTGACCCCAGCTGACCCATATTCTGGGTTAAAACTACAGCAGTCCAATCATTTTGATGCTACTGGTTCTTGCTTTGTGTGAAATAGCAATGATTCAAAATTATCTCTTGGCTGACCAAACCACAACCCCTGAGAGAGGGCCTTCAGAGAAGGCCCTTGTTCTTCCACAGCCATTACCAATTCCTGGACCCTTTCCAGCTCCACTTGGTTCTCTTCAGAGTGTGGCCAGCTCAGCAGGAAGCATTTAAGCTGGGAGCATAAAGTGCCTCCATACAAGAGCAAAATGAGGCTCGTTTTACCTTGCCTGGAGCTGTTCAGATGCATTTACAGACACCTTCATCAGGTACTTGAGGCCACAGATGAGACTGCAGACACAAAAACTACAGATTTATGTGAACTCTCAGCAATTTTTATTCCAGGTCTCCAGTGCACCTTGAAGTACAGTACCAGGGGCAAAGAGGGATACAAGCCTAAAGTTTTAAAAGCACACTCTGCATGTCAGAGCCCATGTGATTCCCACTGCTGGCTTTTAGCTCAGCTTGACACATCCAGCACTGCACTTTGGCTAAAAGAAGCTTGAATTATCTGTTTGTGGAGGGGCTGTGCTGCACTGATATGTCCAGAGCACATGAATGAAACTTAAGGTCCAGAAAAGATGGGCCAACAGATGATGCTGACTCCTGCTTCCTTTCTGGAGCTCAAACCAAGGTCTCCTTCTGGCTTAGTTTTGAGGTTTACAGTATGACTGACCAAGTTCTTAACTCAGAGCTCCTTCCCCATGCTCTGCCTGGCTTTGGTACAAGGTAAAACCAGAACCTGCATAACATGTTCAGTTGTTCCACCAACAGAGAAACACACAATTCAGAAATGCCTTTTGCCAAAGTCTCCCCTTTTTTTGACTGGTCAGTCCATCAGGCAGGAGTGACCTTCTTCACTCTGCCACAGCCTCCCAGCTCCCCTCTGTCACTGCAGCTCCAGCTGAAGAGGCCTGAGAGGGCCACCAAGGCACATCAAGGAGCACAGCTGCCCCTTCTTCTTCCCACCAGGCACTCATCCTCCCTCCACCAGAGCACAGGGAGGAAAGGGGGAGATTTCTGCAACTCCAAAGCCTTGCAGGCAGTTTTCTCTTTCAGGATGACTGGGATTGCTAAATAAAAGTGACCATTTGAGACATGAGTCATCAGAGCCATTCTCAAGCAGGCTGGATATGCAAGAAGCATGTGCACACCAATGCCAGCAGCTCAGCCACAGCTTCAGGTCCCTGGGCCCCTGGAGCTGGGACTGGCACTGCTGATGGGGGGAAAGGACTACAGCAAACTCTCTGCCCAGGGCTGATGGGAGCACAGCAAAAGCTGTGTGTGCTCAGCCCCAGCTCCACAAGCACAAAATCACAGATAGAAAAATAAAATTATTTAGAGTGGTGTAAGTATCCACATGAGTATGCAGGAGGCCTAGAAAATCTTCTCAGGCTGCTTGCAGATTTCTCACACAGGAAAGGTGAGGCAGAAAATAGTGCTCTCTCTATAAGATGAAGATAAGGAGTTGACTGGGAGTTTTATTGATGAAAATGTGATAAGAAAGAATGAATGGCAGCACTGAAAAATGGCCCTTCTTCCAAAAAGGAGGCAGAAAAGAGTAGTCCAGCTGCCTTTGTACTCATGTAGCTTTTATTTACAGGTGCAGTAAGGGATCACCTGGTGTCTCTCTCACCTATGCAGAATCTGGGAGTAATATAATAAGAGGTCCTCTCCCATGTGCAATTTTCAAGAGCCTTTACTTTTCAAGACATTTTACTGCTCAGATGATAGCTAACATTTCCAAAGGCATGTAAGTCAGGTAGGAATGCTTGCTTTCCTTTTCAGATATGACTTGGATATCAATCTCCAGGATGCTTTGGGAGTTACCTTCTGGTAAGGCATTCAATTTTCACCAATATTAATGAAAATCAAAGTGGGATTTTTAGAGAGGAAAAGAGATACCAAGAATCTTTCTGTACTACGGGTTTAGGAGACTAAGTACCAATGCTCCTCAGATTTGCCCCTAAACATCCAAAACCAGTTTCTAAAAATAGAGTCCCAAACCATCACTGTGAGCTCTGCAAACTCACCTTCCCACTTGTACCACAGCAGCCAGGACTTTTTAACAACCTCTCAGGACTCACATCTCAGTGCCCTGGAACTCTAGAATGGTACTTCAAGCAGGTCTGCAGGGAAGAGCATGTCTTGTCTCTTGGTTTATTCAGCAGTACTGGGACCTTCAGCTGTGTCTTCAGTATCCTCCCTTTGCATCCAAATGCTTTTCACTGGCACAGCAAGGAATCAGGCAGAACTCAATGACCCCTGATATTTAAATAGCTCTGTATTACATTATTGTCTTACATGATGAAGAGTGCCTGAGCAGTGTTTTTCTCTTTTCCTGGGATATCTCAAGATACTTTTTCTACAGGACTGTAGCCTCTCTCTAAGACCACTTGGAAGATAACTTCATGGCACAAAAGTGTACCTGGGTACATATGGCCAATCTTTATCTTGGCAAGCTGGGGAGGTTAGCAGAGGTTGCTCCCAAACCAGGTCAGTGCTGCTGCACACCTGCGGCCCAGCTGGAGCTGCTCACATGGATCCAGCACAGCTCTGTGGTGCAGAATGGGCCATCCCATGCACAGGGGACCACTGGAAAATTTGTAAGGCCCCAGACAATTCCTACCTCCCACTCCCCATCTGCTCATCTCGATGCCTTTTCAATTTAACCAGCCACTCTGAGATTTAGGCTTGGAGTTTAGTGGGCTGGGAACTTGCACTGCAGATGTCAATAGCACAAAGGGTGGATTTTAGAGTTTAGCATTTGTGATTCTGCCTGGAAGTCCATGGAAATGCCAGAGCACTGCACTACTCCTATGAATGGCAGAGAGGGCTGCAGCTGTGTGAAATACTGACACCACTCTGATGTGAAATATCCCTGCAGCACCAGCCCTGCTCTGCAATGTCCCACAGCCAAGCCTTCCTAAAATGCTGAGCAGCTGATTCATGCAAGTTTCTTCTTCAGGAAAAATAACAAATGGGGTGTGTGAATGAAGTAAAGGCCAAAAAAGCCAGAGAAGACACATTTTGTATAAAGCCTTGCAAACACAACTGAGCCCTGATAGATCATGGCAACACACCTGCCAATATAACTCTCTCAGACCATCTCTGGAGGCCTGACACAGGTCATTCCATGCAGTGAATGAGATCAGGCACTCCTGGGGTTCTGCAGATCCTGCTGACTTGAGAAAGCCACAAACAGGCTACATGAAGCACAGGCTACCCCGTGTCCTTGTGTCACCAGTAGCCCTAGAGCTATGCCACATCTCTGCTCACTGTGTCAAAGCCTTTAGGAAGGGCCCAAGGCTGTTTCATTGACATGATATCATGGGATATAGAGCAGCCAGCTTAAGTCAGGCCTTGCTCCTGACTTTTCCCACAAGCAGGAGCCTACCTGAGTAGCCCAAAGAAATAGTCTGCACCCAAGTTTCTGTCCCTGCTGTCTACAGCTTCTGGTGTACTTAAAATAGCCTCGAGTGTTAGTAGCCATATAAGCACTTGAGATAAGACAGGCAGCACAGTTTTTCCCACTTAAAGGCAGCTCATTTCATCAGTGATCTGCACATTTGTCTTATTTCTATTAAAGGCACTAAGAAAACCCTAAATCCCAACATCTTGAAACATCAGTATCAAAACCAGTAAGATAAAAGACATTTAAAATACAAATTAAGACTAAGGGACCATTGGGAATACAATATATATATCAACTTCATACTTGCCTAACATGACCCATGGCATTGTACAACCCTGCACACACTCAGCCACTGAGCCAGGTCTGGGCTTGGGTAGATGAACCAGTCCCAAGAATAGGCTGTCAAGGCTCTACTGCTTGCATGAATATTTCTGATGTGGTGGCTTGGAGGAGAGAAAGTGGAAGAGTTGTTTACTGACCTGCTGCCCCTTCTGCACAGGGGCCAAGGAGGAGTCCTTCCTGCTGGAGCTGCTCAGTGAACCACCAGCAGGACTCTATCATGCATAACTTAATTGAAGACAGTTCAAATGAAACTTTATGATCCTGAAAAAAAAAAAAAAAAGAGAGAGAGAGAGAGAGTTTGAAACTGTGATCAGCTACAACTTACCTCTTATTTAGATTTTCACTGGATTCAGAGGACTGATTCTGTAACACTTTCTTGAGGCAAGTGAACTATCCCACAAGCACTGGTGTGTCCTTCCAGGTGGAAATGACTGAGCAGGATAAGAGGGCAAATGTGCTTTCCAATGCCATGAAAAATCTAAAGAAAAGCCAAAGTGACTGGATTCCAAAATATTTCAAAGAGGCAAACTCTTCAACCCAGACATCTGAGAAAGTCATTGATGATTAGAGCATGAATGTCAACCTGAAAAACTGTTATTGACACACCTGAGAGTCTGTGACAACTTAACTAAGAGGGGATAGTTGCTTTACAAGAAGAAAGGCACAAAAGTGTGATTAAATGTGCAACTTTACTAAGTAATTTTTAGGTAGATAATTTAAAAGACACATTCACTCCTCTTGTAATTAGTTATAGGTGGGTAGAGACATGGAACAGTGTGTCCTCATCACCAGACATTAGCATCTGCAGTGCAGGTGTCTGGCCAAAGAGGACACCCTCAGGCACCCACTAAGAATGGGATGACGTGCTCTGACATGACTTTATTCTCCATTGATCATAAAGGGAGTTTAAATATCTGGGAACCATCTCAAGTGTGAGCAACTTCAGATTAGGACAGAAGAAAGCTAAGTAGAAGTTAAGTGGATTGAAAGATTTTACAAAGAAGCCTTTGAAATTCTCTTTTCACATACTAAAATGCTTCAGCAGCATGAAGAAAGCAAGGAAGAGGAGCTTGTTTCATGGTATGTAGGATTTGATTATTTGAGTTTTTCCTTCATTAAAAATTGGGCTCTCCATCCTGCAGGAATGTCTTGTGTATTTCCATCTAACCTGTGACAGAAGTCTTCCCACTGGCAGGGATGAGCAAGGAAGGGCTGCTCCACATCTCCAGCTGGGTCTGCTGGGCAGGGTCTTTGTGTGGACTCTGCAGCACTGACAGGTTCTTCCCAGCTGGAGGAAAAACTTCAGGATATTCTGGGACCACTGCAACCATCCTGCTCCAGGAGAGACATCTTTTGTCTGGGGCACTGGGCAAACTTGACAAGGGACAATTCAACAATTCAAAGGGACACAAGTGGATGTTGAATCAAGGAAAAGACCTCAACATTTCAAAGAGAGATGTTCTGAGCATCACAGAGTACACACATTCCCATTATTGGGGATCTTTAGCGCAACCATATCTGTGTTCAGGCTTGAAAACTTGCTATGAAATACAAAACCTTACTAGTGCATAAGAAGTTTGTTGCACCTGAGGAATGTCAGCCTACTCTTGATTCTCTCTTCCGGTTGGAAGACTTAGGATTTCTGCTTTTCCTCCAAAATTCCTGCCATGGTGAAATGCACAAGCACCAACTGCTCAGGTGTTACCATCTCAACTCACTGAAAAACAGACAATTCCCTCCTCACATCTGCCACTCACACAGCCAGCAGAGAAATCCCAAGAGAAGGAAATTAGAGATTTAAGAAAAAAGCAGTGGAAAGGAGCATTTTCAGATCTTCCCACATCTTGTTGGCACAGCCCATTTATAAGTGGCATTGATCCACAGCTAATGGGAGACAACTGAAGCACAACAGCTTAAACAGGCAATCACTCCTGGAAAAGTTTGGATTTATTTGTAAAAAGAAATTTTTGTAGATCCAAACCACAGCGAAAGATTTTGTTTCAATTTCACAAATCAGAGCTGGAATATTATTTTTTGCAGGAGCTGCTTCTTCCATCAAATAAATTTTCAATTGAACTTTTCTGATTGGTTTTAAAATTGCTTTTTTAGTACCCCTTGTGAGTATCAGAAGAGGTTTCTGGATAGACTCTGTTTAATTTCCTTTCTCTTTTAAAAGACATAAAATCTGATGCAGTTTGAAAATTCAGTAGCATTTGATAATAACATTCAATAAATGGTATAAAAAAATTATGGACTCCAGAGACTGAATTGTTTAAACAAACTTTCCAAAGCCTCAGTGAATGCATCTCCAGGAGTGGATTGAGATGTCAGAAGAGCAAAAACTAGTCAATTTTGTAATTCAAGAAGGAATTTTTACTCATATAAACTTAATGCAGCCCAGACAAATTCACAAAGCATTTAAACCATGTAACAGTTTAAATATTCAGTTCAATACTGTAGATGGTGTTAACTGCAATGCCTGGAAATGCAGTATTATGTATGGAAAGCATCTAAGTAGGAATGTGGCACACCAAAGCACCACACTCTTCTCTTGCTCTTTTGGGACAATCTTTAGATGGGGGAGGTTTGAAAGAGATCACAGCCTGTAGAAACACACATTCTTTCTTCTAGTGTTGCTGATACTGCTCCACATGGTCCCAAATATGAAAATATATTCAAATAAATGCTTGCTTAATATCTCAGATTTGACTCTTCTAGTTGTAAAGTTGGATTCTATTGTGGAATTGAACTTGAATATTTTCATGCAAGCCAAATAACAACCCACCAGGCATATCTGTAGGTCCAATTTTGTTTTCCCATCATGAGGCTCTGATTAGACCTTGTATTCATGTACACCACCAAAGCTTGAGCAAGGTCTTTCTGTCCTGAGAGAATCTATCTCAAAGGAGGAATTACTGTGGAGGAATTCTGTGGCAGCCTATGACACTGAAGTGATCCATGCTAAAAATAAATCCTCAAAATTCTTTCTTTTAAAAATTTCTACCCCAAATCATTTCAGCAGTCCTGCTACATGACTGCACCATCAACAGCTGTCTTGGCATGAATGAAGGGTCAGGAAAAAGTGGCTGGAAAGAGGAAGGTATTTCTAAAAAACCAAGTTTCCATTCTGCCCATGTGCTGCTGAGGTTGCTTTCCAAGGCCTTGGGGGCACATCCTGCCTCTCTGTCATGAGCATTTGCTGTCCTTTGCTACCTAGGAGGGACAAGCCCAAACCCTTGCTGCTCCAAATTCAGGTTCAACCTCGCAGGGTGAGAATTTCTCACCTGAAACCCTGCTGGATGCCTGACCCTCACTAGCCTGAGTCTCCATGAACAGCACTTCCAGCAGTGCCACCACGTCTAAAGATCAGAGTTTAATTTACTTATCTATATATGTATATAAATATATATATATATATATTTATATACATATATAGCAAGGAAACAGGTAAATTACTGACTGCAGCAACTCTAGCTAGCTCATGCTCCACACAATCAATCTGCTGTCACATATCAGGCCCTTTTAACAGAGAGACAAGCAGGAGCAGGGCCAAGAAAGTTACCTCAGCTGTGTCCCAAGTAAGAAAGCATTTGGGGGTTGCAGCAAAAGCTCTTGGTCGTGGGTGAATGCAGTGAACAATTCCCAGTGCAAAGCACTTATCTTAAAAGCAGAGCTTTGGGCACACAACATAAGTCAGATTTCTGAGTGCTTCTCATCTCTTACTTTTCTCAAATCCTGCTGGAGGGTTACAGAAAGCTCGAGTTAAAGAGTACCAGAGCTGCTGATCCACAGCAGGAGTGAGCAGTAACAACTGCCTGACCCCCTCCAGCCACAGCCTCCATTCCATGACCACTTCTGCCATGACACTCTGCAGAGGTCCAGGACTGGAGAAACCACAGCTTTGATGGGGTGATGAGAAGTCCAGCCTGGCTGACTTCTCACTGTAGTGTGAAGGTGGAAGAAAGCTCTTCTCCCTGTTGTACCATGCCTCAGCACCTCAGAAACTCATTGTGGCTGGGGAATGTGCAGAGAATCAGACACGAAGCTGCTGCTGAAGCAAAGTCGAAGCATTTTACCCTGGTGATGAACTTTTTCTCTCATTTCCATTTTCATTGAAATATCAATTTGCATTTATTAAAAAGCTCTTACCCTCCTCTCCAGAAAAAAAAAAAAAAAGAACAACCACCCTGATCTAAAGAAAGAGATTGGTTTACATAAAATCCTATTAGTTTAGCTGATTGCTTCCAAAACATTTCTGAGAAAGCCTTCCATTACCATACAAATGGAGCTGGGCCTTATGCAGGCTAACTGCTAGAAAGTGTAATGATTTGGGCAAATATTCATCAAGGCAGCTGCTTCTGGGAGTGGGTGTGAGACTGCTGCACACCAGGAAAGGAGAGAACAAGAAATAGCTGCTGTCCTCCTCTGTGAAGGCAGCAGCCACACCAGCCCCAGCCCTCTCCCCATATTCCCGCAGCAGCGCCCCAAACAAACAGGGAGCACAGGTGTCAGGGAACCTGTGGGGCCAGGAAAAAGGAGGAATACAGAGATAAAGGGGAGTTTGGGAGAGGAGGAGGGGTGCTGGCAGCCCAGAGTGACCACATGTGCTGGAGCAGAGCAGCCGGGAGTGTGCCCACCACCTTGGCTGAGAGCTGCATTCCTCCTCTGTGTCAGCATTTTCCCCTCCTCGCTGGAATAACCACGAGATCCCACAAGCTCTTCCTGGCCTATGAAGCCAAGAGAACTAAGAGTGCTGGAGGTTTATAGACCCCTGTGCCAACAGCTTTTGGAGGTGTTGGCATCAAGTCAATCCTGATGCTCTGAACAACCTGCCCTTGGTGAAGGTGCCCCTGCTCACTACAGGGGGGTTTGATCAGATGACCTTTAAAGGTCCTTTCCAACCCAATCCATTCTGTGCTCCTGTGATCCCTGAGGCTTGCTGGTCACCTCTTTGGGATTGCAGGGTGCAACCTGGATGATGTGAAAACAGCCAGGAGTGAGGGCATCACCTTGGTGGCCACCTGGGCATTGTGGTGGGCAGGAGGTTCTCTGGATTTCTAAAAAGGAAGCTCTCCACTGAAGGTCTTGCAAGGTCTGCAAAGATATTGCCAAGTCAGGGTTTTTGAGTGACTGGATAACCACAGTCCCCTGCTGTCATGGATGATGCCTGACCCTTTCCTCTAAAGATAGAAACTTTATTAAGCACTCCCCAGAGGTGCTTTTTGTGAATCAGACAACCATGTGAACGAGGCAAGGATCCAGATCTAAAAGACCATCATAAATTTAGTAAAAACCCCAAATCTGGAAAAAGAGTCTGCACAGAGCTTGTTTTTGCACTTTAACAACAATCGTTGCAATCACCTTTGGGAGAAAAAACATCTCATTAATAGCAGTCATGGGATGCAGTAACAACCTCAGTAACTACTGTAATGCAGAAAGCCACAAAGAGCCTCATTGGCCTTTAAGAAAAAAATGCATTTTGTAAGGGGGGAAATATTAGTGAGGACTAAAGATGCAGCAGGAGAGAGCAGTAAAAATTTAAACATTCAGCAGCTATTCCACTTAACATTTATAGGCAATTTCCTGTTCTAATAAGCCAAAATGAAAAAAAAATAATAATAGAAGAGCTATGGTACCAGGGAGATGTCACCAACCATTGCTGAAAATAAAATAAAACATCAGATCCCTGGGACTTTTCATCAAGGGGGTGAGTGAAGGGAACATGCCAGTCCTAAGGCTGTCTTGCAACATCCCTGAAAGCACCTCCCAGTCTCACACCACCAACTCAAGGCAAATGAGTTCTAATTACCCTGTGTGAGTTTGACCAGCACTGGTAACAACAGGATCATCACTCCCAGCCTGTTTTAAGAGCTCTGTGTGGGAACAAAACACAGGAGGATTGTGAAGTGCTCTTGCATCTCCAGCATCTCAGCCACCAGTGATCCAACATGGGCTGAGCTGTTAAGGAAAGTCCTCCAACAGATAGTGGAGGTGTTGGTTTTAAAACAAGCACCCAGTCAATTCAGCAGCTTTGTTCTCTCCCTGGGAAAATTTTCCCAAAGGCACCATTGTCAATTTATAATCTTCTGAAGACTTAACACATCATCTGGGGGTCAAACTGTCACCAGAGCTGAGATGGGACCCTCCTGCTTTTTTGTCTGAGGTGACACAGCACAGAGGGACCATCCAACAAAAGAGACTTGGTCACATCTGGCCTTAAGCCTGACTTGCAGAAGAAGCTGGAGGGATGGATGTGTTGAGGGACAGCCTTCCAAAGCAAACTCAGACTGTGTCTGCTCCTGTGTTTTTGCTGTTTAGGGTCATCAATCTGTTCAGTGTGGCACTGCCAACACCAGCAGCAACCTGTGTGTGCCCCTGGCCACATCTGCCACAACAGGACAGCACAACTCCCCTGGCAGGGCCGTGGCTGTTCTTCAACCACTGCCCCTGCCTGAGCAGGGAGGTTGGACCTGCTGACCCTCTGTACTCCCTTCCAACCTGACCCATTCTGGGATTCTGCTTTCTGGGAATGTAGGACTTGGACTGACCAGCCAGGCTGAGCCCAGGGCCAGGTCCCAGACGTGACACTGAAGATCAGCAGATGCAGAGAAACTACCAAAACCTCAGTTTCCTTTGCCAGCCTGGGGTGTGAACAAGGAGCAGCAGGCAGGCAGCAGACAAAAGAGCTTTCTCCTTCCTTGCACTTCCAACCCTGCCCACGGTTTTCCAGCTGCAGCCTGTCCCTGATGCCACAAGAGAAGCAGAGGGGAGCCAAAGGGAAAAACAAAAAAGCCCTTTCTGAAGACATCAGGCCAGTTGTACACTGGGAGGGAAAAGCCTCACTGATGTGAGACCCCTTCCCATCTGCTCCATGGAGGTGACTGGCCGAGGCAGCGGAGCATGAGATTTGATTATAATTATTGTCTTAACGCAGAGCTGAAATTGTTCCGAGCACATGGAGCTTCTGGGAACAGGCAAGCATCCAAAATAATCTTTGGGCTGCAAACTCAGTGACGAAGAGATGGCATAAACCGACAGACATCACAAAAAAACCCTTTGGAGTCTACTTCCCATCCAGCAGGGTTAACCCTGTCAGTCTGCAATTTCACCTCCAGACAGTTCCCACTTTTCTGCCGGCCTTGGCAGATACATTGTTTTTCAACAAGGAAAAAAATACGTTTATCAAGGGACCATAAACCAGCCCAACCCAACTAAATCAAACCCTGTGGCTGCCGGGCTCTGCTTCTTTCCACAGTCGATTCCGAGCTGGTGCCTGCCGTGCAAAACCAGTGACACCATGGAATGCAGCAACAGAGTTAGGACTGAAGGCCAAACCTATCAAGGTGTTTAAGTGGCAGTTGGACATCTAAATATCTTTGCAGAGTGCCATGCAGTTCTTGGGGCAGAAATATTTTTTTTACAGAGGAGAAAACACCTCTATGCCCATGCATATTCCTGGAAACTCCTACACTACTCCAAGTTGAGCAACACCTGTAGCTCAGGGTATGAGAAGCCAGAGGCAGGGGGGTCACAGAGCCTTCCCCAGCCACTCCTTTTTCTCTTAAGCTCCAGAAGTTGGAAGCATTTATTACTCCCCTGCTTCTCATTAAATAAGCCTGACTTCCTGGAGGCCATGCAAAGCTTTCAGCAGTCAGCAGCACACGGCAAATTAGAGCTAACGGGTTTGCTGGAACATTTCACCCTCTACATCCTTGGGAGAGACGTTTCCAGCAGTCCACACCACATCATCAGAGGATGCTTTTTGTCTGCTGGGTGATTCCTGGTGGCAGAGCAGAGCTTGGTGAGCATCAGTGGGGATTTTATGCAATAATTGGCCATTGTGCACAAGGCTTAGGAGTTTGAGTGCTGGCACCAGTGAAGCAGGATTTGGCTGCTCCCCTGAGTCTTGCTAATACCCAGATATGCAAAGGAATCTAAACGGCTTATGGTATTCCAGGTGGGCAAAGCACTGTGTAGGGTAGGAGCTCACAAAAAGTTGATCCAGGAGAATTAGTATTTCTTCTGGCTGTTGTATCCTGCCTAATTCTAACTCCTCAAGGAGTTATTTCACCATAGCATCTGTAAAATGAGCTATGAAATTCCTATTGTGCTGACTTGGCCATGGGTACCCCTGCAAGGGAAATTCACTTGGAACACCCTTCAGAGAAATTCAAGGTTGGAATGGACAAGAACAATCTGCAAGCAGGTTGCATGGGTACTGCTCTGAATGGGGAATGAAAGTCCCCCTCAATGCCTCTGTGTTAAATCTTCCTTTTTGTGCCTCTCCAGTAATGCATGGCCATATTTCTCTCTTCCAGCATGCTCCTTCTGAGTCACATTTCCTCCTGGCATTTGGAAGAGCAAACAGCAGTAACAAGTGTGAAACCTCTGTGGCCTCGCCAAGTGTGAACCAGCCTCCCTGCTGGGAAAGGTTCTAGGAAAGGACATTCTGGACAATAGGAGCAGGTGCTGCCAATATTCTGTTCTAATCTTTTTGTCAAGTGCAACGTGTTTTTGTTAATTTTGCTGCTGTGGCAGACCTGTGAGCCCTGCCTGCTGTGCCAGACTCCTCTCCTGGCTGTCCCACACTGCGCTGACTCACTCAACCTCTGGGCTCAGGCACATCTCTATTACTCAGAGAAAGCCCTGTCTGCTGACTGTAAATACTGAACAGCTTAAAGACATTTTATATCTGATTAAGCACTTTGTAAGTCTGTTCCTGCAAGTATCAGGCCAAATTTTCTCATTCTGTAGGCATAAGAATATATTTTTTGCTTAGTTCAATAAAACCATTTGTATTCATCTCTACTGATTCCACTATTGTTTTCCCTTGCTCAGCAAGATGTATATTACAGTCTGTTTAATTGTGTGTTTGATCTTTACTACTTAACCAGCTCTATTTATCATTACAATGCATCAGTACATTATAAAGCTTTCAGGCACATTTATCAACATAACAAAGCTCCCAATACAGAAGAGTCCTCCAGGGAAATAAAGCAACAACAACCAACAAATACTTCAATGCAATTCACTTAACAGTACAAATATTTGTAATTACAAAAATCTTTAAGAGTGCTTATTCCATAAATGGTGTGTTTTACTTAAAATTGCTTTTATAATGTGATAGTTCCTCCAGTGTGTGCAGCTGATGGTTCCTCAAATTAAAGAAAGCAAGGCCAAATTATGTGCTTTCTCATATATTCCCTTTTGCTAATGTGAAGGCAGAACTCAAGTTCACTGATGTGCTATTGAAAATTTAGTTAACCCTAATAAAATGAATTTAAAACATTTATAAAACACTAGTGTGTGATTAATAACTAATAAATACATTCCAGTGTGAATGCAGTGCTGCCTATAGCTGCAAGCAATGTGGGAAACAAACCTACAACAATCAATTAACCATTGATTGCAATGCCTGTTAATCATTGATTAACCCTTAATAAATAACAAATAAATTACCCTTGCGGTAAACTGGGACCACCAGGTTCTTTTTCATGGCTCTTCTTGTTTCTCATAGTCATCCAAGACAAATACATGTTGTTAATCTATTTTAATCCCATCTTCTTTTTGATATATTTAGCATTCTTGGAAAATCTGTTTTTACTCCATTACCATTGTTTTGTGGGGGGTTTTTTTGTTTGTTTGTTTGTTTTGGTTTTGGTTTTTTTTCTTTTACCTCATAGGAAATTGTTGCAACTGAAGAGCATCCCAGGAAGTTAGCTGAAAACTGTCATCTCACCTAATCAATCACACTATTAAAACAGCCAGAACTCTTTGAAGCCACAAGAACTAAAGGTGAATTTATGAATAAAAATCTTAAGATATCAGCACTAAGATTCTGAAGGCAAATACTCAAAAATAAGTAAAATCCAGACCTGTGATATTTTGTGAAAACCCAGTGTGGCCACATGAATATTATGATGCTGAAGTGACCAGCACCATGCTGCATTTTCCATAGGACTATACAGAGCCTTCCACCCAGAACTCCAGTAGCCTTCCATCAGAAGACCAGTGCTCCATTAATAAATGACTGGTCAAAAATCCATTTCACATCTACCCTTTTTTTCTAGACCCAATATATTGGCATTATTATTATTGTGCCTAATTTTAACACTTAGACTTTATTGTCCAGTCTGCCCATGACACAGAGAAAGAAATCAAACATTGGCCATGTTTCCCAAAGTTCCAGAACAGGAGATTCCCACCCTGTTCCAAACCATGGCATTTCAGATCATCATTTTGGGATTTGCCTTTCCAAGTAAAACCATTGCCAAAGAAGAGGCAGTGAAGATGCCAGTGAAGCCATTGCAGGAGCTAGGTGTGCAGGGGAGGAATTTAATGTCCCGGTATCTCTGAAGAACAGGTACCACTACCCAAATCCATGTAGGATCAGCAGGGCAGTGAGGTGCATGGCTGCAAGGATATTGTCAGGGAACTGGACAAGGGCAGGACAGGCTTGGATGTGTGAGAGATGTCTGAAAGGAGCCAGTCAAAAGCGCTGCTGTCATCACAGGGAGGGAACTAGAGACTTCCCTACAAGGGCCTCTGGAAACTATTGAGAAAACAAAACCAAAAAAACACTCCAGACCCTGATGGAAGTCTGTAACTTGAGACATCTCCAGTAGGCAAAAGCACAAGGATGTATTCCACAGAGGACAAAATCTCACAGAGTCAGGACAAGAAACAGCATAATCTATGCCCAGGCTTTGGCAAATGCCAAGGGTTTCTATGTTTCTCCTCTGTTTTTCTTTGGCTTTTTTTGTTTGTTTGGTTTTGTTTTTTGTTTTGGAATTTTGTTGTTGTTGTTTCACATTTGTGATTCATATTCCTCTAAAATATTTGGAGAAGGAATTATCAAATATTCATTTATTCATTTATAAATAGAAGAAATAATTTACAGAACCTCTGTCCTGAACAGATGCCATCTGTACTTTAAGAAGGGAAATGACACCTGATTTGTGATTGACAGGGAAGCCAGTACAGGCACAGCTTTATAACAGTCTCACCAGCTTGGTTAATACCTTATCCTTTCCAGGTCTGGGATACGATGGCAAAATCTGTTGCCAACCTTGAATGACCAACCCGTAAACAAGAACAGAAGCATTTACAGGCTTTCGAAGGGAAGATGCTCCATGCTCAGTATCTAAACACGCCAAAATCGCTTATAAACGATCATACTGATGGAGGCGGCTTAAAGTAGCGGCGGGGAAAGCCCAGCCCGGCTTTCCCGGGGGTTCCACTCATCGTTCCCATGCACAAAGTGCCTTTTGCCACCTAGTGGCTACCGCGGAGGGACCTCCGCTGCCCCCCGCCTTTGTCACCATCAGCACCCACCCCTTGGGAGGGGGACAGCAGAAGGGGACAGTAGAAGATTTTAAAAAAAAATTAAGCATAGATGACAGGCACAAACCAGATCACCCGGAGGTCTGAAATTTAGCTGAGAAATGAGTAGAAAAGCTCGCGTAGCACAGCCCGGGTGCTGCAGAGCCAGGACGCGACCCTGGAGGGGAGCGGCGAGCACGAAGGGATTCTGAGAAGGGAATTTGAGAAAACAACAGCTCAGCGTCTGACTTCTGTCCTACTGCAAAGTGCCGGGGCTGGCACGGAACGAGCTGCGATCACCCCTTCGCTGCGGCCGAAGGTTTGGGTTGGTACCGCAGCAGTCCCCGCTCGGCACCTCCCCGAGCCCGGGGCTGTGGGGTGGGGAAGGAAGGACATCATTCCATCGCATTCTTCTCCTGGATTTTCATGTATTTGACTTGCTGAGAAGGTCAGGCAGCAACTTCTACCCCCTGACACCTTCGGCCAGGCGAAGGCTACGGCAGGCTGGGCAGGCACTGCAATTCTCAAAGTCCAGACCCCTGGAATGAACACACTGAAAAAGCATTAAAAAATCCCCAACATATCACAAACAACAAAACAGTGCCCTTTCTACCCAGGAATCTGCATCCCCAGAGGGATTTCAGAGGCTGATGGAGCTGAGCCTAAGCAGCTGTTTAGGAGTGCTTCCAACATCTGGAGTTTTAAACCTCACAACAATAGATTCTGGGGGTGAACTATCAGATGTAGATTATCAAAGCAGTTTCTCAAAAAGAGCTCTGCAGGTTGAATTTTCATCCTTCTGTGTCCTCTGGGGAGAGATTTCATGGGGGCTGGATGTACCTGGAGAAAGAGGGGATAAGAAGCAGCACAGGGAGGTACTTTTGGATTTTACTTCTGCTATGTGCATTTCCTAAGTAGTGAAGCCACTTTGAAACTATAAAATTAAAGTCATTACAATGAGAGATTTACTCTGGACACACTCAGATCTGCAGACTGTCCCTGGTTTGCTCCAGTGTAATCTCAAGCACTTACCTGGAAAAATTCCATACATGAGGAACTATTCCTCTTAGGATTTCACTTAGGTCACTGAAGACAAGCAGAAGAGAGAGACCAGACAGATGAATCTAGATTTCAGAACAGCCACCATCTAATGGCTCAACAACCTTTTTCAAAGGGAAACTGTGGTGTCTCCTTAGTTCTGAACTCTGCCGTGTCACAGAAACATCACAAACTACAGGAAGCCACTGCAGCTCCACTGAAAATTATTGCAGATGAAAAGTAAAGTGCTTTGAGAATCAGTGTGACATCAGAAACCTTATCCTACTTCCAGCAAAGTTGGATGTAACACATGAAGAGAGTTCTCCAAGTGATGAGGTTCAACCCAGACCCTGCATCATTTGGAAGGGCATTCACTGGAATGACATATTCTGCTCCAGGATACATCTAAAAATCCAAGTGGGATGTGTGCCACAATCCAAGGGGGCACAATTTAATATTGCTGTTTGAACAGATTCAAAGCTCTTCTTTTTCTGTAAAATAGGATGAGAACTCAGCCACTAGTTACATGATGCAAAACCATGCCTTTTTCCTTTAAATTTATGGATGTTGAAAACCTCTCAAATGATCTCTGAGTCACAGTGGAGGTTTTTCACTCTTACCTGTGCTTCTTGCAAAATGAGGGCTGTTTCCTGCACTGAAAATGGCTGGTCTGCAGGAGGAAAAGAAAAAAGAAAACTACAGCTGTTTAGAATATGAATACTTGAAAGCCTTGTTTTCAGCCATCAATTTTAAAGGACAGGCACTCCATGCCAGGAGTGGGAAGTGATGGCCTTGGAGCTAATTACAAAGTGCTGCAAGTTCAGGGACAAAAATCTCTTGCTAGAACTCCATAACTCAAGAAACACATTTCACATACACTAGGCCTTGTGAAAACATGAGTAAGCAAACAGCAAAATGAACAGAAACTCGTGTCAAAAAGAGGCTGGAAGTCCCCTGACCCCGTTTTCACATGGAAACCGCTGGTGCTGATAACTGCAAATGTGTTACAGGAAAACACCAACAGCAGATTTTCTTTCTGTTGTGGTTTAAGAGCTGTAAAATACAGATCAGACTTAACTTTACACAAGGGCTTAACCAAAATCCTACTGAACAGCAGCAGGGACTTAAATGGGATTTACTCTGGTGCTTTTAGGTGTGCTGAGGAGGAAGTTCTACTGCTTCCTGAGCTCCCAGGGATGGGGATAAGCTGTGGAGCCAACAGCTGTGCTGGAGGCAACTGGTTTGAGAATTCAATCCATTGCTTTGGGTGGGACACTGAAAATGGCTGGAGGGGTTTGGAAACACAAATCTGGGATGTCAGCTCATCAGGAGATTTATTTTTAGATGTTGACTTGCTGCCCTGACTCCTAGGGTTTATCCAAGGAGCCAGCTCCATAAGCTTTTCCCAAACTCTACAAGGTCTCTGTTTACACAGCACAAATAAATAGCACTGTCACACTGACATGTAATTGTCTGCTTCTAATATGGCAAACTCGACACATAACAAAAGGTTACGGTGGCAATTTAAGCTATAATCTCGCTCCTTTTTTATTACTTTAAATCTTTGCTCCTCAAAACATATTCAAGTATTTGATTTTGGTGGTTTTTTTAAACGTCCTTACTTCATTTCTTGAGCCGATCATCATGCTTCCAGCCAGCAACTCCTTATCCTTTTTAGGCAGCATATGAAAGAAATGGGGTAGAGATGTAGTTAAAGACTATGTAACAAATGTCTTCAAGGGATGGCGTGCTCAGAGAATTATCTGTGTCATCTTGGGCATGTCCCAAATGCCTCTAATCACCCCAAGGACATACTTCTGTCTGTTTATGGTGGCCATGACACCATCATGACACCCCCCAAAACAAACAGTGCTGCTTCAAGAAAACACTCCGTTCTGGCTCTGAGCAGAAGTGTAAAGGCAAAGGAAAGTGCTGAGAACAGATATGAAGAGGCTTATTTGTTTTTGTGGTACAGAAAATTAAGGAAGGAAACTCCAGATGAGGATCTGCATAAAAAAAAGACCACCTGGGTGATCCCAAACTGGATGCAAAAAATATAATATAGGACATGGGTTTAGTGAGGTGGTGTGCAAGGAGGTCAGAAAAGGAGAGCTGAGCCTGTGTCAAGCTGAAATTCACAAGTGGAAACTGGACCTGACCAAAGGCCATTTCTTCCAGAAGAGGGAAGAATTCTAGGGGTAACATTCCAGCTCTCCCAAAGGCTAGAAAGAGACAAGGAAGGACAGGTGGCAGATGTTGAGGGGCTGGTCTGAAGTGTGAGACCCGGAAAGGGTCGTTATGCAAGAGGCAGACACACAAAGTGTGCAGATGGTGGATGAAAGGAGCACTCGGATGATGAGAGCAGGATCACTCAATGTCGAGCTTTGGCTGCTAATGAGGTGCTACCTGGGCAGAGAAGGACAAAGAAGAGGATTCATCAATTTCCTCCAGCACTTGTGACTTTGCAGGAAAATAGTTTACCAAGGAAGTTGGAAAGCTGAGAGAGGGACAAAGACAACAGCAGAAAGACTGAGATCAGAAGCCCTGAAATTCCATCTGCAGAAGATAACCATATTGGACTATGTCATTCCAAAGGGCAAAAATATAGAGCCACAAAAAAAGGATGGACAGTGCAATGGAAGAAACTGGAAAGAAAAGAAAACACATGAATAACACAGTTTATTCTTCCTGGAAGATGTGTCACTGACCTCAGTACAAAGGCAATATGGCTAAAATGTGACATGCTCACTAAATTCTAGCCAGCCTACATGACCTCATGTTTAACATGAAACAATAACTGGAATTTAGAGGTAGGGAAAGCCAAATCAAATAAAGCCATTTAAAAATTACAGTGACAGTCATCCCGTTTAACCAAGCTATTAAGGAAATAGTAAAAAAAGCCCCATCACTTTACATTTTAACATAAATACTAGAAATCTTTCTGAAAGATTTACTGAATTCAAAACATGGCATCAGGTTTAAGGAAGATTCATATCACATATCACACTTAAAAGCTTTACTGAATGGTCAGACAAATGATCTCATATTACACTCTGCCCTTAAATCCAATTACTTGTCTTTTTTCTTTTTGTCATTTTTCGATTTACAGAATACTAAGGTTGGAGTGAACTGAATAAAAGAAATACTGGTAGTGCTGCCTTCTCCTTCAAGCAGAACAACCAACACTATGTATCCATTGAAACAAAGGGACAAAACCCTTTGGTCTGAGGCATGGACCAAGCTGGGAACAGAGAGATTGCAGCAGTCACAGTCATTTGGAAAGCCATCCTTAATCACTTGAGGTGGAAACTGGACAAGAAAATGAGGCATTTTCTCAAAAAAACCCCAAAATTCTGTAATAAGGGAAAAAGCCTTGAGGCTTGTTAAAAAGGAAGCTTAAGTGTTTTATCCTGAATGGAAAACAAGCCTCTAGTTGTTGGTTTGGTTGCAATCTTGTCTAACCTTTAAACAATGTTCTCACATTCTGGATTGTAAAAACAAAGTTATATATATTCAAAAAGGACCCAAACACAAAGCAAAAACCCCAACCCAAGCTGCAGAGACTTCAGAACTGAATCTCAGGACTTCCCTGTTGACAGAGAACTTTTCCTAACCCCATTTAAGCTGTCATGTACCAGTGTTTAACATTTCTCCTTCCTCCACAGCTTTTGTTACTTACAGCCATTTCCCCAACTCAGCCTTCACTTTTAAGCTGAAAATGCCAAGTTACTCTGATTTCCTCTCCCGAGTCCTGCACACCATCAGCAACTTTGAGAGCCCATCTCTGCTATGACTTCAGCTCCAGCTCAATCTTTTGAAAATGCCTAACCAAAATTACTCAGCAAATGCAACAGGTCCTATGTAACACCTCTGATCCATCCTCAGACCTACCAAGACCACCATGCCAGATGAATCTCCTTCCCACAGTACCAATCCACCAGTCCCACCACGGGTCCTTTTTCTAAACAATTTTTGTTTGATTTGCAACCACCTGATTTTGCATCTGACATTGGCACCTTTCTGCCCGCTTTTGGACAGCACCAAATTCTTGTGCAGCCCCAGAGCCTCCTGCCATCCTGCTGTTGCCTGCAGCCCTTGAGCCAGCAGCATTTTTGGCATGTTTAGCCTCATTCTTGGCCAAGACCTGCAATTCAAATGCCACCAAAAGAAAATCATGTTCAAGGCAGGCACTTTGATCAAACTCCTTTCACCTTCCAACACTGCCCAGGTCACCTGAGGCCTCTGCTGCCATCACCTTCTCCACTCTCTATTTTCCCACCGACCGCATCTTCTGCTGTCTACACTTACTTAGCGCATCCTTTACCAGAGGAAAATCTCATCACATTTCCACTACCCAACAAAAGTAGTCATAAAAGAGAGGTTACTCTGGCTTAACAGCCTTTTGTTTATAATGGGCCACTTTTCCAATAATTTACCCCCAGCTTGGCTTTTCATGCCTTTTAATTCAGATTTTCAGACCGCAGCACTAAGTCAGTACCCATCAGTCTTGTCACTGCCCAGATGGGACTTTTCCTTTCTGAAGCAGGAAACTGGATCACTCTGCTCCAGTCAGAACGAGAGATAACCTTAAACACCAACACAAAAATACCGAACACAGTGCATTTCAGGCTCAAATCCTGAAAAGGTTCGTGCCTCAGCAAGCACAGGCAACAGCTCCAAATCTTCAGAACTGAGCCCAAGAAGTGCACACAATAAACACCATTTCTAGTTCAATTATTGATCCACTAGAAACAAAATGTACTTACATATGCCACGTCCAAATGATGCAAGGAACCCTCTTACTTTTTCCTTGGGAAATGGGGCTGCAAATGCAGCTGTCAGCGATTCTTGGCAGCCAGATGTTAAACATTTGTTTTACATATGCTAAAGAAGCAACTTCAGCCTGACAAAGCAGTGTCTTAAAATATGAATTACCCAAGAAATATGAAATCCCACTTCAATAGCAGGAGAACGCATTTGGTTTTTTCTAAGTTTTTGGCCTCAGAGCTCTGAGAAGTGTCTTTGCTGGGATAACTTGCAGCTTTAGGGCTGTTCTCTGTTTCGTTTCACAGAGGGAACAGGAATAGTTTCACCATCAAATAAATTGTAATGGATGACATTTTTAGCTCTAAATGTTCAAGGCAAAAAACTTCCTCTCTTCCATGGAGACAAAATTTCACTTTACATAGTGCTCCCTGCATACAGAGCCACAAATCTGAGTTTTCTGATATGTGGCCTCTTACCCTTTCCCCTAACTGAGGCGGAGGCTGCTCTGCAGGAACAGGTTCATGTCCAGGTTCACTTTCGCCCACCATGGATTTCCCTCCTGAAGAAGCTAAACTTTTGTCTATTTTTCAAACTTTGCAGGGATAAAGGATGCCTTACCCAGGAGCACAGGAAAGGTCAGAACAGCATCCAGCTGGAATCTAACCTGTCTTGAACACACTTCTGCCTGTGCTCAAAGAAACAAACTCCTTCAATACAGCAAATACAATTACATCCTGCTGCGCCCTTCCATCATCAGAGAAGCAAATAAAACAATGGACACTTCTCATGTTGGACTTCGGCAAAAGACATTTATTATTATTATTACTGTTGTTGTTGTGTTGCTGTTGTACCTCCTCTGCTCTGCCCACAGTGGTGGCATAAATGCTGTTACCACATTGTAGCTGATGATGCCGGTGTACAAATCAAAATCCATCTTAATTTCAAACTTCATTAGAAACACAGGAAAAAAGATCAACATTTACGAAATGTAAAGGGAAAAATGGTATGGAAAGAATTATTTTTTTTTTTTATTTTTCAAGCTTCCAAGACAGTATTACAAACAACAGAGAGCAAAGTAAAGCTAGAAATGAAATACTTGACAGCATCTGTTTAAAAATTACAGCTAAGAAACCTAATAAAAGTTGAATAAACAGTTACTAGAAATAAAAATTTTTACACATATGATATTTGTCTGGGATTTTTATTTCTTTAAAATAATTCATACAAATGGTTACAGTCACAAACATGATTTTAACCAAAAATATTGCTAGCCTACCACATTACCAGGAAGGAATCAATGTAGGCAATGAAATGCTGCTACTTTTCAGTAGTCTAGTGCCTTTTCCAGATACCACCAATAATATATACTTTAACTGGTGACAAAAAGCACAATGCTCGTTTATACAAAACCTTTTTTTTTTTCCTCAAAATCTCTTTGCAAGGTTGTCTTCTTTTTGAAATAAGGGAATTCATGCCAAAATTAGGAGAAACTGGTTTTCTTTTGTTTACTAAATTATTCTAAAAAATAAGACAAGCAGGTAGAAAAACAATGCACTGTGTGGCGTAGAAAGAAAAATGGGAAAAAATTCATTGTCCTGAGAAGTTTGCCAACTGCCTCACTTTTGGGCATGTTTGAAAATATAAAAGAAAGGATTTTTAATCTCAAAACTGGTTTGTTGAATGCCTCCCTTATGTTTTTCCTTGTTGACAGCTAAGCAAACAAACCCTTTTTAATGTTCTAGAAACTGTACACAGACAAGTACATTCATGATATAATTAACTACTAACTTCTCTTGCTTAACAAAGAACCCATAGGACACAGAAACAGTGAATCAGTCCACTGGACAGGGACAAACTACAATTTATACGGAGGAAAAAAATGTTTCCAAATCTTCTTTTTGTCTCGCACCTTTTCCTTTTATACTGTATATTGGACCAGTTTCTAAACCAATAATCGTCTCCTCCTGTAAGTTCATGGTTTTGCCTTTAATCAAAATCCAGGGTTTTGCTTTGTGTTGTGTTGTTTTCCAGGCGCTGCAGCTGAAGTCTCCAATGCTGGGAATGCTGTTGTGGGCTACAATTGGTCGCTCGGGTGGTCTCTATCAGCTTCTGGTTTGACAGTTTGGCCGGGGGAAGGAGCATGGGGCGGGTGGGCTACAGCAGGGAGGCCGTGTGATAAAGACATGGGGTTGGGGACTATTCCTTCTACTGCTGCAGGTATGCCAGTGGAGGCCACGCTTACAACGCCTGGGGGATACCTGCTGGGAGGAGAAAATGAGAGCAGACATTAAAAACCAGGAGATGACTGAGCAGAGAGCTCGCCCTGCCTCCTTCTACAACTACAGAGATGCTTCCTTTCTTTTCAAAGAACCAGTTAGAGAGACAGGGAGTTCAGCTCCAGGTGAGATGCCACGTGCAGATGCTGCTACACAAAGCAAGAGATGCTGAATTTTAACCAAATGAGACATGAAAGTTTGCCAGATTGTTTCTTCAGATTTAATAGCAGAAATAACAGCACAGCAAAGGAAACAACTTGAAACTATTGCTCCTCTCAAAGTACAACCTCAACAAGAAGTAATTCCAGCTGGGTCTGTGCAGTAAGTGTTCTCTACAACTTCCTCAAGTTGACCTTTGGGGGTTTTTTTTTTCCTCTTTTATTCTCATGGATGTCATGGTTTGAAAACAAAGCCCAACAATTCTAAATTTTCACTGTGGTTTGAAAAAATATTTCTTTAAACTATTTTTGCAGTCTTAGCTTTCTGATAGCTCCCTCAAAAAGCCATCACACCCACACACTCATAAGATGATAAACTCAAGCCTATTGCACCTGACTAACTTTTTCGGCATCAAACTTGCCACTGCATTTGTCTGAAGGAGAACCAGTGCCAGTTACACAGAGGACAAGTGCTTTAGGAAAGAGAAGTGAAAACACAAAATTTATGGATAGTTTTAAAGATTTCTTACTCTATCTGGACAAACACTGAGGCCTAAATATTTTATGCACTGAACAGAAGAATCACCCTCTGATTCAGCTTGATTTTATGATGGCTCTGATGTTATCAAGCTAAAAAAATCTTGCAGATCTACTGTTCCAATTTTAAAGTTCAGATGTAATTGATCAACACTGGTATTTCACAGTGCTGTATATAAAAGAGAGCTACACGTGGATTTAATAAAAGTATCTTTTCTTTTTAGTCAAATAGCTCAATACCTATTGCAAGTTATGTCATGCTGGCCACTTACCACCAACGTTTTGCCTCCCCCTCTCCTCATGATAAAGCTGCACACTCATCCTCTCCTGCTGTACTCTGCCCACCAAAGCATCCTGGTGAGGGCATTACCTATTTGAAAGCCTGAACACACAAAACTAACACTCACTGCAGGTAAATACCCAAGTATTTACCCAGAACTACATGGGACAAAAGGCACTTGTCATGTCAGGCTTTTTCAAATATCACATTATTCTGCTGTTGATTTTCTCCTCAACAGAGCTCAATGCATCTGGGAATTTCACCCCATTTCTGCATCTTTTCCATGGTAATATGTGTTTGTGCTGCTCATCCCAAGTTCCCTCAAACTGGCAGAAAATTAGTGCAGAATTCACACAAGGCTCAGGAGAAAAAAGCTGGATGCAAGCACATTGACTTGTTTTTTTTGCTTCCACCACAGAAACATCATGGGAACTGCTTTTTGCAAACACTGAGCCAGAGGGGCTCAGCAGGACTGATACAGCACAGGCACAACAGGGACACCATAAACTGGTCTGGTCATCCTGGGAAGGGCTCCTACACACAACAACACTGACTGTAATCTGGGATGGGTAATGAGGCTGTGACAGATCACACCACCTGTAGCCCAGATAACTTTGTTCACAATTGTACATGTATTTATAAGGCTTCCTATGCTAATTCCCTCTCCACAGAGGTTCCTTAGAATTAATTTGCAGTTGCTAATGGAATAAGTTGCTTGTTTCAGTAACTCCATTTGAATCTTATTAATCAAATTTGCCTCAATTCCTATGAAAACTGTCAGATGGTATTGTTTTACTTAAATTTAATTTTGAGACAGCTTATCTGTTATTCTAGGTGCCTTGCAAAACACACAACATGACATAAATTTCCATTTAGAAGTCCAACACTGCAGCTGTTCTCAACATACAATCTCTGCTTTCTAATAACGTATTCCCTGAGTATCAACCATAGTTGGAAAAAAGTCAAGGAGAGCAACTTCTGCAACTGTGTTTTCCCCAGGAAGAAAAGCCAGAGCCTCCCCTCATGAAAATGGACAGTGCTGAATCAGGAGCTCTAAGAGTTACCTTATGAGCACATTAAACATTTCAAACTGCACATCTGTAGTTCTACTGACTCCAAATATCCTTTCTGTACATGAGGACATTCCCCTTGGACAACAAGCCATAACCACAAGGATTCTACCTTCCATCACCTCACCTCAGGAACAGGTTTCCTACACACTTTTAGTAATCCAGAGGCCCTACTACTCGTTTTTCTTGTCCTAAAGCTACACAGTAGCAGTAGCCAATATACAGATAACATACTGTTCCACAGAAACTGTATTTTACTTGACAACTCCTAACCCTGCTTTGCAATCCTCTTTTTGTAATTTTTGTCCCTTTTTAATTCAAACATCAGTGTTGCTCAAATCCTGTCTCTGAAAGGGCACATACACTCGTCTCTACCCATGTGCATGTATATATATATATA
>VZTR01001671.1:33168-60325 GCA_013400775.1 Chaetops frenatus | reverse complement strand
ATATATATATATAAACTTTCCCTTTTGCTGCTATTTATCGCTTTTCTATTCCTTCCATTTTTTCTATTCTTAACCAGCAAATACATCCTTTCCAGCACTTCATGAAGTTCCTATCTATCTTCCTCTTCTGGCAGCAGTAAGTTGAATGCTTTCCAGGTAAAATGTCCACTGAATTAAATTTTTGTGAAAGGAGAAGTGAGTAATCAGTTATACCTCTTCTGTTAATTTGTACTCTTCCATCCCTTCCCCCCCCATAGTCTTAAATTAGGAGGAAAAATACAGTAGCCCTCCTAATTAAAACAGATGGACAACTTTAATTTCTACTTTAATCTCATCTATCTTTTAAACTACAGAAGCACCTTGAACTCACTATGTTAAGCTCTGTTCAAGAAACTGAGACTTGTCCTAGAAGAGGTTATATTTTTAAGTGCACTCTGTGATCATGCACTGAGTCTGAAAATCACCAGTGAAGTACCTCAACATGAAATAACTCCCGAATTACCAACATCCAGCTATTCTCATCCAAGTACCTCTTCAGTACTTAGGTATTCACAGAATCATGGAATGGTTTGAGATGAAAGGGACCTTAAAGACCATGCTGTTCCAACTCCCTGCCATGGGCAGGGACACCTTTCACTAGAGCAGGTTGCTCAGAGCCATACCCAGCCTTGTCTTCTACCTGTCAGGAAGCAGGAAGAAGTGTGGAAATGTCTATAAATGGTACAATCACTGTCACTGGCTGTTAGGTTTCTCTGTGCCTATGACCTGCCTGCTCTGTGACACAGGAAGAGGCAGGGTAAGGTTATTTCACAGGCAGCTTGGTAACAAATACATGGCAGTAACACAAGATCAGGGTAGGTTATGCTGCTTCACCAAGACCACTATAAATATTTCCTTCTCAAGAGTACTGTTGGTCTTTACTCATGGGATAGGTCCTGTTTGCATGACCTTTAGTGTTGATTTGGTGTGTTGTACTTTGCATAGTAAATGGCTCTGTTTTCCCCAGAATATGATGATACTCAGGTGATCTAGATTACATTCTGCTGACTAATGCTCAATGTTCTTGACTTGTGATAATAGCTGATAATTTGAGATTACTGTCCTACATCAAAATACGAGTGAATTATATATCCAGAATAAAACAGCCTCGTTACTTTTAGTTCACCAAAAGAGATATTTGCATTTTTTAACATATAAATTATTATCCCAGGTCTTATCTTCTAATGCAATTACATGAGCATGATACAGTTATTAGCACATCTGAAACATCGTACTCACTTAGCTCAACATAATCTTGGATTGGAAAGAAAAGATGGAAAAATTTGGTTTAACAATCAATTAAAATGCTCTAATTAACCCAGGTAGGAATTAAGCATCAGCAAACACTGTTATTGAAACGAATTTCTTCATAAAACCTGAGCTTCAAGTGATGCATATTTTGTACTTTACATAGTAACTGCCTTCACCCACATTCAAACACTATTCTACTGCCCTTCCAAAAAGCTTTTAATATTTATTGTATAACTGTAAACTCCTACCTCAAAATTCCCAAAATTAGTTTTATTTTGCATTTGAAAATAATTAGATCAGAATTTTATATTTAGTTTTCTTTATTGAAAAAAACTGACTGAAACAATGTCTTAAAAAGCCACTCAGTTCTGTTTATCCTGCTTAAATGGAATACATATGGTCTTTACCTTGTAAATCATTAACTCCCCAAACATTCCTAAGTTAAAATTAATTTCTGGCTGCAAAGCGTGCTTCTGCTGGACTTGTGACCCACAAAATGAGAACAAAAAGCTGCATTCTATTTGGGCATGGACCCCTGTTCTTAACTGCCACGACAGGGTTGGAGTTATTACCTCCTGTCCAGCAACACCTGCCTTTAAGCCCCAATTACATTCAGCCATACCCTCACTACTCCAAACTGAAGTCCAGGAAACCAGATGCTTCTTGGAGGAGAACACATGTGCCTGAGCTTCTCATTTAAGCAAATAAAAACACCCTTCTTAGATATTTAGGGCTTTGGGTATACTTCCAGAAATAAACATCTTCAAGTGATGTGATCACCAAATCCAAGTTATTCTTCTCCCCTGGTGCATGTATGGCTCCTGATGAGGAGATTGTGGCAGAGGGTGGTGACACTCGTCCCTGACACCCCTCCTTCTGATGAGACTTCCAAGCCACTGGGACAGGATAACTTTGCCTCACTTCTCAGCAGGGCACAGCTGGATTCCTATGTGGAGTAACACAAACCCAGGAATCTCCCCTCTATTAAAAGTATGGAGAGTCCTCCTAAAGAAGGACAAAGGGCAAGCAGATGTGTATGAAGGACAGCGCAAAGATTAGGATAAAGAAGTATGACAAAATAGTGAGAGGACTGCACTGTCCCTTTCCTCAAGGCATTGAGGGAAGCAGGCATTTGTAGCTTTCTGCCACTTTCATGCTACTTATGTGTAAATATCATACCGGAAAATACAAAAATTGCAGGTGTTTTTCATAAATAAAAATTGTCTGAAGCTGACTACTAGCTGCTAGAATAGCTGCTAGGGATAAAAGGACAGAGAAAGACTCTCAAGCAAACAAAATAACTAAGGAATGTGCTTATTAGATGTAAAAAAATTGTCCCTTTCTATTAATTATTAAGACCTGCTTTCACAGTTGACTGAGAATACATAGATCAAGTCTCTCAAATGTTTCTGATTAAAAATTAAACACATAATTTAGAAAAAACTATTTTAAACATGTTTCCATAATCACACAGGCTCTTCCACTGTTTTCAATATGGAGTTACTTATTCTCTCTCATGTCTGGAGGCCAAAAAACAATGTAAGTTTATTACTGAGTCTTTCTGTAACCTACAGCTGCATCATTACCTTCAGCAAAGGAACATAAAACTTCCACTACAACACTGGAGATGACCAGAATTGTTTTATTTGAATATATAAACACATGCATATTTCTCACATACTAATCCAACAAAAAAAGACTTTAAAAGAATTCATAGTTAAACACAGCATGACTGACATCAACTAGCAAAACAAGACTGTTCTCCTGAACACAATTACAAAAACAGTGTAGCTGATGTGTAATCCAAAAGCAATTAATTCATTAACAGGAAGGCCTTTTATCTGCTCTTGAACACCTACACTGAATTATGGAGGTATTTCTTCTACCTCTTCAGCACACTTACCTGTATGCAGCACCATTAAGCTCTGGATGAACAACTCCAGGGTCCATGCTGGCCCAATGTGTAGCTGCAGTCAAGTGATCTTTGTTAACACAGTTTTTCAGACTGTCTGGAATACGACCTAAGATGAAATGAGGAAGAGGAAATAAAAATGTGTAAAAATTGTGTGCCTTATACTCTTAATATGTCTATGTTAAAAATACTTATCAATACTTGTGTATTTAAATCAATACATAAAATAACACTAAGAGCTTGTTTCGGATCCTCACTGTAGTTTTTTGCCTGGGACTTAGGCAATAATGGCCGAGATGCTCTGCTTAATTTTGATTTCCCTGTCTCCCTTTATCTCTTGTATACAGGGTCTCAGTAAAACCAAAGTCAATAAGATTCATCTTTCCAAGAAGCTGTAATTTGGATATAGAGCATAGCTACCAATCAAATTCAGTAATTTAGCCTCCTGCTTTCCATCCTTAACATCACTGTCCTCCTTTTCCTTCCACCTGTCACAGCAATTAAAAACACTTAATGAAAAATACAGAATTCTGAATGGAATTGTGCCATAAACCTGAATATGACCAACACTTATTCTCTGTCCTCCTGATCTTTCCCTTCTTTATCTAAATTGCTCTTCACTTTTATTTACTGCAATGTAATAATCCTCAACCATGCCTTTTATTCCTACATAAAATGAAAATACACCAGAATTTCCTTTCTTCAAAACCTTTCCTTAACGTCTGAGTACAACTGAAGTTTTAAGACTGGAAAATCTGTCAACCTGATTCAGCATATACTGGACAAGCCTGTGACTGTCTTCTGCAGAACTATCTCCAGCCCTGCAACAAATGACATGAGCAGAGGCAACACAGATTTTCTTCATAGCAATAGGAATGTTTCCACCTATTTTAACAGGAGACAGATCAATTGGAGCATGTGTTTTTTCTGACATCTGTTTTAATGTGTCTTCACTCAGGTTCAATCTTACAGTGCATTTGCACATGGAGGGGTAGAAAAAGGTAATTTTGAGTCCACCCCTGCCACTGCTGGCAATGGTACTCCAGAAATCCTTCCAAAAAATGACCATGTTCCATCATTAAAGAAATCAGCCTTTTGTTTCCAGTTTCCTACTGGAAATTTGATTAAGGACTTCACTATCTCTGCCTGCTCTTTCTAGCCATCAGCCTGGCCACAATGGGGCTGTAAAAAAGCCTTTCCACAAAACTGCTTTTTGTGCAGTGGATACCATCAAACAGGTGTTTACATGTTACCCCATGATTTGAGCTGATGTCCCTAAACCTGTCATGTCTCCTGTGCATGAGCTGAAAGGGCTTTTAGCTCAGGACTGAAAGAGGTGAGGTACATGCCCCATTATGGGTGAATTCCAACTATCTAGAAATCATCTTCAAAATGTAGCTGAAATATACATCCATCTAAACTTCTGCTAGAACTGTCCACAAATTTAAACAGCATCTTTCTTCTTCTGATGTTTATCCTTCTCAATTCTGTCTTCCTCTTTGCCCTGCTCCTTCATTTTGCAAACTTCTGTAAGCATGTTCTGCTAGTCTCCCCTCAAAACCCAGTATTTGTTTTTTGATTTTAAATTTATAATGATCTCTTCACTTGCCACACTTGCCTTCCTCTTACTCCCATTCCTCTTTATTTCATAGTTGGAATGCTTTCAAGTTTAAAAATATATTTCAAGGTATTTAATCTCTGGTGATTACTTCTATTTTACACATCACAACATCCTTGACTTTTAAGCAACAGTAGAAGTACTTAACATTTTTATTGTCAGATGGCAGTCACAGCCTTCATTCCTACACTTCACACCTTCTTCCAATTATTCTCCCTCTCTACACCTCCTCTTCTTTGTGCTCCCCTATGGTTTTCATATATCCAGCATTATCCCACATTTCCTGTATCTTTCCTACATTTGTTTCACTGCAGTTCAATGTCACTCTCACCTCCTTAACACTGGTCTCAGTTTGATCTTACTAAAAACCATATGCAAACACTTGAAGTGCTGACAGCTTTGATACAAATCAATGATCCAGATAGCTGAAAGCACCATCACACACTTGAAGGAATTGTAGGTCTGCCTTCCTAGTCACATATGCTTGGGCTACTGGATAAATTTAACATAAAACTAGCTCTGGATAGCTGGCTCTTTTTTAGTTTTCAGACCACAGCCTATTAATGCTGATTTACACATCAATCCTCCCCTACACAGGTATCAGATGCTGGTTTGTGCAATCTCTCCCAGAGCTATTTGGGAGCAGGCAAGAGTTACTGAACACCCTTACAAACAAATGTACCACTGGAGTTCTGGAGTACAGCCACAAGGACCAATTCCAGCAAAAGGATGGTCAGGCTCTTCAGGTCACCTCTAAAAGAGAGGGAAATTGTCCAGTAAAGGACAATTCAGATCAGGAATTTAAGAGGTGCCTTTAATTAGCATCCAGAAGAGAATATTCTTTCGGCACAGGCTATAAATGAAACTAAATTGCCTGGTCTCTCTAGGCACAAGCCAGAGGGAAGGCTACTGCCAGTGCTTTTTGTGTAACAGAGCAATATGTTGGCACTGAACTACTCTCAAGGTGACACAGATGGCCCTGCATGTCTGCAGAGCATTCAAACGATATCGCCAAGGGGGACACAGCAAAGTCCAACTAAAGACAAAACATTAGTGCTTAATGAATCATTTTCCAGTATGAAAATCCTTCCTTTTATTTTAGGCTACGAGGGACTCAAACCCATGCCAAATGGCTCAGTCCTCTCATTTTATTTATTAGCAGTGCATGTTCGAGACGTAACTGTTTTCTCTTATGTGAGCAGTTTACAATTACATGGCAGTTATATAACAAAGACACTCTGCCCTTTAAAATGCCAGACTTCTTTAGCAAGGCCTTAAAGAGGGGAACATCTAGAATAGAATAACCTCCCAACAAAATACTGAAAACTTTACGTAGAGAACTGCTCATGACAAGCATAAGGGAGCATCTAGGAAAAGCTAAGGAAGATGCCAACAATATCAGGAAGACTTGCAGCAAAACCCATCAAATGGGTAATAGTTATATGCAACAAAGGAAAAATGTTGCACATTTTTCACATTTAAATACATTTCTCTTACATGAAAAATATACTTACTTACAGTGTGCCTGCCTTCCCTTTGCAATTGCAAAGAATCTCCAAAATTACTTGTTCGAATTCTGAAAACAGACTTCGTGGCATTTGCTGATTTCTGTGTTCCAAATATTAGAAACAAAACGCAAGGCTGCTTCTTTTCAGCATCTTTCAAGACTGAAGAAATAGGCTTCTTATAAAGAACTACCCAGTGAAGGAGCTAAAATTACTGTGAGTCAGTACCTGTGATCGCCCTTCGGATCTCTCGTGCTGCTTCCTCCCGCATCTCGATTGAGGCTTGTTCACTATACCAGGCTGCATGTGGGGTACAGATCAGGTTTGGTGCATCCTTCAAGGGGCCCTGACTAAAGCTAAATGAAAATTTAAAACAAGATCAAATGACAAAAAAATATTGGGGGGCAAGGGGAAAGCAAGGTGGGGAATCCACATGGATTTGTACATACACAGATTAATTTCTACAACAGAAAGGAACTGCATTTCTATAATTGAGTTTATAATTCTGTCCGTTAATTTAATGTACTACTCATGGTATAAATAAGCAATAATCACTTTTTATAGACTCAAAAGGGTAGAACTTAAGTATAGCAGCAACATTAGCTTCTGTCCAATGCACTTATTGTAACTACAGCCACTGCCACTCCAGTTCTGGGGCAGAAATGCATAAAGAAAAACCCAAATTAATTTAGGATGCCATCCCATTTGTCCAGTTCATCACATTTTTACTTCTATTGCATTAGCCAAAAAAGCTCTTCTCTTCCAAATGTCAGTATGACATTTAATAATTTAAAGAAAACAAATCCTACAATTACTTCCAAATCAGAAGTGTGTCCATCAGTAGCCTCAATGGTTTTTTGATAATCCAGGGGGTTTTTGTTCTGTTATTTTTAACTATTTTTTTCTTTCCCATTCCTTTATAGAATCTCCCCAGAAAGAAGGAAATTTACTTTACAGATTGTTTTTCAGGGAAAGCAATGAATCCATGTAAAAGTATTATCACAGATACAAAGCAGAGAAACTGAAAATAATGGAAACTTGCTTCTCCTGTTTATTTCCAGTTTTAATAATCTTGCAGTCAACTGTAACAGGAGAGCAAATATTTTAAGACAAAAGCATGCTTTCAAAGTTGGTCATAATTCATAAAATGATAGATTTCATCTGTAGTTCAATAAACATCAAAATATCTGGCAAAACTCTTGAATAAAGAGCTGCATGCTGCGATCAGATAAACATGCAGCACTGAAGCCAAAGGAAATTGTGGCTGTAATCCTGCAACTGAATCTCTGCACATGGCATCTCCATGCAGTAAAAGGGGCTTCCTAGAGGTGCAATGGGCTGCTTGTGCAGATCCCAGATAGGAACTGGGAAGAACGTATGGAGCTGGAAATCCCTTGAGCTGTCAGACTCTGGCTTTGCACCACATTACTGCATTGTAACAACTGCATTTAGGAGTAAATAAATCCAGGGTATGCATAAATAAAATTAAATATTTGTGATGTGGCATCGTGCCTCAGCAGATACAAAAATTCTGACTAAAAGGATATTATTCTGTTTTTTCAAAGGTTCTATTTCCCCCTCAAGCTGGGATGAGACATACCGTCCTCTCTCCAGTCTTTACAACCTGCCCCTGAATCTCTGTTGTCTTCAAAAACTTATGTGGATTGTTCCAGTTAAAAATAACATTTTTCCCTGCCCAGCCTAAAAAAGGCTTGTCACATGGAAGGACTAAGCTACAGCAGTCTGTTCTCAAGACTCAAAGACATATGAAATAGGCTCATTTTGATTAGGAGTGCTGATATCTCAATGCCACTTAGGGGAGTGGCACATTTCTGCCTGAAACACTGGACTGGTCAGTCATTCAAAAACTCAGCCTTGTGCTACCAGCCCTGCTACTGACAGTGGAGTTACTACTCCCCTGACAAAGGCTAAAACCGAACAAAACCTGCACTCTGACAGCCCTCCTGAACTTTTTTTTGCAACCTCTTACACTTATGTCCTTCCTCCAGAGGCAATCTGGACAAATGCCTTTTCCTTCAGAAAGGTGTCATAAAGCAGTTACTTCTCACAGCACATCTCAACCCTTTGCCTTTGAAGGACTCTGCTCAGACATCAGTTGCCTCCAGAGCTGTATCAATGGCAAAGGTGCACTCCCCTCAAAGCCATGCCCAGGATTTGAACCCAGGTTCCTGCTATTTCTAGTAAATAAACCCACGGGTTTGTTTTTTTTTCTTTTTAAGGAATTAAATCTTGGATGTCACCTTTTCCACTTCTAACCACATACACAAGCTCCATCCAAGTTTGCATTAGTCCAGTGCTGCACAGATTCATGTTGCTTTGCTAAGGAATATTTAGCTACCAAATGAACGGAAAACTCAGTTTACTTGTTGCTGTTGATTGTATCATGCACTAAGACTTAAAAATAAGAAAGTGAACAAAATAAAAAGAAAAGAAAAGGAAAAGCACCTGAATGGTTCTGACTCATGTACATCTAAGGCTGCCCCTCGTATCCTTCCTTCCTTCAGGGCCTGTGCAAGTGCTTTTTCGTCTACTAACCCACCTCGAGCTGTGTTGACCAGGAAAGCCCCTTGTCTCATCTAGGGAAAGTTAAAAACAAGAATGATGAAATAAAAATAAATGAAATAAAATCGTTGTGGCATTATTTTTTACTCAAAAGAAGCATCCATTACAACAAAGGCTATTCAGCTGGTTTAAACTTTAACAGTTGTCTTCCCTTTCCATTGGAAAGTACCACCAAATGTGATGCTTCTAACATAAAATGCTATTTCACAGCACTTAATAACCTTTTGTTTCTTTGTAAGTAGTGTCTTTTAATAGCAGTGTTGTTTCAGATATTGTGCAGTAACATGATCAAAAGATATAACTGTGCATATGAAAGTGAAAGATCATTTTATGCCTTTTTATTTCACTGTGAAATTGCATGAGACAGAAACTACAGCACATTCTTAAATTCATTTTTTGTGGCTTTCAACTTTCACACAAATAAAAGCCTACATGAATTTTCCAGAAAAATCAATGCTTTTGGATTTTCAAACACTTTTCCCTTTAGTTGCCAAAACACAGTAGATGTATGTATTATTTATTTTTGTTACTTCAGCTTCCTCCTCCCCTGTGAGACTTTTCAAATAAAGGTCTAAAGAATTCTTCTATTATTCAATTAAAAGGCATGAAAATGAACTTGGTTGAGAACGCTGTGTGCCCAGGAGAGAAGCTGTGCTGTGCATTGTGCAGATTAGCATTGTAGATGACACTGTGTGGGGAGGACTACAAGAATTTACACCATAATATATCCACAACTTGAAAACAAAGTGGCGGTTTAAATAAGAGAAATGGTACTGAAAAAAACATAAATTACAACATCCTGCTTCCAGCCACCCTGGTATTTCATCTTTGACAGATGCCTCAAACACCTCTGTGCATGACGGAAAGCACATGAAGAGCAGGAACCACGGTGAAGATGAATAATGAAAACATCATTTTGTACTGACTCTGTCTCTCACCATAAAAATAAGCAAACCCCAACATTCTGACACCAACTCAACTTCATGAAACCTACACATCAAAACTGAACCTTAGGTAAATGGATCCTTATGCTCAAAGACTGATTCAAAATGCCAAATTCATTAACAACAAGGAGATTTGAATAAAAGTCAGCTTTTTTTTTTTTTAAACAAGGTCATAGGGAATATTAATGTTCACATGCTTGCAGTGTTTTATAAAGAAAAAACCCACCGTATTTACTGGCCAGCTCTAGGTTTAATGTGTCCCTGCCTCTCTCCATTTGCAGACTCCTGGGCCTACAGGAGAACCATCCATTGGTCTGTACAGCAAAACCAAACTCCACTTACAGGAGCAGAACTAAAGGATGCTTCTTTCAGCTTTATGTAATTAACTTGGGAATCAGAACAGCAGAGAAACTGGGCAGGATCTTAATCTGTTCTGGTAACAAGAAGACATTCCTTATGGGAAACATCACTGCATCTCCTGTTCTGGGGTCAGTTGTGGGAACTGTACCAAAACCAGCATGGGTGGGCTCATCCAAAAGCCAATCACAGTTGTGCAGACACACCATAAAGGTTCATGGGAGCTCACATACCCTTCCCATTTCTGTGCAAACTGGTAATTTGAGTTGTAAGTACAGCTTGGTGTATTTACAGGTCCTCTGAAGGACATGAAAATTTAATTAAAGTGAATTCAGCTAAAAACTTCTGTCCGATCTGTCCAACAACCTTGCTTGAGTTTTCATTTTAGGACTATTTACCAAACTCCAGAACTAGCACTAAGACACGTTCAAATCAAACAGAACATGTCTGCATAAATGCATTTTAGAGGGAATGAATTATGTGACTCATGATAAACTGTCAGGGTGGGTGCAGCTGGAGATGATCCTTAACAATGGGTGGAATCTTGAAAGAGCTTCACAGCTGGAACTGCTGACGTCTGTTAAATTCACCTGCACTAAACCTGCAGAGCTGCTTTATAAAAGTTTGGCATTTAACCTGCAGTTTTTTCTCAAACTAAAGTTGACTTCAGTCTCTTAAGAGCACCTGAATACCACAAGTTCACAGAAACCCTTCTCTGAGCTACTCTGAGACTGACAAGGACAAGCAGGATGGCTAGATAGAATAATGATAAATTCATTAGAAAAGCTGCTTAAGGAGAAGACAGATACCAAATTTTCAAAGACATTTTAAGTTTATGTCATTTCAGACTCAACAAAATTGAGGGTGAGACTTCAATGAAATGAGATGCACCGTACTTCTCTGTCCTTTATTTAAAAACTGGTTATTACATGAGCATGCAATATTGGGCAAAAACAGTATGCAGTGCTCCCTAGAAATTCCAGGCCAACTCAAACATCTGTCAGCTTAAATCAGAATTTGTTCTACACAAACTAAGCAGTCAGAGGGGTTACAATTTCATGGGTTTCACATCCGCTTTACTATCCAGACTGCTTCACCCATACTCTTGTCCAAAGCAAGAACTATCATCTAACACTTTAATTAATCCTTGCTTTGATCATGAAGGATAACAAATATCAAGATAAATGCTTACAAAATACTTTCTAGTGCAGAGTTTATTACAGGCATTTAATTTCAGATGGTATTACTCAGTTTTAACATGTTTTGCTTTGTTTGTTTCTCTGATTAATGGACTGTGCCTTCTTCAAAGCTCAACATATTTCTCCAACTCCACTCAAAAACTTCTGTGATAAACTGGCCCCAGTTTCACAACTGCTGTGTAAGTGACCAATGTTCAGTGGTCTCACTGAATTCAGTGTGAGGTTTTTTGGGTCTAGATGTCTGCTTGCAAAGACATCTCACCATGTGATAAGCACTGAATATGCCTGGCCATACATCAAAAGACAATGTTCGAGGCAGGGTGACAGAGCTCTGGTCTCTTAGAGGTTTCATTAGAAACTTCTTAATTTTTTCCTTTTAAATCCCAAATCCTGATTTTATGTTGCGATGGATTTGCATAATCCCTAAACTCTCAAATCAGGAAGTGTGTTGCATTGTCAGTTTTCTGCCATGATCCTACATGACTGTGGATGGAACATGTTCAGTAAGTTCTTTAGTTTTAAAGCTCAAGAGTAGTAAGTGCAAACTATTTCTCAGAAGACAAGCAATGATTTTACTGCAAAAGAGTGCTACTGTCATTGTTACCAACATGTAAACTTGCTATATATTTATATGTATAAAGAACAGTTGAATAAACTATTCTGTCTTAGGGTTTCTTTCCTGTACAGTGCCTCCATTCTTATGTCTCAGTGTTTTACTTCTGGCTGTTACCTACACTGAAGTTGGAGTCAAACTTTTTCATTAAATGTCTGGCTTTTATTATAAAATTTGTCAATAATGGAGTAGCTACTACAGCCAGCTTTTGAAGTTATTTTACATATTACCTACAACTTTAGGGAGAGGTTAGTACTAATTCCAAGAAACATTCTTTTTCCCAATAATGCAATGCTGTAAATGAGCTCCATCCCTGAAGTGCTCTGTGAGCATCGGGAGTGAGCACAGGGGGGAGCCATTTAGTCATAATCCTTAAATTGCATCGAAGGAACTCAAACTGAGGGACAACAGTGAAGGGCAGAACTGCTACCTGAAAACACTCATGTAAAGGAAGTAGCTACAAGAGACAGAAAAAGTGTTTTTACATCAATGCCACTTCATTAAATCTGAGAGATATTATATCAAATAAGATCAAATTATCTTATTTGAAGAAGCAAATTATTTCCACAAATGCAATTTTACTGAGCCAAGAAGACAGTAAAAGCAGTAATATATAAGCAACCAGCTAGTTCCTAATCAATTATAGACCTGTTCGATCTTAGAGCAGCAAAACAAAGATTTCTATCAAACGAGAATCTGCCTATTTACAGAAATCAATGCTATACAGAACTGGCAAGGAGCACTGGTGTGGAGGGGGCCCACAGAGATTATTACCTGCTTTATGGTGAAGTCATTAATAAGATGATGATTGTGTTCATTCAAGTTGCAGTGCAGGGTAACACAGTCACTGTGGAACAGCAGGTCCTGCAAAGTGCTCACACGCTGCAGTCCCAGAGCACGTTCCATGCCATCTGAGAGGTATGGGTCATAGAAAATCACACTGAAGCCAAAGGCTTTGGCACGTAGTGCTACTGCTTGCCCAACACGCCCTGGAACAAGATAAACACACCATGAGAGCAGATGTGAAGCAGCTGGTGCAAGGTGGCCTCCTCCTTCCTAATGGGAACGCTTGTATCAAACCATAACGCTTTGTACAGCAACTGGAAGGGCAGAAAACAGAGGCATCTCCCACCCCACTCGAAATCAGCACTGAGATCAGAAATGGTACATCTGGACTGTTTCACACTGCCTTGAAACAAAGCAGGAGGTTTGCACCTTTTGTCACCAGATATGTGAAATGCCAGAAGATGTCACGTAATCTGCAATAATCTGTGTAACGCAAGGCTTGCCTGCTGGGCTTGTTTATGGCAAAACACCACTGCCTGTGAACACATCCTGCCAAGGGCTTATCCTTACCCATGTCACACCAGCTGGCTTTAATAAAAAGCTATAAAATTAATCCTCAAAAATGGATGCAATGACAGATAATTTGTTTTATCTGAAGCACAACCATTCTCAATACATGGAATTCCCTTTCTGGTATTTTCTTACATCTTGAGTAACATCCTTCCAGCATTAAAATGCCTACAAGAATCCTTTCATGTAAAGCTTTAAAATACATTTTATTTAGCTACCTGAATGATAAATAAACACAGTACATCATATGACACCTAATGAAGAAGGGCACAGCCCACTTGGAATTCACACTGAACTTTGCTTTTCTGTTCCACTTTCCTTACTGTTGTATTTCAGAGCTGCGTCCCCAAAACTGGTGTATGGGCATGAACTCCATTACATGTGTACCAGGAGGTGTGTACTTCCCTTTACACTACCAGTAAAACACAGAGGGGGAAAACCCCTGAGTACATCTAATGAGTTACAGGCATTTTGAAGAGTGAGAACTAACACACTTTTCAAGTTAGAAGCTCACAGACCAGATATTCACGTTAGAGTGCTACATGATAAAATTGTTTCAAAAGCATCACTTGACACGCTATAATAACAATGCCTCATTTGAAAAAAAAAGTCAACAAGTTTTCCTTTGTAACAGCTAAGTTTGTTCAAAAAAGCATCAAATTAACCCAGGGAAATCCCATCTCTTTCCAACTGTGCTTGAAGGGATTTCCTTCTGCTTTTCAGTTTCTCTTTGAATAAACTTCAGAAGGTACAGGAAGAAAGGTTTTTGTTGATGACTTAAGGTGAACACAGCAATTCTGCAGTGCTTAGTGACAGATGTGCTTGGAATATTAAACAGTATATCAATCTGACAGGGGCTGTCTGCTTTTCTTTGGGGACACCAGGTTAGTATGTGTGTTGTTTGTTTGCTTTCCAAGCTGTTTTTACAAACTTTAATTAGAAAATTTTCAACACAAACACTGTATTATTTCCAATATTTTGGCATGTTCATAGCTCAAGGAATCAGTCACACAACTGTAAACATTTTTAGTTTTTTTAACAAAGCATGTAACTGTTACTCCAGCTCCATTCATTTTCACATGCAACATTCTGTTATCTGTTCTTTTTTTACACTGTTTGCAACAGTAATACCTGCAGGGATTCACAATAGCAAAATCTCTTACAACAGCCTCTCCAGTTGAAGCTACACTCTTAGTTCACCCCACCCAGGCGAATAAACCAAAGCCTTCTTCTATGGGTACAAAAGTTGCCTTCTGAAACCCTTGGGAATCACATCCCTATTTCTAAGCAGAATTATCCTATTACAAATATTTTATGGAATAAAACTCTTCTTCAATTGACAATTTGTATTTAGTCTTAGTGATTAAATAAATGCACAGCTGACCACAAGGAACGTGCCGATTTCTTTTTAAACTACAATCTGACATGAAGAACAACCACCAAACTACAACCTTTTGTTTTCCTTTCCTGAAAAGCTTCTATTGTATAAGACTCTCCTGGCCCTGAGGGGTAGTTCAAAACCAATCTCAACACACTGAGGACAATACAGCACACAAAGCATCCCACCTTTGGGACAACTCTATGTTAAGAGCATATCAACTTGTTATGAATATTCACGGCTGTTTCCAGGGAGGGCAAAATCTTAAGCTCAAAACCTTAAATGAATTTCTTGATCCACAGTGAAAGAAGAATGCAGAAAGCAAATGCTGCATACAATTGCAAAAAAAAAAAAGCAGAAAGCAATAAAAGCATGTTTTAGAAATCAAAGTTCTAGCAAGGTCCATTCATCATTTCAGAAGACAGACTCAAACATCCAGGTCTCCTGTTAAACCTCATCCATTCACTCCCCCACAAGTCTCCCAACTCCCCCCAGCCCAAGTGTCCTAATTTGTATGTCTGTCCTTGACCTCACCAGTGACCTGATCTGAGTGTGACAGTACAGCATCTGCAGGTCCAGGACCCTGCTCAGCCCTTGGGCAATGAACACTCACCCTATGCTGGTATTACAAAGTTTTATAAAATGACCTTGATACCATGGAAATGATGATGATCTGCCTGAAGACTTCCATGGAAAGAAAAAGTGCTCTCACTTAGCAGTTCTTCCCTGCCTGTGCAACAGCAATGGAGAATATAGGTAATTTTTCCTCCTTCTTGGAGAACTCTGAAATGTGGAAAGTGCTGTTATGTTACATATCCTGCTGAGCACATTAAGAGAGCCAGTAGGACTGCTGGGATAGATCATTTATTGCAGAGTAACACCACCCAACTCTTAAGCCTTATTGTCTTACAACACAGGTTAGTAATTTGGCCAAGCATCTAGGCAGGGCAGTGGAAGTGCTGAGAGAATAGAGCAGGTGAGGAAAGACAAATTGAGTGACGACATTCACTGTGATGTGGACACAAATTTATCTGGAAGAATTTCACCTTTCTTGGGTGAGCATGCATTAGTCATTAGCATTTCTCACTGAGAAAGAAGGGAACGGGAGTGTGACTTCACTGCTGTAAAATTATCATTAGAGCACAACCAGGGCCAGATGTCTATTCATCCAAGTACTCACATGCTGCTACTGATAAATATTATTCCTTAAAAAGAGCCACAAACCCCTACATTTCTAGATATAAGGTGAAAAGCTANTTTTTTTTTTTTAATGCAGGGCTTATTATCCACACTTGTGATGCATCACTTGAAATATAGGACACTGGATAATAATAAAGATTAAAAGTGACAAAGACAGCTGTTTAATGGTGTGATATTATTATTTATGTAAGGCTCAAAGAATCAGACACTTGACAAAGACAGAAAGAGGCACGGGCTGTGCCCTAAGGAGCTTGGGGGCTAACCAAACAACACAACAATGACGGATGGGATCCAACTAGCACATGAAGGAGGCATTATGTGGTTGAGTCTCCACTTATCTTCAAGCTCAATACAAGCAGAGGATGAGAGATGGGGTTAACTTTAAAGGAAGAACACAGAGTAATAGGATTAAGCAGGACAGACCAAGTGTCAAAGCAGGAATATGCATGAGAGGAGGCAAAGAGAAGAGAGTGGGTGATGGAAAGAAGGCAAGTGAGTCACGAAACTTGGCTAGATCAGCGGGTAAGGAAGTGAGTAGCTGAAACTTTGGAGACATAGTCATTCCCTAGCACAGAGATAGGCAAGAGCTAGAGTGTTTCTCTTTGGCAAAAGTAGAGAAAAGCCCAGGAACAGATGTTAAGAAGGTCTGCAGACAGCTGTTGTAGCAGCAAAGTGAAATTTAAGCAACCCACTGCTGTAGAGACCACAAGTTTTAAGACAAGAACAGAGAAACATAGCTGTGGTTGAGAGGAGATGATCTCAGATACACATTAATGACAAAGGACTGAAATTGAGACACCACACAGAAACAGAGGAAAGACCTTAGCAACAGATGATGAGAACTGTTTATTTTGTGTGTAATACATTCACTTCATAGCATCTGGGTGGATCATCACTTCTGACACAGACATGTCTAAATAATAAACTGAGGCAAAACTCCAGACATGGGGAGAGGCCACTAGTGAAGAAACACAACTTAAGGACAGCAGTCTTTGGTTGTAAATACATTTTTAAGTCTGAAACTCAAGACAGGTAAGCCCTTGCAGTGGTCTATACTAGAAAAGGGTGCACATCACAGACTGAAGTGCCCGAAGGACTCACATGGTCACTTTTAAGTCTACATTTTTACTCTTCACTAATACATAGATTCATAGGTGTTTGTTAGGACAGGTCAGAATCAAAGTGTTGTGCCTATTCACATGCATCCACAAGACTGATGAGTGGAAGCTTTGAAAAGTGACTTTACAATTTAGTATTCCTCGAAATTGTGAATATTCTATGGTAGGAAATATATAGGAACAACAAAAGGCTAGAGATAATGACTGGTCAATAACTGCAACAGATGTGTACCCTTAAAAATGAGATTTTATTAGCTTTTTTAGCATAACATGCACACACAAGGCTTGCTTTTTAAAACTAAAACCAAAACCCAGCATTTTGTAAAGCTTTATGCACATACCGGCAACCTGATTATCCATTTGTTCTTCTGTACTTTTCAGTCACTGAGAACAAAACCAACAAAACTCACTTAAGGAGTCAATGATGAAAGACTTTTTCCTTCTGATCTCAACTCTGAATTTGTTCAGTAAAAACACCAAACTGAATGACAACACTACAGGTATCTCCAGCAAATGTGCGCACTGCATGTGAGCCAAAGCTTAAGTTTCAAAAACCAAGTATGCATTTCCATTTCGGAAACACTGCAGGCAACTGTCTATTATTTATGTACAGATATGTGACTGTGAGTACAATAATCATTGTGTGTTTAAATGAGATGCATAATTACACGAGTATAGTTTTGAGAAAGCAGCTTCATGACTAACTTCTTGGAAGTCATATTTTAAAGCCAATTCTTTGATTGTGAAGATGGTTCTGGTGTACTGCATGCTCATCTAAATGAGTACTATGTAACACCAGGCTATTTACAGCTTCCAAAAGTAAGAGTTCGTGGCTTGAGTTATTTGACAGCAATGTGTAACTGGAGCAGTCATTTAAATATGATGCTTTGTTGTCAAAATCATATTATTAATTCCTGTGGATGAATAGCACAGCAATTACATCCACAGTCTATCAGATCTGAGTAAGACAAGCACATGACTGAATAATTTTTATATAGTAACTGACTTGCTTGTTTTTCTTCTCTACTTCTGTAACAGACAGTAATTAATTCATCTCAAGCAAGTCTGTCCATCTGTTGGATGGTGAAAAACATTTAGGATCACTCAGAGAGGTAAGTAGGTGATTTTATTAAGTCTGGAAACATTTCAAACTTTCTTGCATATATTCTTCCTCTCATTAGAGTTGAAATACAATTTCAGATCCAGCTCAATCAAATGCATGAAATAACTGCTCTGCAGGATGTTACTGCAGCAAAGAATTTTTAGTTATGTAAAAAAAACGGTAAAAGGAAGAAAGTCCAAACAAAATCAGATATGATAACAGGTAAGGGATAAAACATACACATGTAACTGGGCTGAAGTAGCAGAATCCTTGTCCTAGAAAAGGGAAGTGATGATGTCTCCTCTTACAATCCATGTGCCAACATGGCAACACAACGATGTACAGAAACTCAAAGAATTGAGAGAATATCAGCAATAAAATAAGTTTTCTGAGGAAAATTATTATATCTAAAGGGAAAACATTTGAATTATACAATCATCAGGAATGAACGCTTGACATGAAGTGAACAAATGTTCCATTTTTACAGCTCAAATCTTCACTTGTTTTTAAAGCAATGGACAGCAAGGAGCATGAAACCACATATGAAGACAACGTACCTAATCCAATAATGCCCAAGGTCTCCCCTCGGATCCGGGCAGCTCCAGAGGCCACTTCCCGAATCTGTTCGACGCTCTGTACCCTCGTGCCTTCCCGCAGGGCCTGGTGCAGCCAGGTGGTTCTCCTGTACAGGTTCAAGATGTGGCACATGGTGGAATCCGCCGTCTCCTCTACCGAGGCGGCTGGCACGTTACACACGGCGATCCCTGCAAGCAGCGGGGGACAGGATGCCAGTTGCCAAACAGTACTGACTTTTTCCCATTTAACAGCAATACAGGAGCATGATGTTTAAAATTACACATCTTTCAAAATGTCTAACACAAATACCAAGTTTCTGGCTGTAATGGCAGGCAGAATACCTGACGTAATAGTGCCAACTTATTTCTCTGACTTTTTGTTACTAACTACCACGTTTTTATCTACTGCAAACTAAGGCAGATACTAAACAGGCCACTCAAACCACAAAAGGAAAGCACTGAAGATGTCATTGAGAGTTTAGAACATGAGTCTTGGTAAGCATTTTACATTTCCACTGAGCTTGGTGTTTTGAACAGCAAAGAGAAATCTGCCTCGCTCTCAACTGTGCAGTCAATGATCATGGTTTAGGTTTAATTGTAAGGGTTAGTTTTCCACCACTGAGCAAATACCCTCCCAAAAGCTATCTATGCAAGCTATAAAAAGGATAAAATAATTTATAATGACAGGAACTCTTATAAAGCCCTCACAGGATGACTGTTAGTAATTCCAAATCATGTAAAGGTAATCATGATACAGAGAAGGACAGTCTGGTACATGTTGCACAGAGGTTTTCAGAATTACAACAAACAAAACCTCAGGCCTTTCCCGGCCCCCCACACTAAAGGGAACCCATCTAATCATCAATAGGACAATGCAAAATCTGCTTCTGCATGGCATGCAAAGGTAATGCCAATAAGTCCATACTCTGAACAGCCAAAAAGTTACCAGTTACAACAAGCTTAACATCAAGCAGCTTAAAGTGTTACAGATTTCCACAGAAAACTGTGGACGGTGGAGTGATTTGAGATTCACAATATGCCTATTTTACTTCAAAAAACAGATGAGGCAACAAGTGATTGTAATTGCATGGAAGTTATCCCATTTTGCTTTTTACTTTCCAGTACTCAATACAAAGCAGTTCAGCAAAATGTTTGCTTGAAAAACTTTGTGTCCTTTTTGACTTGTTTCTCTACAGTCTTTCCATGTACTGCATGTTCTCTCACTAATCACCAGCTCCCACAAATGTTTTTGTCTCAGTTCTGCTGACTGAGACAACAAACAGCACATAGTATCATTTCATGGTGGAGGAGAAAAAAAAAGTGTTTTGTATTCTAAAAACACCCAAAAACTGTTTTCAGTGTTTGGGTTTTTACATAAATATTCAGTAATATTAGTCCTCAGCTGATGCCAGTGTATCTTGTGAAGTAAAGAAGAAGAAACACTCTCTTCAAAAACAGCAAGACTAGTAATATGACAAATAATAACCTCATACTATAATTATGTTTTACATGCAAATGCCTTGATTCTGCTGCCCAGTACTTTTTTACAGCTTTCTCTACATCACTAAAAACCAGCACAAGGAACTTACAGAACTATTTTTCTTTCCTCTGCTGTAGAGATAAGCCTGTCTGCTGAGTCACTGCCCTTAAGACTTATAAGAAGATACACCAGCATCATTTGCTGGAATATTAATCTTGGCATCCTGCTAACATTAACAGTAGCAAGAAATTCACCATTTTTAAAAATGGGGAAAAAAGCTCGACAGGAAGGGAGAGGTGAAATACTGAAAAATAACATCCCTCTAAGTACCTCATATTAAACATCTGCATTTGTTTATACAAAAAAAATCTTTTTCATGGAACAACAATGCAGGTTTTAGATGGCAACGTAAATTTAATAAATGTGTCTCCTAATAGCTGCCATCAACAAAATTACACTCTAAAAGGAGCTTAAAGAATTACATTATGTATTTGGGAAGAGAAATAATATACCTTCCTCTCCTAATAGGTTTCCTTAGGAAACTGAGGGAACTAAAGTCAGATAATTTCTCTCCTGAACAGCAGGAATTTATTTTTCCCTATTTTTCTTCAACTTTAAAAGCAACTCATTTTTGAAAGGCAGAGACATAGTGAACCACAAAAAGCAGCAAGAGAGGCAAGGAAATGAAGAGACATTTCACATGGGAAAAGACAGCACGGTCTCATCTCATATCCATCCATCAATGCTCCCTTCCTTTCTCCCACTGCTTTCAGTGACTTTGGGCACAGGTTCAATGCTGAAAAATGCAGGAAGCAACAGGCATTACCTGGGCTCTCACTTCACTTGCACCCAGCTACACTCACAACTTGTATATATTTTCTAGTCAACTATTAATTAAGTGGAGGAAAAGCATGTTTTATCCAAAAAACACACATTTTCATGCTTTTTAAGAAGAATAGAAGTGCTAATATAAAATAATGCTTAATAGGAAAAGCTGGTAACAACTCCATGTGCCAGCTCTATGAAAAATAACTCAAGAAATTACTACTGAAGTTCAGGAATATGTCAGACTCTGATCTAAATCTCATTTCAAATGTAAATCAAAGCTTTTTTAAAAGAGCAGATCACTCTCACAACACTTCCTTAACATCTGCATCACTTACACTAATTCAACAAATGGAAGCCTCTTTGTCTCAGTAATATTTCATTCCAGCCGCTTCACCCAAATTTAATATTAAAATCAGAGATTTTACACTGTAATCTTTTCAGCATTTACTGGCTTTTGACAGAGTGGACACTAATATTTTGTAAATTAAGGGATGCACAAACAGGCTGGACCCTAACTTTATAACTCAGTCTAATTACAAAATAGGAACTGAATGATGAGGAATGTGGCCATTTAGCATTTCATATGAACAAGAATTTCCCAAATCTGCTGTGCTCTAGCTTGAAGAATTATGTGGCTGCACTTTAATTATAAACTCAGGTTACAATCCAGCAGAGAGACCTGCAGAAGAAACAGCCAGCAAACCTGCAAAGATCTTCCTCTTATCAGGGATTTTCTCCACAATTTGGACTACTGATTGGTCAGAGCCTTTGATCTGCACCTACATTTTTGCTTTTCATCTAGGATTTTACCCCAGGCCAATCTCTCCACATACACAGGTTTCCTGAGGCTCACAACATGTGTCTGACTGTAGCATCAGTTAAAGCAGGCAGAACACAGCCCTCCACACTTTCAGCTCTGACCTGTTCTTTATAAAACTCAGCAAGGAGTGGTTAAGGCTCTGCCACCTTTACAACAGGTGAGTATTTTACTATCATTGGCTGATAAATAGACCACACTACAGCTCCTCACTATATCAGTGAGGTTAATGCTAGGACTAAGCATTGGCACATTGAAATAAATGTTTCCAAGATCTTCCCACAGCATAATGAGAAACATACTTGGTCTCCACAATCTTGGAAAGAAACAAAATGTTTACTACAAGTGGTAGGTTGGCCTTTAGATTACAGGTAGGAGATAGTTTAACCTTAAGTAAAAAAAGTACAGATCAGATTTGTTGCCTTTTTTTTTTTTTACAGTGAAACATTAAGCACCATCTCTTCAAAGTTCCAGCAGCTGAATTTTTTTTCTGAAACAGCAGCAACTGATTCTCCTATAAAATCAGTATTTCTATTTAATGGAGTGGTTTAGTACTAAATCTCATGCATCATAAATAAGTCTCAGACAGTTGATAACGATCTCATTTTTTATTCAAACAGAAGTAGTATGCCATGATGATGGAATTATATTTTGTAATTGGATTACAGCAGTAGTAGTTAAAATATACAATTGTGGTAAAAAAGAAAGAGATTAAAAATTATGGCCTTACTCCTTGGGTTTATATTGAGCAGGGAAATTGTCATCCTGCCACAAAGCTGTTAATATTATCACTTAATTAACTAATCTTAGTATCTCCATAATGAGTTTTATACTCCAATGCGAAAATTATACAGCTTACATATGATGCTTGTATGAAATACACAGAAAACATTAATACAAAGATTTAGATGGTATCAGATTTCTGGAGGCAAGTATAAGATGCAAAATAAAGTCTGGAATAGCCATACCTAAATCTCCAGCAGATTTGATGTCAATATTATCAAAACCGCTGCCAATTCGGACAATTATTCGAAGTGCTTTGAATTTCTCCAGGTCTTCTCGAGTTAAAGTTATGGTGTGATACATCAGTGCACCCACTGCTTCATTTAGTACCTATAAATAAAATGGAAGAAAAAACCTTATTTTATTTTTTTCTTTCACACAGGATCTGAGCTTAATATCATACATATATTTTCAAGTAAAAAAGACTGTAAAAGCACTAAAAACAAATTCAGATTTTTTTTTTAAAGGTTATTTCTCCAAATATCTCCCAGCCTCTTCGTATTTTTTTTATCTGAAGTGTCCATTCTAGTATGATGGGATCAGCTTCAAAAGAACTAAGTGATCTGCACTTGTGTTCTTAATAAGAGGGAAAACTCTTCTCATTCCTCAGGAAATGCTGTGCAATACTGACTCCAAGTACAAGTGCCACTGGACTGCACACACAGAAGCAGCACAACACGGGAGCAAACATTCCCCACAAACAGTGAGTATTTCATGCTTAGCAGCTGACATTCAGCTTTGAAAGGAGTTACAGAGCAGTATCTCTTCACCATACACAGTGGTACAGGCATTCACTGCCCTATTAAAGCACTTGATACCTGAATAGAAAACATTCAGTGATCATAAACCCCTTCTACAGCAGAGACTGAAATCGGTCAATTCACACACAAGAACAAAAGTGTTTGCCCCCTCAGTTTACTGACACTGCAAATAAGCTCTCACTGATGGAAAACTGGAAGTCACATAAATTGGTATTAACTGCCAAACTTGACATTCTCCAGGAAAATACAAAACCTCTGAGAAATAAGAAATTGCATGAAAGCAAAAATGCTGCAGAAAAATACCCAAACTTGTGACAGCACAAAAAAAGCAAAAATAAAAGATAATCATAAGCCCCAGACAAATTTAATTATGTTAGAGTACATCCAACCTACTCAAGAGCACTTAAGAGGAAGGGGTGTGGAGAAGGGAGAGGGAGAAGGGAGCCAGGGGTGCTCCACAGTTTTGAATTCTGCTACCAAACAGTGACAGTGCACCCCACACAGCTGATAAAAGTTTATTTTTCAGATAGCAGAGTGTTTTCCTCTTTATATGCAAATTGCATGATTTTACTTCTTCAAAACACTTCCCTGTGCTTGTACCTTCAATGCACTAGCTAACATCCTAATCGTTCTACAAGACACAAAACATGTACAAATCATTTCAGTAGCTAAACCAGCTGTAATGACTTCAAGAGATTCCTAAGACACACTTCACGCAAAAGTTCTGCAGAGACTCTAAATCTCCTATTCAACAGACTTTTGGGTCTGGTACATGTACAAATTCTGTCATCTGAATTATTTCTGCTCATATGAGCATTTCCTAGTGGACTGCAAGGTCAGTAAAAAGAACCAATATACATAATTTTAAAAAAACTACTGCAGCAAAGCAGAGTCTTGCACACAGAGGATTACAATTGCTGGAACCCAGGATCTGCAGCAGTGTTTAAAGTGTTAAAAGAAAAAATTTAAAAGAAGATGAAACCAAACTCCAAAGAAAAAAGAAAAACACTTATTACTGAATACTTCACAAAGTTATTTATGCCATTTCAACATGTGTTTCTGGACTGAGAACTTCAGTTCTAACTCAGATAAAGACCAGATTCCCTTGAGAAGAATTTGCATTTATTAGTAAGAACTGCAAAAAAAAAATTAAAAATTACATATCCTTCAAGAATCCAGCTACAACATAATTCAAAGACCAGATGTAGGCTCTGATCTTATAAAATGATTACACATACACAAAACTCCTTGATTTTAATGGTACAAACAAGTCCTTTGGAGATTACATCCAGCAGTTCCCAATCAGAAATATGGCACTCACCAGAATGTGTTACCTTGAGCTGTTACACAGGGTTAACAAAAACCCAACACAGTTTATTGGGTTTGCTTCTCCAGTGACACTACAGTTGGCATGGACCAAGCCTGAGGTACCCTAAGCAAGAAACAGTCCCTCTTAGGACCAGAGAGGCCACCTAAATTGCCCTTAGGTTATTTCTGCTCCCACCAGAGGCTGAAATAAAATTGTTTACAAATCTCCCAGTCTCAATGGTGTGGAAATTTCTTCAAATCAGTCACAGCACTTGTTGCTTCAAGCCTCAAGGTCAAGTTTTTGTATCCTGGCTGTCTCCAACAGGCCACATTCCCTGTTCTGTGTTGTATCACATATTTTTACCCCTGTCCCTCCCAAAGTTGCTCTGGATGGCTGTGATGCAAGAGAAAACATCATCCATGCAGCTGTCAGATGAGCAAAACCTGAAGAAGCTTCAAAGTTCCAAGGACAAAGCCCTGAGGCTCTGTGACAGCCAGACTGGAAAAGGCCCGTGGTGTGTGTATTTTGGGGGTGCAGAGCTGCCACTGCTTTAAGGACTGCACCCAACAGGGGTTAAAGCACAGCTGAACTGGCTCAGACATTTCTGTTTCAAAATCAGAGTGATGCACTTTGGGAAGCAGATTTTCATTTCATAATCATGCATATTTTATTAACTCAGCCAGTCAACACTGGCATTTGGACTCTAAGAGCGCTGGTCTGGACTCTACTACACCACATTTTTTGGGCCCAGCTAAGTTATGGCTTGGCACTAGGAGGAAACAGAAAGTACTGGAAAGTTTGGGAATGTGTTCAATAAAAGGGAAAATATTTCCTAGCTATAGCTTAATGCTGACACTAGCCATTTCCACAGGCAGTTATTTGCAGTTATTTACCCATCACATGGGATAAGGAACAAGCAAATGCAAGTGACTAATCTTTCAGAATTTCTTTTTAGTGACTGAGCCTCTCCTAGGATTATGGGCTAGTTAGCAAGGAAATCCACTGCTAAAATGTAATACCCTGCAAGTGTGTTTTATCACATTAATTTGATAATTTAATTATGTTACTGCTTTTTGCTACTGGACAAGTGACCAAAATATGCCAAAAAGGCAGAAAGTAATAGCAGAAAAGCTGAAGTTAGAAACATTCAGCATTGGTGAATGTTAATAATGCCAGTTAAGATTATAAAAATAGTGAAAGTGTCTGTATTTTGGAATTATTTGCATAAATTATACTCTCAGTCATTACATATATTAAATGCATACAGAAGAAGTCTGACAAGTTTGCCAATGAGTAAAATCAAAACTTGACCTAAATCTGAATATAACACATGAAACTGACATCCAGCATAAATATCAACAATTCCAGAAAATGAAATGATCTTTAGAAAAAAATAACTGTGCATAGGAGCAATTCACTGATGATTTAACAGAATAAGTGGATGCATTGAGAAAATCAGGGACAATACATGATTTTTTCCCCATCACTTTCCATAATGAACTTGATGGAATTTTTACCAAATTCAAGAACAATTGTATTACAGGGAGATCAAACTTGTGAGTGAGATAGCATGCAAGGCAGAAATTCCAGACCAGCCTGAATATGTGGCAGTCAGACCATGTTCTTTGATGATTTCTTGCAAGGAAAGGCAATGGAAAAACCTCACAGAAAATGAGCAGGGTCAGCTGTGTTCCTCTAACAGCCATTCCTGCTTTCATCACACTGCAACTGTGCTCTCTGGGAAAAAAGGATCGAGGCAGAAGCTGGAAGACTTGAACATGAGTTGGCTTCCTTCAGTTTCCAAATGATTATGTAGCTCACCTGCCTAACTTCCGTGCCTTCAAACTTCTTCCAGGTGAAGCACAGCTCACTGCTGAAAGTCTTTTTCATACCCTATTCCATGAGCTGACAGCTCTTCCAATCACAGCAGCTTGGACAGGTCTTTCTGCTGTTCTTCAACCTCAAAATGACTACTCTGCTTTCACAACCTGCCAGGTCACCAAGGCTCTCTGGGAATAGATGACACAGTAGTAGGAGACATTTCTATTTCCAAAAATTTAACAAATCCTGAGTACTGATTACCCAAGGCTGAAATCCTTCTAAATCTTTTTCTATATAGATTTTTCCCCCTTCTTTCACCACCACACTATTTCAGCCATCATGCCAAACATCACAGAGTCACCACTGACACACACATCTCATTATTTGGGGAAGAACTCTGAGCATCTGTCATGGGTTTGTTCGAAACCGGGCAGAAACACCATTTAATGTAGCGGTTTCACATTCACCTGCTCGCCTGCTCACACCAGGCGAGAGTGTAGTGTAGTGGTTTCATGAGAATAAGGATTAAGAGAAATGCAAAACAGGCTCAAACTTCAAAGATAAAAAATAGTTTATTAACAAAAGACATCAAAATCAAAATTAACCCC
>VZTR01001671.1:10374-30395 GCA_013400775.1 Chaetops frenatus | reverse complement strand
TCTCGAACCGGAAGTTCAGTTTTTTTTTTTTTCTTTTTTTTTTTTTTTTTTTTTTTTTAACTTAAAACTACAAATATGGAAATCTAGTATCCTTTTGAAAATTATTCAATTGTTGTGTTGAGAAAACAGGAGTCAAAGCATCTGACACATTCCACCCCAATCTCTGCTAAGGCTGGGGTACTGGTTTACCTGACAGACTCTGTTCCCACCTCCACCCAAGGACTACTCACTGCTCTCAATGTTCTGATGAACTGGACAAATGCTTGGAGCTGTAAATCCAGTCAACCACACACTTTTTTCTTCTACCTGATTTGCAACAAGATGTAGGAAAGCACATAATTACAGAAAAAAGAGAATGCAAAAATGTACTCAGCTTCAAATAAGCTCTTGACTTCTTTCCAGCCTATCCATTTTGTTTTAAAGACCACTCCTAATCAGTTGTGCTTCCTGTCTTTTCATCTGGGTCTACAAGAATCACTATTTTCTCTCTGCTTGGTCAAGATGTCTATTACCAGCTTTTGTACATTGTTTGCATTTATCCCTCTGGATCTACACACCACTTCCATGTTACAGAACATACAGCCAAGGTCAGGAAGCCCAAAAAGCAAAGAACATTAACTCAAAAAAATCCTAGGCAACACAAAGACCTCAAGGGTGTGCTTTAGTCTGTCATGCCTTTAAAGGTACAGAAGTGGAAAAGAGCAGCAATATTGCAGGAATCAGAGTGCTGGGTAGGCTGCCAAGGAGCCAGGAAAAGCAGCAAACTGTGAATGGCACTGAAACGAAGAGGGATTGGGAAAAAGAGGCGAACAGACAACAGAGCATGAGATAGTGAGGGAAGAAAGTTGACCTGGAATGGAAGCAAGTTAAGTGTTTTTAAATAATTTGTTTGGATGAACAACTGTATTTTTGGCAGAACAAACCAAAACACTGCGTACACTTGGAAGCGGTCTTAGATATTTACTGAGAGAACTTATTTACACACCATTAATTGTAACATAAAAGCAAATTCAAGCACAGTGAGTAACTTTCATAGACAGTAATGCGATCTCTAATAAGAAATTTAAACACTGAAATCTTAAAATATTTTTACCCTAAACGACAGAAGTTTTCTGATACGATGCAATGAACCAAACTCCCAGTTTTGCCATAAGAGTTTGACAAACGTAATGCTCAACTTCACACAGCCATATGCAACATCTACAATAAAACAGAACTTAGGAGTTAAGGGATAAAAACATCTATTGCAGCCTTGCAGACTGGATTGAAAATAAACTGCTTTTTCTAGGGAAAATGGGAAACAAAGAGACAAACCAAAACACAATAGAACCTTACACAGTAATTTTTGAAGAAATGTAGTAAATGTCCTCTAACTACAAAGTTATTTCAAAACATTGGGTCACTCTCAGTAAATGTCAGTATTCACTCAAGCACTGGCAGCCTGATTTTTCAGAAGGAAGGAAATGTTTCTTCACCTCAAGCTGCCTACCAAAGCAGGAGAACCGGGAACAAATGCTCTGAGCTGAGATGAAGCAGAGTTCTACTACACATTTGCAACTTTACAACTTGTTACTTATTTTCCACACTTTAATCTCCTCAGCCATAGAAAGTGATTGACAAATGAACTCTTGGTAGAAGGGAACTGCGATGAAACTGCAACTCAGGCATTACCCAGCTACAGAAAACTTTCTTGAAGGAGCACACACAGCAAGGTATTTGCTAACATCCGGCTTTTCACCCTGCACACAAATGGCATTCAAATCCTTGCTTCTCTCCCACCTTTCTTTATGTGTTAAAATCTCTCAACCTGCTTTCTCCTCTACAAAAAACTACCTAGCTTGTGCTCTGCTGTCTCACAAGCTATGATAAATTCTCCTTTCCACTCTATTTCCTTAAAATACTGACAAGACAGTATTTTAAACCAATGTCTTGTCCCTGCAACTCTCATGACCAGCAGAAATCCCTTCTGCAGGTTCCAAAACGTTCACTCCTCACACCCTGTGATCAAGGCTCCACAACTGTGCAGTTGAGTTAATATTGGTTCCTACTTTCTTAGACATCCTTCTGCTGTATTTCACTCCTTTCCTCCTCATCTGATTCTTGGTTCATGTCTTTCGCCCTGCCCCATTACCATTACCCACCTAAGAGTATCAAACTATGTCAATCACCTTTCAAACCCCATCCTAAACTTCCTAGCCTCTGGCCTGCTCCCTGCAACTTCACACTAAATGTATCTGTATCTGCTAGCCTATTAATTCATTAGCTCTTCTTAATATCTATTACCAAAACCTGTACTTCAACTAACAAGACAACATCATTTAGTATGGCCACGAATGTGCATTCATAAAAACATGAACATTTTTCATCCTGCTTTAAATATGCAACTCTTAATTTTAAAATCTTATGTGAAAACAATTTTATATTTAGCAAAGCACCATTCACAAATAAAGTATTATTCAAACAGTACTAAAATACACACATTCCTATAAAGGTAGGTGAAAAATAGTCATTTTTCACTGCAGATGAACAGTGAACACTTATTCACATAGAAGTGAACAGTGCTCAACATTTCAAAAAACTTCTCTCAGTCTATGTTAAAGGAATGCAACAATATGATAATGAATTAAGGTTTGTGACTTTTGTTGTAGTAATTTATTACCTTGCAAACCCTAATGTTTTGGGACTGCCTCATCATTTAGACAGTGAAAATCTGCATTATGCCATTTTACTGATAGGTAGTGAAAATATATTTTCCTGATGTATTACTGCGATCATCGAGAACTAATTATTTTTGTATAATAAAAAGCAAAGGATGCAAGCTTTAGTATAACCTCCTCAATACATCACTGTTGTGAAGATTAGCAACAGATTACCTATGTCACACATCAGTTATTCAGATACTTTTCCAAACCTGCCATTTGAGAGACACACACTCAATCTCAGGATCTGAAAAGTTCATTTATTACACACTGCTGCTGTAAAAATCCATTGTTTTTATGCAAGGCATTCATGGCATACAGAATTCCCCAGTCTTGATGCACCAGAAGTAAATAATGTTGATTTTAGTAAGCAAATCATAAAACTATACAGGTGGTGCAGTAGCCAACACTAAAGTGTTCACCTAAAGAGCAGACTGCTCTTATCTACTAATAAAAGTAGAATAGCATTTAAATTACTTATTCTCCATGTGTCATTCAGTCCTTGTAAATGGAATCCACATATTAACTACTAAAAGTGGTGTCAGATAGGAAAACAGTAAAATAAAGGCAACTTCTTAACATGATTAAAAAGAAATACACAGAAAAAAGGCATTCTATCACAATTTAATTCTTGATATGTAATACAATAAAAAGGAACTGAGAAAAAAAGCTTGAGTTTCCTCTAAATTAAAAAAAATGAAATTTATAAGGTCTTTGAACCTTATAAATTAATTTTTTTTAATTAAAAACCTTCAACAAACATTATCTCTGCAGATCCCTTATGAATTAAGACAAAGAAGTTTTCAATTCCTTGCATGTGTTTTCAAGTTAGGTCGACATTTATCACATTTTCCATGTAAATTTTGGGTTAGAAATTTGTTTTGAAACCTTTCTGCAGTGACAATTCTCAGTGCACAAGGCTGCCAAACCCAAACTGCAGGATTCCTTGGCTAAACAAAGAAATCAGAAAATTCCCCACACAGACAATCCAATTCTTGAGATTTGTCTTTCCAGGGAAAGGCTGAGCAACAGAAATGTTTCCAAGGAGCATTTCAAGATACCAGGTAGCAGTATTTTGCCCAGAAGTAACTCCCTCCATGAATCTAATTCAGTAGGGAAGCAGAGGGACAACATCCAGCCAAGGATACACTACACAAAAGCACAGCTCACCACACACATTGTAATAACACAACCTCACAGCTGACACAACACTGTTGCGAATCATTACAATATTTGCATTTCCTAGAACACCTCAATTGTACCTCCTAAACATTACCTTTTCATGGATTTCTTGTGTAGACTGGGCATCACAAAATGCCACTGTGGCTACATCCTTCAGAATAGGCATTTCTACTGTACAATCCCTGCCATCCAGCAACGCTACCAAAGGGCGTGGGTGCATGGGCCCATTCATGATCGGAGGTCGAATGCCTGCAAAGAAACAGAGAAGACTTGTTACTGAGGCCATGCAAATGTGATTAAAAATAGGTTATAGCTAGTCTTGTTTATTCTGATGGCAGAAAAATATTTCAAGGACTGAAGCTAATAAAACAGGAACAAGTTTACACTCAGCTGCCAACCGAACACAGAAGACCTTACAAAAAAAATACCATGGAGGTTCAGAAGGCTGAACTATGAAAGATGGATAAAATCACTAAGGGAACAGTATACTTGTTTTTTAAAGATACATCCTAACTGCACTAATAAAAACTGTCTGTGCAACCTTATCCAACCTTTAGGTTTTGATTGGATTCCACACTTATGTGAGCTCTAGAAAGAGTGAGAAATATCTTGCCCAGGCTTGCAAGAAGAGTGGAGCTTATGTAATATCATAAGCAACTCAGTGAGGATTTGAGTATTCAATTTACATATATAATGATGATTCTGCTGAGACTAAAATTTAACTTAAAAAAAACCTACAACAGCAAAATTTTGCATTTACTGAGGATCCAGTGTCCAAGTTTTACAGGCAAATTGCTGATCTATGTAGGTCTACTTAGACTTAAGAAGTTTTACCAAACAGTTCTATATAGCTTAGTCAAACACATCATACTTAATCCATCACTGAAAATGCCTACAAAACGTGAAAAATGTCCCTCCCTAAATCAACATCACACTCTAAACATTGTAGAGTGACAAAGAAATTCATGACAAATATCTGGGAGAAGGAAAAATCAGTCCAAACTGAAGACTTCATTTACATCCTCTTTACAGAGTCTGGAAATGAAAAGTAATCCATAAGATATTTAGAGAGCATCTTTTTAACAATACTGATGCTATAAATACACAGAAATACTCAAGGGAATAATATGAAACCATTACATTTTCAAAAAGTAGTTAAGCATGGGCGGGAAAAAGGACTTCCTGAGGAGATAATAAAAAGCAAAATGAAGAGTAAAGTACATGATCTTTTTTCCGTCTTTTAAAATAAGAAGTTTTAAGCACTGCAAAGTGAATCAGGCTAGGTATTTCTTGTACACAAATTTCAACACATTTTTGTTGCAGTGTGAATTTTAAAACATTGCTTATTTGCTTGATAATCCATGTTAGTCCAACATGAATGAAAATGACTGAGGTGCCCCAGTTAACTTCTACAAGCAATCCCTGCATCTTAAGTTCCAGCCTGTGTCAGAAAGCAAGTCCTGAAAGACTGGTATCTGCATTTGAAGTGGATGGAAAACCAGCAGAATCCCAGCTGTACAAGGTATCTGGTGAAGAAAACCAGCTGCTGTGAAAAGAGATTTTCACAACTCAACAAAAAGTGCATGTAACTTACCCCTGGGACCAGCCTCAGGTCTGGGACTAAAGGACAGCTCCAGAGACTTCTGCCCTCACAGTGCTCTCAATGGCCTAGCCTGAACCCAAAAATTCCATGTCCACTCCTAACCAACTCAGGATAGCCCAGTCCCACAACAATCTGGCATTTAAGTTCCTTACCTATTCAAACAGATTTTATACCTTAAGACAACAGAACAAGAGCCACCACATTTGGTACTTTTCTGTTCTACATCCAGCACCTCCCAGCAACTGATGATGCCAATGGACTGACTGCACCATCTTTCAGATGGGAAGAAAACCCACCAGCAAAGTTTTCCATGGAAATTATGCTCTGTTGCAAAAACACCCACTCCTAACCTCTACTATGATAGACAAGCTTAGAAATGCTTCTGGTACACATTTAAGTAATATCCAGCCACCAAAACTGGGAGGCTTTAAAATGTAATTTTTGAAAACTGCATTCCGATAGCTTACTATTGATACCTGTTTGAACTAAAAATGGCCACATAACCTTCATACAGACATTTTTAGTAAACAAATGACATACTAGTAATGTAGTACAGAACACAAACACTACAATACACAACATAAAAATACTTAGCTACTCAGGAAACAATTCTATCCTTTAATGAGAGCTTTGTTATAAAACTCCACATTAAATTTCTTCAAAACATTCTAGGATAAACCATGTTATAGACTTGTTCACATTTCTTTAAAAACAGTATATAGAACAGCATTAATAAAATGCAATTATGTCCAGAAACAAATGTTAAAATGTCATTTCAAGACCTCTTCACTTTGCTTAGAGTAACTGTGCTCACTCAACAAGTGAAATGTTATCATCATGGTCTTGTCAGTACAGCAAAGCCAGAACTTCAATAACAAGTTTGAATGCTAGCTAAAATAAATCTAAAAAAACCCCTCAGAACTTTGATACTGAAGTTGTTGCAGATGAATGAGTAAAAATATGGCACAGGTGATTCCCTCAGAGCTACAACTAAAGCACCTCTCTCAACAGCAGAGCACATAGTCCAAGCTGAAAAAACAAATGAGATTAAAAACTCTCACTTCTAAGAAACACTTTCCTGACTAGAGCTATCTCAGAAAATCATGAAATGTAACAGCACTAAACAGAGCCCTTTCAGATAAGGATTTCTCTAAAATACTTAAAGGTATGGTCTGGTTTTCCCCTCACACCAGTATATCTAAGATTTCAAGCAAGTTACTTGTGTAACCTTGGTGCTAAGGGGAATGCCAGACCAAGCCCCAAAGCATAGGAGCAGAAGTCAAAAAACAATCAGGACAAACCCTCCCTGAGAGAATCTAAGGCTTTGTTAAGAATCCCCAGAACTCAAATACATCCAGTGACCTTGACCCTGAAAACCCTCCAAACCTTTGCTTACCAAAATCCTTTCTGAACTTCAGCACAGACTTCCTGTTGCACAATCTTTCTGCCTAAATATCCTGCCACTGAATCGCAGGCAGTAACTCCCCACTTAGGTTAGCTTACAGGAACTTCATCACAGTGGCAGTCACTATTTAAAGATCACATTTGGGAAGACATGGCTTTACTATGAATTGGAACCCTTTGAAGAAAAAGCTTCCTCTTCTGCCATTTGGGTATGTTCTGCCTGGTTTTTATCTAGAAATGTCACACTGCACCGTGCCTCTGGCTTTGCAGCAGACCCTCAGAGAGGCAGCAGAAAGGAAAGTGTATTTAAGAGCAGTATTTTCCATGCCTGCATTTACAGTGAATAATGCAACTCCATGCCAGAGAGAAGTAACTGTAAAGCAGTCAGAAGTGACATTCAACATGACAGACATGAAACTAATTAAAAAAATTAATTTCACTTAGCTGGCTTATTTAAGTATATGGAATAGCATTTCACATTACACAGATAAGAAAAATTATACCATCCACCCCCACATCCTATAGCCTTTGTTATGGGAAAACAATCTCAGTTTATCCTAACTCAAGACTTTCAGGAATCCCTACCAACCTGACATTTCTTAATCTGAGCTTGATTTCCAGGGTCATGAATTCGATTTCTCAATGCTTTACAATCTTCAGTATTCTGAGGCAAAATAGCAGCCTGTCATTCCATCCTCATTTCCATGTCTTTAATTTTCCTTGCAGCCTCCTGTAATCTTGAACCAAAGCTTTTATACTTCTTATCCACTGCAACCTCTGTAGCCTGGATGGTGTTCAAATTTTTACTAAAAATTAAACACAAACAATACATTAAAACAACATTAAGGGTCTGACTCGTGATCACAGAAGGCAGGAAATTCGAAGTTAAAGCTTCTCACTGCATCTGTACCCTTCCCCCTATGGCTGCTGGCTTTCTACCACACCTGCTGTGCTGCCACTGGCCATTAACATTCCAGGGGAACCACTGGAGTGTAAAGACACACATGGCACCTTGCTCAGGACAGCAGGTGTATTGTAAGTACACCTACCTGGAACAGTCGGCACCACCCACGTGGCCAAGGCTTTGCCTGGGTGAGCAGGGACAGTGTGTGATCTCCAAAATCCCCGTGCTGGAGGGCCAAGTGCTCCAGTGGGTACCAGAGATGGAGTGAGAAGCCTTAACTCTGAACTTGATGGTTTTGCTGAGTGTAAGTCAGGCCCTTAAGGTTATCTAAATGTATTTAAGGAAAAACCCAACGCTTTCCCAACAGTTCTAATCCAGCTGTTAGACTGGGGTTTCTGCCCTGCCCCCATGTGGAAATAATCTGGTGGGGAAGCTCTTATCCCAGTAACAGCTACTGTGCCAGTGGCTGCTGGAATTTTTCTAAATTAATACCAGGTATAAGGTGCAGAGACAGAGCAGCTGCCCATAGGCAGCAGCTATTCACCATGTGGACCACAGCACAGTGCCTGTGCACAGCTGCAGTCTGGACTAGCTCTCCTGGAAAAAATAAACCTATCAAAACCTTATTCTAGTCCAGCTTTTATGGAATAAACGTGGAAAATGAAAAACCAGTTTTCAGCTGCAGAACCTGAGAGGAGGTCAGCCCTGTGCACAACTGACTGTGGGTCCCACAAACACGGGGATTAATAAATTCATTACCCAGCTTTGCAACCAAAACAGGACTGGAAGGGCCATGAATTATTTTACCTCCACACCTTTGACAGCATGGGGACTTACAAATGATGAGACCAAGCTTAGTACAAGATGTATTCTTTTAAACTGGGAAAAAACTACCTAAGCAGGGTAGTGTCCTCCTCCCTCCCAAATCCAACCTGCACCTCCTGCTCCTTTAAACAAAGGTGCATTGTTTGTGCTACACTCCAAGGGGGAAGAGTTGAAGCCAATGCCATTAGACATACTCAGGACTGCAGGGTAAGAAAGCTATCCCTGACGTAATCCAGGCTGTTAAAATGTATTTTAAACTTTTTGTAAAACAACCTTTTATGTTACAAACTGATAGTAACTGAAGCAATCACTTTGCCCAAATAACAGAATCTCAAAGTAGGCTGCCATGGTTTACTGACATTAGAAAAGGTACTAAAATGCAACAAGGAAAGCTATCAAGATTAATGATGAACAATGTAATTTTCACATTTCTCTACTGCTGATTAACGTAACATCATTAGGCTGAGGAGTCTCTCATATAAGGCACACTTGTTAAAAGTAAAGGACATTGCCAGATTTGTAGGCCCAAAACTTGACCTACCTTTCATTTCCTTAAATCAGTTTGTAAAGTCCATGTAATTCTTTAAATGTGTTTTTCTCTTTTCAAAACAAATGCTTCAATTCTTTTTTCTGAAAAATACATCAATGCCAAAAAGCACAACACTTATCAGTAACCCTATAATCACAAACCAACAGGCATATGAAATGGAGAGCAGCCTGGCAAGAGAGTTTTCCTGTCACTGGGGATTCTTACAAGTGCAAAGATTAAATAAGGAAGAAAAATCCCTCAGCAATGTCCTTTTCAAACAATTTGTGGTGAAAAAACTTCCTTCATATACTGTAAAACACCAAAGTGATTTACTTTTTTAACAAAATGCAAACTACTGAAAAATCTCATCAATATTTACAAAAACAAGACCTGAAAATGACAGGTTGGACATTCAACTGATTTATAGTCCTGCACATGTAACATGAGACTAACCCCTTTGGCATTTACCTTTATTTTATATTCTTACCTAGGTGTAAATTCAGTGAGAGCTGTCATTTATCTACCATAAACCCTCACAAAAATTTGCATTATTTTCAAAAATATATGCTAATATCAGTTCAAGTAAAGAACAAGTTGTCAAAACAAACAAAAAATATCCTCCTCATAACACGAACACAGAAGCTGTTATGAATTAGATTTGCCAATACGCACTATTAAAATTCCTAGAAACCCCATACTTTAAAAACATATTGTAAGGTTCCTGACCTATCATGCATTTTGGACTATTTTGGCAGACTCATTGTTTTGTGCACCATGAACTCAAGTTCAAGATACTGAAATTGAAGGTAGAGCAAAACTCTAAGAGCAGTCAATTAGAAGTAAAGTTTAAAATACAACTCAGATACAAGGATCAGTGAAATGGATGCAAGAAAAAAAAAAAGAGCATTTATCATCCTTCAGTATTTTGATATTCAGCATATTTAGATGCTGAATATGCAACACAGAAATCTCATTATTCCACCAGAATCTGAGCCAACACTTTTTGCTGCTTGCCTTCAAGATGAGCAGGGTACAATTGCCTATGATTTGGGATGCAGGATTGGAGGGAGGCACAGGGGAGAATACTTTTAAATAAAGAACACCAACAAAGGGAAAAAAGTGACAGCCACCCTCAGAAGACTGAATTATGTAGCAGATTAAATTTAATTTCCTTCTTTTCTCATCTCGTTTAATGCTTCTATTTCCTAAGATTTTTGGAACCTGCTGCAAGACTTATCAAAATTTATAGGAACAATCCCAAACTGATTTTCATAGTAACAAGATGGACTTCACAGTACACATGCAAAAGCAAACTGAGCATAAGCTGCACTTAAAGCACATGTGCAGCCCCTATGGAATTCCCCAGGGCTCAGAGGTTAACACTGAGCACACTGGGACTTTACTGGAAGCACACAGTGGATGAACACTGCTGGTATCTATGCTTTTTATTTACCTGAACTCAGTAAGAACAAGTCATCTTCCTTCTTTTCTTTTTAATTTGCTGGAGACCAAGTAAAATACAAGTGGTTTCCTGTGCTGTGCTGACCCACTGATGTGCAGAGCAGTCACACCCAGCTGTATCCTCCTGTTAATTGTGCAGGTTGAAAAGCACCCAGAGCTCTGCAGGACACTCACAGCTCATTCCCTGACACAAAATGTAAAAATTCAACACCACTACTGTGTAATTACCACCCCAGTCCACAGCCCTCCATGTGCACAAGATTTCTGCACACATCACATCATTTTTTCACTACCTGTGAGAAATGAGCCTGGGCATCCAAGCAATTACTACAGGAGACAACACCATGGCCTCAGAGCAAAATATTTGAGACAACTCTCTTGCTTAATTTTCCTTTTTGGTACAATCAAAACAAAATAAGCCAATGACTTCTGTTTAGAAAATTCTGCATTTCCCTGCTGTTACTAGAACCTGAATCACAATTCCTCATTAATTTTCCATACTCACACAGCAAGTAAACTTGCAATTCTCAGGACATTATTCTGACAACCATGAGGATATGGGGTTTAGCTGTGTTTTTTAATAGTGATCCCTAACCAGCCTTTTTTTTTTAATCTAGTAATTTTGCTCTTATTTGTCTAATATCTGTCAGTGTGCACACAAAATCCTAAGTGCCTGTCAGGGTACAAAAAAACAAACATCCCACAAGGCACATCGTGAAAGCCTTTGATCAGAAATAAAGTTCTGTTAAGGAGAAACAAAATAATCTGGCAACATTTTCTATTACTACACATATACTTCAAACATCAGTGTAAAGACTGGAAATATTTCACATCTGTCAAGAAATTACTCAAATTACATATTTGGAGCATGCTGTAAAGATATGCCTAATCTTAACTAATACTTTTCAAAGTAAGCCTGAAAACAGTATGAATCACACCTATTTAATGTAAAATAAAAAAGCAGTAACAGCATAATGCACTATGGTAAAATGTTTTAATTTTCCATCATCATTTAAAAAGCAAAACAAATGACAATATTCAGTAACAACTATATCAAGTACCAAACGGAGAAAGTTTAAGTATCTGCAACAAAACACACATAAAAACCAATGTTGCAGCAGTGTCACTTTCAAGTAACAGATACATGAAAGCAAACTCCAGAGAAAGGCAAAACATTCTAAAGGACTGAGTTTTCCTTGGATGTGCAACATCTCAGTGCCTGTGCACAGTGAGTATTTACCTGTTGCAAATATTTTTAGCTTTATTAAGTAATAAGTGAAGGAAGGGGGACGATAAATTAATTGGCAACAGTAGAGCCGTCCTAGTTGAGTTGGCTCCCATCAATCTCAGCTTCTGAGAAATTCTGGCTAAGGCTGCTAACTCCTTTTAGTTATTCCACAGGTTTTACCGTGACAGTGGAATGCCCCACCCACACACGCTGTGGCAAAAGCCACAAAAAACTACTTGGTCACTTACAGGATCACTGCAGTGAACTTGGGGACAGGACCTACAAATTAAGAACCAACAAACTCGAGAATTATGACTCTCAGCAATCATGTCTGCCTGCAACTATGGACATCAATCTCCCAGTTACTGATGGGGCAGCTTCTCCAAAATACAGAGCTGAAGGCATGAATCAAGCCTGCATTACAGATGCTCCTACAATGCACCATATGCTGGGTAGATATCAGAATACATCTCCATTTTCCCTTCCCCCAGGACAGCGACCATGAAGCATTGATTATGGCATCTGGAGGATAACCCACCCTAACAAGCTCCCAAACCCTGGTTTAAAATACAACTGAGCTTGTATTTCAGACCATAAACTTTATTGGTGGGTGGGTGTGACTTTAAAAAGAAAAAAAAAAAGGCAGAAAGTTCCTGCTGGCAGGAACTGGAAAAACAATTGCACTAGGAGCAAAATTATTAACTCCCTGAGCCATTCCAGTAACAATACAGATCATGCCAAGACTTACAAAAACACTTTCCACAGAAGAAGCAGTACGGGAGATTTTCAGGGCAATACTGAAGATAAACACCAGGCTAGAACAGGTTGGTAAAAGAGGGCTGTGGGCACACGAAGTGCATCACTAGCCCTTATCCTCACTCCTTTACCCATGTATTCAGTAGAAAGCATGCAACCACTGCCTTTCCATTTTAAATCAAGTTATCAGAACTAGCATCTTGGCCGTGATTTTGAAAGTTCAACAGCCACATAATGTTCATATAAAATGTAATTCCCTCAAGGAATGAGTCTTTATATGCCTGTGACATATGTATTTGAATTAGGAAGGAAAAAAGAAGAAAACTAATTTTTTGCCTCTCACCCAAAAATGTTACTCTTACAGCAAGTTATTTTGTTCTAGCAGGTTTGGGGTTTTTTGTTTGTTTTGCTTTAAACCACTGCCTGAGCTGGAAACATGCTTTGGGAGAAAACACTACTTTTTAGTTTTGTCATTATGACTACTTTCAGAGTATTAATTTCACATTATGTTCTAAATACACTGCCAAGAATTTATTACAACACAGAATCTCTGAATGTAGCCTGTGCTAATGGCTAATCTCTCCATGCTTTTCTCATATTTTAGATGTTGTACAGGATGCTGTCTCTGAGAAAGAAACCAAATAATCCAAGTGAAGCCAAGATCAAAGGCTTCCTTTATTCTCATCCCAAACACCGAAAGCAATTTTTCCAACAGTACATCTGTACTTTGACCCAAGAACGTTAAACTATTACCTGGGACACTCCTTACTGTCCTTATCAAAAAGTATGAAGATAAGCAAGTGTGGGGCCTTGGATAAGCACATTATTTTCACAAGGTTTAATTTTTTTTTCCTTGAGGTCAGTAGAACACACTCAGATGACACTAAAAATAACAGTACAGAAATATTTTACATATTGAACACTGACGTCTCCAATTCCTTTGTAACTCCTTAGCTTCTTTTTATTTTGGAAAAGCATCAAATGTGCACAGTCCTCTCAGCTGAACACCATGATGCTGTGTGTCAACAACCCTTACAATGAAACAAGGAAAAAAAATCCTGTGACTTGTTTAGGGATGGGAAGAAGGGAGGAGAGCTGGAAACTAAGACAGACAGCTGAAAACGTAAAAAACCAAATATATACACACACATATACACAGTCCAGACTGTTAAGATGAGCATAATTAAAACAGGTCAATTCAACACAGTAGAAAGGATTCTGGTGTATGACGACAAAACCCCTTGAGTTACCCTTCATTATGTTCTTCTAAAAACCAAAGCAACTCTGACAAACACTGAACCTCTGCAGAGGGCTCCTTAAAGCTTTTTTCTCACTCCCTTTCTGGTTCCTTCCACAGCCCCTGAACTTCTGCCGTTCTCTGTCAATATTAAGAAAATGGCTGATGACGATTACAAACTAGAGAACAGTGTTGTCGTAAAATTGAGAAAATTTGGAGCACAGTCAAACTGAAATCCTGCACCTCCCATCCAGGGTCCTCTGCAGCTTAAATAATCACGTTTAAATAAGTAGCTTTTTCTGAAAAGATTCTCATTCTGAAGGTAAGCAAACAGGATGTATAAAAAATGACAAGCTCACTGAGAACCAGCCAGTAACAACAGCAGGAGTGCCAAATAAAACAGGGAGTTTAAGGCAAAAGCTGGGTTTATGTTATCATGTTACATTTAATCATAATATAACCAAAGTGTATGATGTAAGAGAGCTGTTCTACTGAGCTTTTCTTTAAGTAGAAATTTGAGTTTCAATTACAAAGGCTCTGGTCTCAACACCACAGTTAAAGCTGTACAATTAAAATTGGGAGTTATTTCCATGACCTGATGAGAGAAGCAAAATATTTCTTCCCACACATACCACATGCTGAAGGGGTTTAGAGAAGGTTTTGGAACGTTTTAAGATCTTTCTGATAGTGAAAAGCCAGAAGTGTTTAAAAATTACCTATTATCTGTATTTTTTCTACCAGGCTTCATAGTTGCTTTTAGTCTCTGCAGTTTAACATTTTCAACTTGAAAAGGGTCTCTTCATACGCATTAAAATGCTTTGCAGATAATTATAAATTTTTCAGGGCACAAATCATGCTGTGTCTCTGTAAATTGCATAAAACATTTATCAGTGCTCAAAAACATCAGTTACTGGGTAAGTATTATAAAAGAAATTATTGAATCCATTATTAAGAGTGGGAGAATCTTAAGGAAAAAGGGTACCCATCACTCTCCACACGGATTTCTTGCCACATTATATGACTGTATTTTTGGTGTGATTGAGCGCTTGTATTTTGGAAAATGCATTCACTATTACACTTCTCTGTAAATCCAGTTAACATGACAGTTCATAGTTTTATTCTAGCCTGTGTGGTTTAGCATAAAAACAAACTCACTCCAGCTCATGTGTCCGCCAATGTGCAGGCAGAGACATTTACAAAATCTGCCCACGGCACATCTGTGCGTCACACAAATGTCATCTCCCCCTCTTGCAGTGACAGCCGTAGACTTCTGCAGTGACACACTTTGTGAAAAACAGACAATTACAAAAAATGGACCCCTTCTGAAACAAAATACAGTCTGGCAACAGTCTGAGAAGCAACTACATTGGTCTGTTTTTTATTTGACTGGATGTAGTAAAAAAAAATTCCAAAATAAGAAACCTTACTCTATGATTTTTCCACATTTTTGAAACCAGAAACAGAAGGGATGTCAGTAGCAGGATAAACAGCAGTGTGCTGAAAGGCTGCAGGAGCACTGTATTTCTGCAAGCTGACAGGAAACACATCACTTGGAATTTTATCATTCAAAGATAATCAAACCATCACGGACTTCACGCAAAGTAAGCTTTAAACTCATTCTTTTGTTCAGAAAACGGACACAGCATAGGGAAAGATGCTGGAAAAGGAGTTTAACTGCTTCCCACTGGCTGTGATTTCTGAAAAATTGGGAGAAAATGACAGCTGAGAGCTTGCCCAATGCAATACAACAGCTATCAGATAAGTCCCAGAAACCAAGAAAGCATTATGACTATTTTCCAGAACATCACAGAAGAACGTGAAGCTTGAATCCTTGAACTTGGGATTGAGACACAGTAACAGATCTTCATAACACATTATTTTACCTATTTTCTGGATATAAAGCAAACCAAATTTGTGCAGGTATACTACTGCAAAAGTAAAAAACCAGAAGTTATTACTTCTGCTCCCTAACTTTGGTAACAGCCTCTCCTTTTGCTTATTAGGTATTTTGACAGCACAACAATTTTTCAGAAGAAACTATAGCTTTTAAAACATTTTCATCAATCTTTTAATTTGTTCTGTCCTTCTGGGTCAAGACTGTCATCCCAGTTACAAAAGGAAGACGAAAAACAAATGAAATCTGAAAAATAACCCTAGGTGATGAAAATTGCACATCCATGAGTAGCCCAGATGAGAGTAATTTTTTACATATGCACTGTAAACCAGATTAAAATAAGGCACATTCAACCAGTGACTAAGGAGGTGGTGGTGGTCAATGAAGTAAATGATTTAAGAAGAAACTCCACCTGTCCTTTTTTTATTTTGAATAATGAGTTAGCATTATTTCCTTATAAAGTCTACACCATTACAATACATCGCAAAATGTGACCCTCCAGGGCTGAGATAAAATACTCAATTTAATCACAGCTATATATCCCTTAAAGCATCTGTTAAATACTTCATATAAAGATTATTAAACTTTTATGTCAAAAATATTTAAAGGATAACATGACTAATAGCTTAATTCTCTGTGAGGTCTGACAAGGACCCACAGCAGAATACAGGTTCCCACCATGAGGAAGCCTCTGATTTCAGTGAGTAGTGTACCCACCTCTGGATAAATGAATTTGAGAAAGGACACCAACCACACTCAGTATCTGGTTAAAGAATGAAAAACATGTAGGAAGAGGCTACGCTAGTTACTGAAAATTTAGTTCCAGAGAGAATATGAAAGAAGAGTTCAATCTACACCAGAAACATTACAATTCAGTATGGGGATTAAGTGAATTAATAGTGGAGATTTAACCTCAGTATGATTCTCTGCCAGCCCTTCCTGGGCCAGGAGTGCCATCAGGCACTGCAGGAAGCAATGGAGAGGGAAAAAATCAGTTTAGTGCATCCTGTCACCGGTTACTCTACAGTACACCAAAACCAGTCTGGGACCCATTTTATTTTTCAACAGATGTGTTGAGAGAATGAGGGTGGGGGATAGAAGGGAGGAAGGAATGGTTTTATTTAGGATGATGAGATAGTGTCACACAGGAAGCATCAAGGCCCAACTTCTTTTCACAGCTGCATCACGATTAGTGAAAATCTGGTCGGTAAACTGCGGTAAAAAGCCTTCATCTGCTGTACTAAACTTTCTCAACCTCCACTCCAAGAAAACCATTTGCAAGTAACTACAAGAAAGCTCTGAACAGTTTCAGTAGACGGATTTGGCATGAAGCAAAACCTTTCTTTCCCATCAAAGTTACTTAAAGAAAATATTAAATGCACAAATATGGGGGTTGCACCTAGAGGGATTGGTTTGTTTTGTTTGATGGTTAGTATTTTTTTAAACTGTCCAGAGGGAATGAGCAATATGGTTGCTGAGTAATGCCATGATATTCATAACATAGGACAAGTGGCATGAACAAAGTATTTCTAACCTGCAGGTCTGCAGTGCTTCCACTGAAATCTGTTAAATGCTGCACAGACTTGCATATTTGAAATTGAACTGTGTACTTTAACTTAGAGAATAAAGAAAAAGCAGTTCAGTAGTACACCCAAAGAGGCCAGATGAACAGACTGTTTATTAAACGTGTAAAATGGAATTATGAGCGGTATCAATTGAAGTTGTTTGCTTTGCACGCTCCCTAATAAATGGTTAGTGAAACAGTGTCTGAAGCCTGGAACAGGAAGAAGTATGAGCCAAGGCACATGAATTCAGATCTTATTTTTAATCTGCATATCCAATCTGTACAAAGCTCTTCAGACAAGGGTCTGGAGCTGTTAGGAATGAGATTAAATGTCATCCTAAAGAACTTGAAAGCAACTACACAGGAAACAGAAATTCTGTACCTGCTTACAGCAGATCTTAAATTAGATATTCGTTATCAATAGTTAAAATAGTATTTATTCAGATGGAGTTTCAAATCTCTATAAATGTGAACAAATGCTAACAACCTAACTATTCTCCATGAAGGTATGTGATAGTACTTATTTTTTTCCAAGCAAGAGTCACTGCAGCACACCATCACAGCACCATGAATACTGCTCCAATAACCATAAGAGAAGCACAGAACTTGACTTTTGCCAGTATTGAGGTATTTCAAAAACTTCAAACTCCACTAACTAAAATCACAAAATATTAATTTATTCCCTTACTTTTGTCAATGCTGATCAAAGCAAATTATTAATCTTTTTCAAAGTGAAATGCAGCAAACCCCTAAGAGAAAACAAGGCACTCTGCCAGTAATTAAAAAAAAAAAAAAATATAAAGAGCAGTGTCAATAAATACATTAATAAAACAGAAACTGGGTTGCATCACTTGGCATTATTAAGAAGTGTTTGGTACTTTATGAGGTTAAACTAAGTTTTGGTGTTAGTCTTTGTTTCACTGATTCTGCCAAGTTATATGCATAAAAAAAAATTTATATTAACTACTGTCTTCATAATATAGTGCACATGATGCAAAAATTATTTTTTTCTTCCTTTAAGAATACATTTTTCCCTGTAAGACAGAAGGCAAGATAATTTACATCGCATTGGAAAGCATGCATGTATTAATGATGGGAAATGATGAAGAACATAAATGGTTTCCATTTTCACATTCAAAAACAAGTACCTGCAAATTAATGCTAAAAGCAACTGGCCTATAAAGAAACCATGTTTCCATGCCAACTGATCACAGAAAGACATAATTCAACAAAAAATGAACAAACTACAAAACAAGAAAATAAAGAGCAAGTAGAAGTGCTGGAAATCAAGATCCTGACCATACCCAACTGTTTTACAAGAATAGCAAAGAACACAACAATTAAATTGCAATTTAAGATGTGAACGGTGTGCAGCTAATGGCACTTCATCATTACAATGCTTCCCAAAGCTCTCAGTCTCTAATCAAGAAAAACAGGATCCAGAACACTTCTATTAAGAAAGAGGGAACATCTGTATGATTCTTATGGAGGTTTCACAGTTGGTGGACATGAAAGCACCAAGTTACCATTCAGTGCACATCTTTCATCAGGATTTTATTTTACTGTCCTTAAGGTCTTGCTTTGCTGCTCACTCACAGAGTTGTTCTGGGGTCCTGCAATCAGTCAGCACAGTTGGTTGCAGAGTGAGGCTTTTGCTGTCGGAGTGTTCATTGCAAAATCAGGCACATTAGGAACCAGCAGATATATATCTGCACACAAGCAGCTCACATGGCCATGTGCACGTATTTATCTGATGTAATTAAAATTTTCTATGTGTATGAGCATAATTCAGCTTCACAGCTGATAAAACCATGCTACCACTAACTGTACTGCAGCAAACAAGTTAAATGTTCATAAATAAAATCACAGAATATACAGTCCACACATGTCCATTTCTATATGAACAAATCAGACTTCTTTTAAGCAAAGAAACTTAGAAGTACTGAATTGACAAAAATGCTACAGATCTAAATATAACTGGTTCCAAGATACTGACATTTACATGCAATAAAACCAGTAGTGTGAGTATATGTTCTTTAAATCCAACTGAAAGGACCATAAACCAGTGTTCTAAATGAATACAAACTGAAGACAGGACAGTAAATTTCCATTTCTTAATATGTCTTTATTTTATCAAGCAACTGTGTTTTTCTTCCTACTTAGCTCTTAAAAATATATTAAAAGTCATTAGAGGTTTAAAACAGATAAAAAATTATGGTTACAGAATGGGAAGTTGGAAACACCACCACTAATGCATTTCAGTCCATTTGAATTTTACTGTTCTGTCGTTTTCTGCATGAGTAGAGAATAGAAAATTACAAGTGCTTGTACCCACCCTACTGACTTCATATTTATGTAAACACAGAGGCTACATGACAATGGGCCTAAACACTGCATGGAGAAATGCAAAGTTCACAGAAAACGATCTTTAGTTTCATTTATGAGCCTCAGTCTGCGTAGGGACCTCAGTGACATCAGTGGATGAAAGAAAATAATTATACAGTCATGTTCCAGCTTATCCAGATAGCATGAAAGATTAAGGGTTTCAGACTTTCTTCCTCTGTCTATTCAGAATTTACTAAGAACTGAATTTTTAGACGTGACAGTTGCTTGCTGCCCTTTTAAACAAGCATTGATTTTTCTAGGAAAAGCTTTGCCCTTTAAGGGCAAAAAGTATATATTCTAGAAGAAAAGATCTTAAGTCACCAAGATGCCTTCTTTTTTTTCTTTCTTTT
>VZTR01001670.1:374809-401275 GCA_013400775.1 Chaetops frenatus | reverse complement strand
GCCGGCGGGAGCCAGCCGGGACCCAGCTCCGGGCCGCTCTCCCGACCGTGCGTGTGTCGCTTTTAGGTGGGGAAGATGCAGGGCAACAAGGGGTTCAACATGGAGAAGCAGAACCACGCTCCGCGCAAGCAGCACCAGCAGCACCCGCCGCCGTCCATCCCCGCGAACGGGCAGCAGGCCAACAGCCAGAGTGAGTCCCGGGCCCGCCGCGGGGGCCCGCCCGGCCCCGCTCTGGGTAGGCGCTGAGCGACCGCTTCGGTGCAGCGGGATACCTCGGGTTAGCTGCGACCCTCGGGGGTGCAACAGGTCTCGGCAGGAACAAAAGGAGCACCCGGTTTTTCCAGTTAAAACAATAAATCCTTAGAGCCTCAAGCAGGCTGTAGCATCTCCTGCTGTATCAGGTTTTTTTCCCCTTGCTGGAAACCACGGTTTTAATTGCGCCTGGGTTGTGTTTGTGGGTTTTCTTTTGGTTTTGCTCAGTCCGCTCGAAGGTACACGCGGCTCCCGTGGCGTTTGTTCGTAAGTTTTTTGTGTTCGTAAGTTCCTTGCGTTCCCAAAACCTGGGCAGTGGTATAGAGGTTCCTTCTTTGTCTCAAAGTCTCAGGAAAAGACCACTTAAAATTTGGAAGTCAGTGCGTTTGTGACAGTTTGTCTGTAAGCGTTGCGAATATAACAAGCTCTGTTTTTTCGTTGTCTGGTTCCCGTTTTTTTCCCCCGGACATAACAGATGGCTTCTCCATACAGGTTTTCTTAGGAATCTAGAAACTTAAGAAGCTTGATTGCTCGAGCAATTACTAGATTATAGGGAAGTAAGTTGTTTGCTCTCGGTAAAGATTATGTTGCAGTGAGAGCATTGTTACAGCGATCTGCAGGCACCCCTTAAGACTGAACTTTTTAATAAAAATGAGGAACGAGGAGATACCCGGCTTTACTTATTATTGAAGTGCCGGTTGACATTGGTGAAAGCCATTCTGCTCCAGCGGGTTTCCGGGTTTTCCTGGTCAGTGTGGTCTGGCGCTCCAGAGCGGCTGCTTTGTGAGCTGGGATAAGATGCGTTAATTGCTTCAGGGGCCTGAACTGTTCTAACCTGATGGTTTAGAATGCGGCCCTGAGACATCGCCGTTAGCTTTTTTTTTTTTTTTTTTTTTGGGGGGGGGGGGGGGGTGGGGGGGGAGGGGTTTTGTTTTTTTTTTGTGNATTGTATGTGGTTTTTTTTTTTTTTAAGTTTGGGCACTTTGCTCAAAACAAAAACGTGTAGAAGCCACCTGTGCGCTTTGCGTGGTTCCTCCGGGTGGGGTTTTTATGTCAAAGATATGGGGCTGGTAAAAATGCTGCATTTTTTTGTTAGGTGGCCGAGTTGAACAGGCTCTTTATCAGTTCCCAGGCAATAACAAAGGTGGCAGAGCAGCCGTTTCCAGTCAGGTTGAAAGCAATAACAGTACAGCTGTACCAGGGAATTCCCACAGGGATCAGCTGGTAGTGAGTGACTGTGTCTCACTCCTTTGCATGGATCTCCTGAGGCAGAACAGTTGGTACTCTGTGTACCCCTGAGTGTAACTCTGTTCCAGGTACCTCCCGTTGTATCCACAGGCCTTGCAACTGATCCCCAAATACCCGTGAACAAGGCAAAATATTTCACTCCTGCACCTTTGCTGTGTGAAGTAGATAACTTTACTACTGCTCTGGGCACACTCTGTCTGGTTATTTAGTGTTAGCTATAGAGGTGTGATTACTCTTATGAAGGGGTTGTCCTTGCAGTGTTTTTGCATGGACACTCTTTCTCATTTAGTGCTCTGCTTTGTAGCTGAAATCAAGCCATTTATGTTTATTTCATTTGTGTGACCATGACTTGTGTCCTCTGCAAAGCAAAGAAGTTTCTTTCTGTGCCCTGTAGTCCTGTGTGGTGAAGTTCCATGTGTATTTAAGAAAATGAGGAACAGGGAGATAAAGTGATGCTAAATCCACCCCTGTGTCTGGCACATAACAGAGCTTTCAGGGTCATGTTGGACTTTTGCTGAATTAAGGGTTAAAGATTGTATATGCCTGTGGGGATTTGAGAATGTTATTGTTTGTGTTTATTTCTGTTGGATAGCTCAGAAAATATTTTAACCTCGGGCTGGATCTTCGAGGTCTTTCCCAACTTTAAAAATTCCTTCTAGGATAACTTACTGAATAGGGTGGTGGTTTTTTTGTTGATTTGGTGGGGTGGTGTTTTTTTTTTTTTTTGTTTTGTTTTGTTTTGTTTTGTTTTGTTTTGTAATAAATCTGGTAATTTTTCTGAGGTCTCACCTATATGGCTGGTTTTTGGGGTGGAGTTTTTTTGAGTTTTGGGTTGGTATTTTTCCCCACTATTTTCACTATTCCAGCCTTCTCTTCAGCTTGGAACCCCATACCCTGGAACCCCTCTAGTAGAATGACAGGTGTCTGAAATGTTATCTGTCTGAACAAAATTTCCACTTATTTTCATATTTTTGTAGATATCTGGAGTTGTTTGGGGGTATTTTTGAGTAAAAATCTGTTTTCTGGCTAAACTGTGGCTTTTCTGTAATTATTCGTGTTATAATAGCAAAATCCTGTGTTGTGACCACAGTTGATTTTTTTGTGGGCCAGTTATCTTGACCAGATCTCAAAAAGTTTGAATGAAATATCTCATGTTATTTTAAGCTGCAGTGTGTTGTTTTCTCCAGTTCTAGACTACCATTCACTGGTATTAATGAGCACTGAGGTTCAGTTTTCTTTAAAACAAACTATGGGGCCATTCTGAAATAAAACCCCCTTGTTGCTGGAGAGATGGCTGGGGAGGTTTAAGACAAAAGTGAACGGGTGGTGTTACCTGTATTATCCTGTGTCTCTGTGGTCACTGTGATGAAACCTAATAAAATTTATCCCCCCAACTGTAGAGCAGCTGTGTACCTTATTCCCCTCAGATGAAGGCCTGACTATTGACCTGAAGAATTTCCGCAAACCTGGTGAAAAGACCTTCACCCAAAGAAGCCGGCTCTTTGTGGGGAATCTGCCCCCAGATATTACAGAGGAAGAGATGAGAAAGTTGTTTGAGAAGTATGGCAAGGCAGGGGAAGTCTTCATACACAAGGACAAAGGCTTTGGTTTTATCAGGCTGGTGAGTGACTTGGCACCTTTGGGGAGTTACTGTGGTGATGGCTCACACTGGAGCAGTATTGTTAATTGAAAGTAGTAGATTTTTCAGATGTCTTGCTGATTAAACCTGCTGATGATCTTAGTAACCTGGAATATGGGATTAGCTTTCAAGTGGTTTGTCTGGAGCTTGTTATGAAAAGAAATGTGAATTTAGGCAGCTTGTGGCAGGAGTTACGAGAGAGCTGATAAATTTATTCTGAAATCAGCTGGTAGAAAGCAGGAAAAACCCCACATGAATGTGATGCTGTTATAGACAATGTGAACTTATCTATTTCTGGAATATGGAATTCCTATGGGCATAGTTTGTCATGCTGTATTCCTGGAGTGATTAATGCTCCTGAGGTAGGGGATCTCTAGATGATCACGTGTGTCTGAAAGGGAAGTAGCTACCACCCTGGAGTGGTTCTCAGATTTCTGTGGCTCATGCACCACTTTCCTGAAAGCCCCGAGGTGAGTGGGATGGGTTCCCACACTCACGGTGTGAGTGGGTGAGTTCCCACACCCACATCTGGGCTGCTTTCCTGTAGTGCAGCTGCTTGGTAGTGACTTAAATGAGTGGAAAGGTGTGAAAGTGGCATAGAAGGTCTTTCATGGATTGTCATACTATCACCATTTCCTTATCAGACTTGGTTAAGAGTTGAATTTATATTAATTTTTAAGTTTTTTTTAAAAGGTGCTTTGTAGCCTTAATATAATTATGTGTGTGATAATGATAATTTCATTGTTTGCTTAGTTCATACTGGTTGTTGGACTAAACTTAAATATTTGTTATATATTTCTCGCCCTCCCCACCCCCAAACTCTGCTTGTTCAGTCATTGATGATAAGGAATAGCTGTGGTTTTTTGACACACTCCTTACCAAACTGTGGGAGAACAATTTCTTTCTCTCTGAAGTACTTGTTACGAAGACATAAGGTTGTGTTTAATTCCATTGCCTCGCTGGAGTTTTAATGCTGGCTGGTTTTGTCTGCAGGAAACTCGCACTCTGGCAGAGATTGCCAAGGTGGAACTGGACAACATGCCTCTCCGTGGGAAGCAGCTCCGAGTGCGCTTTGCCTGCCACAGCGCCTCGCTGACAGTCAGGAACCTGCCTCAGTTTGTGTCCAATGAGCTCCTGGAGGAAGCCTTCTCAGTGTTTGGCCAGGTGGAAAGGGCTGTGGTTATTGTGGATGACAGAGGACGATCCTCTGGGAAAGGCATTGTGGAGTTCTCAGGGAAGCCCGCTGCTAGGAAAGCACTGGATAGATGTAGTGATGGGTCTTTCCTGCTAACTACGTAAGTGCGGACGCTGAGAGGTGCTCTGCTGGCATGGGCAGGCTGGGTGGCATTGGCTGGTGAATGCTGGTTCTCAACACCACAGTGGGATGGGACAGATGGGGCACAGGGTGGTAGGGAATTGGCTTGGGGAGAATTTTATTTAGCTGTGTTCCAACAAGAGACAGTCTGTGCTGAAGCTCAGGTCTGAAAACTTCCTTCTGGAAAGCTGCTAGTGGGGTAAGTGTATAAAACTTCCAGATAAACCCTTTCTCCATAAAACAGCCTTAGGGCAATTAAAGCAGCCTTTAACAACAGGACCTGTTTCAGAGACCATCCATATAACTTGTTTGGAAACGAAGCTCAAGTGTTTTAATTGTATGCTCTGGGTCTCTAAAGTGGAGAGTGTTGGAATGGGATCCCACCATTGCACTGCTGGAGTGGAATGCCACTGTCACCATGGGATCTGTTGGAGAGGCTACTCAGATAAATTGAATTGTTTGGAGTTTTCACCATTATAAACTGTTTTCCTTGTGCTTGAATGTAATAAGGCAAAAAAACATGTTCTTTCATAATTATGTGAACTTGCTCAAGCAAATGACCAATTCCAGTTGCATTCCGCAGAGCAATTTGTTGCTCTCTTAAGAGGAAGCCATTGCTGATCTCTTGGGAAGAAAAAAATTACTGGATATTTTGTATTATGCTCCTAGAATTTGTGACTATAACACTTCCTGAAATGAGGCTATATTGCTCATTTTTCAAGTAATTTTTGTTTAGTCTTATGCTTCACACCTCCTGTTGATCTGCAGTGGCACAGCTGCACATTCAGTTTCAAAAAAGCAGGTTTTGCTTATTTCTTTTTTAATACCTGTTTTTCTCCCTGAGACTCCTTGAGGATAACCAGTATAGTGGGTAGTGCTCTACAGGAGGGTTACTGTTAGGGAGCTGTTGCTGATTCAGAAGTCTATACCTGAAAGAACCATGAAAACATTTTTAAAAGTGATCATGCAAAACTAATCACTATCAGTGCATAACTAAGCTTAACATTCAGTCTCTTTTCAGCTATCAGTACATTAGGTTCTGATATCTAAGACCACAAACAAGTCTGTTTTCCTTTCTTGTTATGGTTTGGTTTTGATTAAGCTTGTTCTGGTTTGTCCTACTTCAAGACAGGAAAGCTAGATCAACTGTTTGAAATTGGTTCATGCCAGAAAATAAGATTATTAGTAATGGAATATGTCACATCAAAGTGAAAAGCTGTATTATGGCTCTTCAGCTGAGGAAATGGATTTTAACCTTCCATATCCTGCCTTCCTACTGGAGCCTGGGTACCCATTGCCACTTGGCAAAACAGGATCATCTCTTCATTTTCCCAGCCCTGGCACATGGGACTGAGGAGCTCATGGGAAGCTGGGGTGCTGCTTTGTGCTGAGGATGAGCAGTATCAGTGCTGTGGTAGAGAGCTAATTCAGAGACCAGGTCAATACTTCCTTCTGCATACAGAAGCACATACACATCTGCAGTGTTTGTTGTGTGGTGCACCGGTGGCTTCCCTGGGGGGTGGAAATTCAGACAAGTGCCCAGTGGACCTTCCTAGAGCATTGTTACCAAGCAACAGTAGCACATGGTGGCCTCACCAGGAGAGTATGACTGGATAGTACAGCCTGCAGCCTCCAGTGAGGAGTGATGTAGTGACTCTGCTTTAGACAGCCATAAAAAGGCACAGATGGACTTGTGCCACTCTAGAGACAAGACTTCATGCTGAGTAGATCCTACTGGAGCATGTCAGATTCCAGTTAAGCTGTTAATGTAAACCAGTAAACTACAAATATTCTTTCAGTACAATTTTGGTTTGGCTTAAACAAGGATTTTGATTAACAGTTCCATTCCTATTCTAGAAAAAAAAGAAAATAGAGTGTTCAAGGTGATTTCTGGTTTCACTTTGGTTGAGACCCCCAGCTGCTCTGAGTTTCTTTGAGCAGTGCTAAAAGCAGTGTAAGTTCAAACTTAATACACATGCTTTCCAAAACTGCAAGCTTGTTCTTGAATGTTCTTGAAAGCATCTCACCTTTTCTTCACAGATTCCCTCGCCCTGTCACTGTGGAGCCCATGGATCAGTATGATGATGAGGAGGGTCTACCAGAGAAACTTGTCATCAAAAACCAGCAATATCACAAGTATGTGCCTGTCATGCAACAGGAGAGGAGAATGCCTGTGGGCTAGTGCCTCAGTCTTAGAAGGGTGGCTCATCAGTGCTCGTCAGGTCCTCCTTTTTTTCCATAAACATGACCTGGCTGTGGAAGGAGAATCTCTTGTCATTATTGGCTGAAAGAAAACAGTAGTTTGGAATCCACACTGCTGGATAAGACTGGCAACCTCCACATGTTTTGTATAAGTCCATTTTAGTTGCTGGAATAAAAATTTAGGTCAATTTGAGATAACAAAGATGACATGAGATTCCCTGGGAAGTATTACAGAAAATCTATGGAGGAAACACTTGAACCCATAATAGGAATTTAAGGAATTATGTGGAGATTGTAGAGCTACCCAGGTATAAGACCAGAGTCTTAGAAGGCTTCCCAGTGTAAGTAGGAATCCTGTGGTCTGAGCAGTTGGCGTTAGCAAACCATGTGAGCTCATGAATTTTGCAAGTAAGGAAGATGAGAACTTCAGGAGGTGGAATTAGGAATAGTCCTGTGCTACAGGTACAGGGTGAAACAGCATGTACATTTGGGCAGTGTTTGTTTCTGGACTGCATCTGTCCATAAGATGTGCAGCAGGAGCAAAGGCTGTTGCTTTCAAGGATTCTTTACCCAAAGTCTCTTGGTGTCTTAAGAAAGCAGTGCCATGCTTGTTATGGAGGAGGGACAGCTTCCATGCAGAAATAAGACGGTTCTTGAGGAGCACACAAACTGGTGTCTCAGGCACAGCTAACTGTTAAAAGGGCTTGCTATTGCATTTGACAGACAAATTGAGGTTTTTTTGGTTCCTCCTTGCTCTCCTGAAGCATTCACTAGCTCTTCATTGTTTGACAGGGAGCGTGAGCAGCCTCCTCGGTTTGCACAGCCTGGCAGCTTTGAATATGAATATGCCATGCGTTGGAAGGCTTTGATAGAAATGGAGAAGCAGCAACAGGAGCAAGTAGATCGCAACATCAAAGAAGCTCGAGAGAAGCTGGAAATGGAAATGGAAGCAGCTCGCCATGAGCACCAAGTGATGCTCATGCGGCAAGGTACCAGTCAGATAAATACAGGATGGGAGCAGGGCCCTGCACCATCTAGGAATGGGTGGCTCAGTAGACTGGCTGGAGCCCACCCAAGGTGAGCTGTGGTGGTTGCTTGTCTTGTAACCAAGCATGGTAGCAGCAAATAAGTGGAATCCAACCATTAACCTCCTTTCATGTGCTTGTAGAGCAATAAAGTATCTTCCAACCTTCTTTTCTCCAGGCTGAGTCCCCCTCCACAGCTCCCTCAGCTGCTCTTCATCAGCCTTGTGCTGCAGACCCTTCCCAGCTCCATTCCCTTCTCTGGACACTCTCCAGCCCCTCAGTGTCTTTCTTGTCATGAGGGGCCCAGAGCTGGACACAGGATTTGAGGAGTGGCCTCAGCAGTGCCCAGTCAGGGGGACAGTCACTGTCCTGGTGCTGCTGGCCACACCCTGGCTGGGACAGGCCAGGTGCCATTGGCCTCTTGCCCACCTGGGCACACCTGGCTCATGTCCAGCTGCTGCTGACCAGCACCCCAGGGCATTTCCCACTGGACACCTTCCAGCCCCTCTGCCCCAGCCTGGAGCTGCAGGGGGTTGTTGTGGCCCATGGGCAGGACCTGGCACTGAATGTTGTTGGATGCAACATGGAGAGATGTTCCTGTATTGATGAAGGCTCTGTTACCTCTTTCTCTTGTGTGTTACGGTTCTAGTTCAGGAAGTCAAAAGAGGTGGCATGGGAGATGAGTTTGATTGTGTTTTTTACTGTTGTCTTACACAGATTTAATGAGGCGCCAGGAGGAGCTGAGGAGAATGGAGGAATTGCATAACCAAGAAGTACAAAAACGTAAACAGTTGGAACTCAGGTAAGGGGACAGGTTGTGAAATGCTGTGAATCCATAGTGGAATAAAACAGCTCTTCACTGCACCTAATTGTTCATTGTGACAATTTAATTACTTCCTAAAGTATGGCTGTTACTTTGGGCTCTTTTGTTCATAGGAAAGAGTGTATAGTTGTTTTAAGATGAAAGAGTTAGGAGTTTCCCTCATTGATTAGTATCTGCTTCTCAACATTTCCATGGCTCCTTTGTGAGGCAGGTAGAAAAATCAGAATCTCTTCTATGCTTTAGTGGCTTCAATGCTGCAGATTGGGAAATCCCCTTCCATCATCCCTATTTTCATTTGAGGGGTAACTTAGTCTCAGAGATTTCTCTCTCCATTGTAGCACTTCCTTGTCTTGTGGTCATTTTGAGAAGCTCCAGGAAGATTACCAGACTGTTCGTGTGTTAGAAGGGGCTTGAGAGCTGTCAGGCTTGATGCTTGATATTGTATGTAGTCAGCATGCATTTAGGAGCTGCTGTGTATGTAGAATCATTTAGGTTGGAAAATATTTCTAGGATCAGTGAGTTCAGCTGTAAATCTAAAACTGCCAAGCCCACCGTGTCCCTAAGCACCACATCCACACATCCTTTAAATCATTCCAGGGATGGTGATTCCACCACTTTCTGGACAGCCTGTGCCAATGCTTTGTAACCTCTTTGGTGAAGAAATTTTCCCTTGTGCAATGTGAAGCCATGTCCTCTTGTCCTGTCATTGTTACCTGGCTTCACCCTCCTTTCAGGCAGTTGTAGAGAGTGATAAGGTCCCCTCTTGAGCCTCCTTTTCTCCAGGCTGAGCCCCTCCAGCTCCCTCAGCTGCTCCTCATGGGACACAAGTGTCTCGTGTTTTTTTTTAAAATGACCTCCTCAAAACTGAAAGTTTGAAGTGTAAAGTTTCCAATCAAGATCCGTGAGGCAGCACTGCAACACAGTGATGCAGGTGGCAGGTGTATGTTGTGCTGAGCATCTTTGGACTTTTTTTACAGGCAAGAGGAAGAACGCAGGCGCCGTGAGGAGGAAATGAGAAGGCAGCAAGAAGAGATGATGAGACGCCAGCAGGAAGGCTTTAAAGGGAATTTTGCTGATGCGGTATGAGTGCTTCTACATTTCCATTACACCTGTACACTCACAGTAGATCCTTCCCTTCCACACCACAGCTTTCTGTGAATTTTCAACTTGGTTGAAGGACTGTACATCAGTAGTGCATTCTAATAATTATTGACTCCCTCCAATCTTAATACAGTTTAGCCTGGAAACTCTAAATCCCCCAGTTCTGTTCAGCTGCTCTTTATGTAGCACCCTCTGTATTTGTCTTGCTGTACAGAAAAATGTATGTATGCTGACTAATTTTATTCTAACAGCAATGCACACACTGTCCTGAAGCACTGCAGCAGAACCCTGTCATGATTATATGACTGGCAATATCCCTAGCTTGCAGTCTTTCTTAGTCATGATAAAATGATCCCAACTTGAGGCATTGCTGCAGGTACTTGTACTTAAACACTTGTACTTAAAAGTCAGTTGGTCAGGTATTTTTTTGTAGTGTAACCTGTGTGGTAACTTGCCTTTTAGTAACAGTATCTTTAGTTCTATAGAGAAATGCCTTGCAATCTGTTCCCAGTCCCAGCCACTTTCTATTGTGGAGGCAGCTGTAGGGCTGCTCAGGTGGTGTAATGGCATTGATGCAGCTGGGGACAAGAGTTTAATGCTTACTAGTGAAAACTTGGCCCCTAGGCAAAATACTTAAATACATGTGAAACCAAAGGGCCAAGAGTATGGCTGAGCCAAATGTGGGAGTATTCACTTTGTGCAGCAGAAATCCTGATTACTCTTAATAATACTGCCTTCATGTGATAAGTAATGTCACTGAGACCACAGATGAAGTGAAATCTGTCTTACCACTGTGAGAAAAATAGTGCCCTCACTGGGGTGAGGAGGTGCTCCTGGTTTTGCAGTGAGAGAGATCTGTGATAGGTGTTTCTGATGCTTGGTTAATAAAAGAGAAGTTGAACTCAATAAATGGTATTTTAATGCAAGTGACCCAGTACTGTGTCTTTATATAAGCTTGCATTCCTTTCAACAGAAAAAGGTTCTTAGCTATGCTGGGGGAGTAGAAAAACGAATTCTGTCTAATGTGTTACTACTGCTCAGCACATCTTTCCATCAAAATGTCTTTGGTAAAGTCTGCATGTGCAGTTTTGCTGCTGGATGTTTCATTATCATTCTGAAAAACTACCTTTTAGAATGAGATATTTTAAATAAGACCTGTTCACTCAGCAGCTATCCTGTGAAGGCTGCTCCTGTCTTTCTTTGAAGTTTACTCTGGGAACATTGTCAGTAGTAAATCCTCAGAACTTACTGAATTTCTATAATTACATTTTTAAAAGCCAGATTATCAGTTGAAATGAGTGTCTGTCTTTCCAGAGGGAGCCACCAGACATGCGAATGGGACAGATGGGTATGGGAGGTAAGAGTATTCTTTGTTCCTGTGCATGTTCATTTCCTCTCTTACAAAATCTTTTTTTTTTTTCTCAGTGATCTCATTTTATTGGCTTCTTATTTAGACACTCAGTCGAAGTAATCTCCCAGGCTAGTAGGAGGAAGTATTCATGTGACAGGAAACATAACATGGTGTAAAGCAAGATCAGTTTGTCTTGACCTCATAGTGCAAAGCTGGTTTATAGGTTGAGACTCTCTTCCTGCAGGAACAGTGTTTTATGGCTCTGGGGTGATGAGCAGACCCCAGGCACTGCATGTGTGTGTATATGCCAGGACTATCCCTCAGTTTTCTTTTCCAGGTACCATTGGCATGAACAATAGAGGAGCTATGGGTGGTACCAATGTCCCAGCTCCTGCACCTCCTGCTGCTGGTCCTGGAGCTATGATCCCTGATGGAGCCATGGGAATGGTAATGGATTTCCATTTGCTTTTTGTGCACACCTTTATAATGCAGATTATGTTATTTCCAGTATTAAGCACTAGCTGCTGAAGTTGAAGCTTCTTTGTCTACCCAGACCTGTTGCTTCACTGCTGCTGAAATCTTCAGAAATTAATCTTGCCTTGATGCTAGCTGATAATTTTCAGGAGATAGAGCCAAGTCTAATAACTGCTTAATTTATTTCCAAGACAGTTAGTGCTAAAATGCTTCTTAGAAAGATCTTAGCAATAACATGGTTATTTTTAAATGACCTAATGGGAAGCTCTTTGTTAAATTGAGAGTTTTTTGAGAGTAGATTCTTGCAGGCATAAAGCCAAGCTTTCAGCAGTGTTCTGGTCATCACCAGTTCTGAAAACAGTTATCTCCTATGCTCATAGGCTAGAATAAGTTCAGCTAATTTGCTTAGGAGGTCAAGAGCAAAGAATCACTGGAGGTTATGCTTATTTGTTTGACTTTATAAAATTTTTATATTTGATTTAGTTTTAAACTTTACTGCAGGGCTTTGCAGTAGACTGTTGCTTTTGTGGCATCTGTCATTCCTCTCTGTCATGCAGAGGATTGGTCCTCCCACAGTCTCAGCACTTCCAGTCACCAGCAGAAACAGCAGCAGTCATAGTAAAGTTTGTCCTGAAAGTTCATCTTCTTTCAGTGGTTTTTATGAACTGGTCTAATAAAGTTTTCCTGCAAACCTTCCTACTCAGGCTTCCTGCTCTGTCGTGACTGCTATGACACAGATTTTTTTTTGTCATAAAGAACAGTTTTATTTATAAAAGCTTTTGTACCTAAGTGGTAGGGACAGCAAAGCAGCTGAGGTTAAGGGAATGTGCTGTACACACAGAAATTAAGGGGGAAGATGAAGCCAGGAGTGGAAAGGGAAGGTGAGTTCAGCTGGCTCCACAGCAGGGCCCTGCTCTGTGGGGTGGTGCACATTGTCCCAGAATGCCTGACTGCAGGCTGTGTGGGGAAAGGGACTTTGTTCAGCTGTGGTCCTGTCAATCCAGGTTTGGGACTGTGGGGATGTTTTTGGTGGGATGAAGATTTGCAGCGAGGTCAGCGGGAATTGTGGAATCCTGGTAGAATTCGAATCAACTCAAATAGGTTTTAACTGCCCTTTGTTCTTCCTTCTCTTTCCTCCTGTGTCTTCTGCGCTTCTTCTCATTCCAAGACTCCACCACCACCTCCAGATCGCTTCGGCCAGGGTGGAGCCATGGAAGGCCTTGGAGCCATGGGAGGGAACCCGCCTGCCTTCAACAGAGGAAATCCAGGGGGGGATTTTGGCCCTAACAAGCGTCGCAGATACTAACAGGATTAAGCTATCCCCTGTACACGCCCCAAAGAAAGAAATCTTGGCAGGCCACACAGGGTTCAACCTGGGGGGGGGGAGGGGGGACACTTTAAAGATAGTTCATTAGGGCCTGTTTTGGTAAAGCCACTCTAGGACAAGGGGAGTGCAGTCTGACTGGTAAAGGTTTTAGAAAATTTCATGTGGTGCATTCCTAATTTCAAAGTGAAAAATGGATTCTGGGAGGCTGCTGTGGTTCAGTAACGGTAAAATCTTGCAAGGACCCTAATGCCTTGACCATTCCAGGTGTCCTATTTGCAGCTGAAATCATGAGACTATGTTAGAGAAAATTTCAGTATGTCTTGGCGTTTTTTTAGTGTAGTGTACTTTGCTTAAGAGCACAGGGAAGTCTCTGGAGAACTAGGGCAGCATTTGGGTACTTTGCAGCTCCCATGATTTTGTAAATTTATATAGCTCCAAATGATCCGTCATGTAGTGAATTGGGGGAGATTTTGTTTCTTTTTCTTGTTTTCTTTCCTCCTAACTTGTTAGTTACTCTTTTTACCTGGACCATTTGTTTCTTTGAAGTAGTTGACAGTCATGCAGCCTGAATGGCTGGGAGGTTCTTGTTTGGATGGATTTTTTTGATAACGTGTTGTATCTCTTTATTTTTACTGGTAGTAAAGTACAATCTATTGGATAAAGATACTGTATCTCATGCTGAAGATTTAACTGAAACAAATGTTTGTATAATCCTAACCTTGCCTGTCTTTTGTGTAGAAGTACTACAAGATTTTTCATTTGGTGTAAACTGTTTGAACACAAACTGTAATTGTCCCACTAAAAAGTTTGAGTTTGTCTGAGGAATGTTACAGGAATGCATTATTAAAGTTGATTTTAAGCCTTTTTTATCTGGTGTCTTGTCTCTTCTGTTCTAGTACAAATGTCTACATGTGGATTGAATTTAATGAAGCTTCAGGTTATGGCTCAAAAGTTGCTCTTGCATAGCTCTGTAAAGATGGTGTTCAACCCCTGAGAATTTTCTAACAGTTTTTCTTCTCATAGAACAAGTTCTTTTTGTGTGTTGGAATGTGGCCTTCAACTTCAGCAGGTTAGAATACAGAAAGGGAGCTGCTGACACACCTGGGATGTGTCTGTTGTGGATTCAGAGAGGTAAGGTGCAAGACTTGTCTGTCACTGGGAGCCTGGAGCTCAATTTCTGTCTCAGATGCAGAGTACAGGGTTTTCTGTCTCTGCTCTGTGCTGCAGTTGCCTCTGGCTGGGATGTTCCCAGAGCTCCTGTGCTGGGATAGGAAGGAGAGGACTCACGGGTAACTGTGGATGGCAACAGTAATGCTTTATCTGGTGTAGTACATGAGGGAATTTGTAGGGACAGGAGCCTTTTGTGACTTGTGTTCTCACACTGAGTCTCTAGAGTTGAGACTGTGAAGGGGGAAGCTTAGAAATAAATTTAGGAGAAAGAAAGTGTTGCAGCCTAAAAGCATAAGAAGGTGCCTTGAAGAATTGTGAAATCATAGGAAAGATGAAAACATTTTGAGATGCCTAATGTTACCAAAGCAAGAACCTTAAATTAGGATTTGGTCCTGTAGGTACTCTTTTAGTAGGGGAAGAAGAAATAATCACTCTGGAGCCTTGGTTGGTTTACCCCTGTCTTTGGATGGCTTTTAATTAACCTGGAATGGGATGATAAGATGTATGGAAGAGAGGCTGCAGCCACTGCTCTTTGTTTCTTTTTCTTAATTTGTTTTCCACATTTGAAAGCATCAGCAGCTGATTTGCTGAGGTGATACGGTATCTAATGGTGGTTATCAGCTTGACTGCGAAGTGTGAAGAGTTTGGTGATGTTTTTCACCTGGCTCATTTGCTAGGACAGCTCACTGTTGCAAAATCTCAAGTGAGAAGGCTGATGAGCTTTTCTGTTGCCCTGTGGAGAGGATGGATCTGTTCTTGTATCTGGAATGAGGCTGGCAGACATTCAGTAGTGTCACGCCTGTTGGGTAAGTACACTTCGATTCTGAAGTGTGAAATACTAGAAGAAACCATGAAGTTGCACCCAGGTGTCTGTATTACCTCCTTCACCTGCCCACTGCTCAGCTGGTTTGTGTGTTAGTGAGCAGTCCAAAGAGAAATTGCTGTCCTAGGCAAACAGCAGAGCTCAGATGTTCAGCATCACTCTGCTGCTGCCGCCTCAGTTCTGAGTGAGTATAAGAAAAGGATGGGTCTGGTTACTGCCTTTCCCTGGGAGAAAAGGATGTGTAAAATTATATGGAAGGAGGAATTCAGTGCTGTTAAATCCTGGTATGAATGCTAGAGGTAACTGTTCTTAATTTGCTTTAAAGGAGGAGACTGACAACCTGTGACTGAGTAAGGAAATGGCAAAGCAAACCATTAAGATTTTCAGAGGCATGTGTCAGGGACAGACTGTAAGTGCAGAAGCACCTACAGCTGGGCACAGGAGCAAGCAAGGCTGCCTCACTCCAGAGCAATTCCTTGCTCTGCTGAAGCACTTTAGGGTTTGGTGTTGGTACTTGCACTGTTTCAGGTAGCAAGTGCAGCTCCCAAGGCTGGACTGTGCTCAGCACTGTTGTGCTGAGGTTCAGTCACTCTGCAGAAGGGAATGCTTCCCTCTGCATGCCTTTGCAGAGTGCTGGCTATTATGTAATTGCAGACTGCTTAAATATTTTGACTCTTCTGAAGAGAAATCCTTGCCTTTTGCTGTTGTATATTTGATCAGCTGGTTTAGAATGCAGCTCTCCAGTATCAGTTTGTATCATACCAAAGACTGATCAGCAGTTTGGTTCTTACCATTTTGCCCTTAGCTTTAAACCCCCATCATTTGTGGACTTCAGAAGTTACAACTTGTGCTTTATGCAGCTTCCTCCTTAACAGTAGTGAGTGCATTTGCAAGAATCAAAGAGAAATCTGAAAAATGCAGTTGGTATGTGGATAATTTTGTCATATCAAAGCAAACATTTCATTTTTTTTTTCCTGGCATGGTGCCTCTCACTAGCAGCTGTAATTTATCATAGAAAGCTGCAAGTGATGGCATGTGCTAAACTACTTCTCCAGTGAGCTACCTTTGGGGGCTGAAAGAAGGAAGATGTGATTTTCTACAGCCTTGCTGAAAGGAGCCATCATTCTCTTTCCTCTTGGTCATGACTTGGGTACCTGGTGCCAGAGATAAGTAAAAAGAGAGTAAGAAAGCAAGGAGCTCAGCCAGGCACAACACTGGCTTTGGGACACTTTCCCTCACCCCAGTTTGGCCACTCTGCTCTAACTGAGCTCACAGTGACCTCGCCATAAAGGCAACAGGACCCTCAAAAGGAAAACTGCTAAAACCACATACTCAGTGCCAGTTCAGGGTATTTCAGCCAGCAGATTTTGATTCAGGATGCCAGCTAATGACACACAATTGAATCTTAGGCGTAGACTGAACTCTTCTTTTTGGACTGGTTCCAACTGAAGACACTTTTTGATGAGGAATATTTCATGTGCTTTCAGAGTGAGCACCAGAGTGAATAAACTCCTAAAGGAGCAGCTCAGCTCCAGGGAAACTGAATTGTCTCTGGAGCAAGACACTGTCTAAAACTGCAGGGAGAAAATCCTTATCAGCTGGGTAGCTGGTTCCAATTTGAAGTTGTAATTGTTCAATGAGACTAAAGTGTTGCAGCAATAGTCCTGTAATAACCTAAACTGCATAAAAACAGTGGTCTTGAATGGAGAGATGAGGGTTGCCCATGCCCCTGTTTCTGGTAGTTTTCTGGCCTGTTCTCTGAACTGTTGAGTACAAGCAGTGCAGACCCCTTGGACAGGTGGTACATAATTCCTTAGCAGAGCTATCTGAAGAGTAGCCAGGCAGAATTGCTATAGAATTGCTCAACACATGTTCTTTTGAGAAATATTTTATTGCCCAGATAAATAAAACATTAATCCTGCCTGCTGCATACATTGCAGTAATATGTTTGTCAGGGATTTTCCTTCACCTAACCAGCCTTTTGTATGGAGGAATTACTCTGTGCTTTAGAAATGCAGTGCTTTGCTGCTACCCCAGCTCCACAGGGCTTCCTGAATGACTGAAGGGTCAGGGGTGAGCTGGGTTTGTTTCCCTGGAGGTATCCAGCATGCTCTCCCAAGGACCTTGCAGGACTGTTTTACACTGACCCTGATTGTTCGAGGGCAAACACATTAAGCTGGGTTTGAGAATCATTTATTCTGTTTTTTCTACTTGCTTTTTTGTTCTGTTGTATATGAAATTAAGTGTACAGGCACTATTTTTAATTGGCAGCTGGGAGCTCAATTCCTGTCTCAGGTGCAGAGAGAGTTCAGAGTTTCCTCAGCCACAGTCTCCCCTGGGATACCTGCTGTGTATCTCTGCAATGTGTGTCAGCCATATCATCCTGCTGGCGTTTCCTCTGAGGTGTGCAGGGTAACCTGAGCTCCATATTCTCACTGGCACGGGGTTGGTGACAGCTGCAGCCTTGCTGACAGCTCGTGGAAAGAACAGGGAGATCTGAAACACTATAGCTCTGCTCAGCCCCCAGGACTGCAAATTCCCCTGTCACAGGCCTCTGCCCAGCTCCCTGCGTCCCCAGTGGTCTTTCTCACCTAAGCAGAGGCTCTGGATGCCAGCAGCATTTCTTTTACCCACTTTTGGGACTGTTGGGTCAGTTGTCACCTGAGGCAGTTCAGTGCTTTGAAGCCATGTGGCTCATGCTGGTGTGACAAGTTCCCCACTGCCCTCATGCTTCCCTCCCAGCTTTTGGGTGGATGTAGGTTTGTACACAGGTGACTCAGGTATAAAGAGGTGTGACAGTGATACCTGTCTTCCCCTTCAGCAGAGGTGGCTCCTTGCTAAGGAAAAGCCAGGAAAAAGAAAGGAAAGGAAAAGCCTGATGTTGCTGCTGGCTGGGGCATCTCAAGGTGGTGGTGGCAGAGCTAAGCTGGAGGTGAAGTAGCAGGACAGTGTGAAATAATCTGGAGTCATCTCCCTGATAAGCTCCAGAATTTTGGCAACAGTTCATCCTAACTGAACTCCGGAGATCCCCTTGGGATGACAGAAAATTCTTCAGGCTTTGTAGAAGGATTAAGTAGGTTAAACAAACATCATAGGGCAGGGTTAGGGTTGCATCAGCCATTGCAGACCCTGTGGGCTCACCTCCTGAGCATTTTCTGCCTGCAAGACTTGTTCTTTGTACTGTCTGATAGTGCCAAGGACTTATATCAGCCCCAGTTCTTGAACAGAAATGGTGCCCAGATGCTGTGTGCTCCTGGAGGTCAGGGCAGCACCCAGGAAACAGCTGTCCCTGCAAACAGGAACAGCACAAAGAAAATATTTGATTTAGATGCTCAGAGGAACTAAGTAAAACCTTTGATCTCAGGAGGGTTTCCTGTTTGTAGAGGAAAACTCTTAGGTCCCAGAAGGGGAACAAGGGGTCTGAGCAAACCCCTTCTGCATACAGGCAACCCAAGTAACATTTTGTATTCTTCTGTGATTACAATGACCTTCCAGGGAAAAATTGTCATCTCTGGTTTCATGACAAGGGAAGATAGTCAGGTCTGAGTCTGTGTGAGCATCTCTCCCTTTCCACAATCTCTGCTGGGCAATGTGGTTTGTCCTAAGATAAGATGAAAATACCAGGCGGGTTTTGCAGGAGGAACTCACTGAATGCTTGCATGATTAATGTATTCCAGAGATGGGGGAACAGAGCTGTTTCTGATTGACTGTGGTGCATATCGACCTGCAAAAGGGTATAAAATGCTGCTGGAGTCTGGGCCAACCATGCAAACTGCTCTCCCAAGGTCACAGGCAGCTTCTGGGTGGTGTTTGTCATCCCTGCCCCTGTTTGGGACACCTGCAGGGTATGTCCAGCCAGAATGCAAGGAACACACAGAACGCTCACTTTTGGAGGAGTGGTGAAAAAATGTAAGATCTGGTCCAATACAGAGAAAATCCTAATGTAGCTCCAAAGGTGCCTTATTGTTTTGTAATTGTGAATTCTGCAAGGCCGAAGACTGTAAATCTGTATGTTTCTAGCCAAACATGACAATATTATGATCCTTTAAACATAGACTGTAACCAAATCTGAGACTAAATGGACTGATCCACACCAAGGCTTCTCTAAGAAGTTTAGAAAAGGAATGGTTCTTACTGAAGCTTCTGACTCAGTGGGAGGGACCACTCCTGTATATACCATATCTTGTAATAGATGGTAGAGTTGTTATTTAAGTACTGCATTGACAATATTTTAAAACTGTATTAGCAATAAATCCAATCATAATCACCCATATAATCACTGTGTCCTACTTCTCACATCTGGCCAAGAACCTTCCCTTGACCACTCTGTTACTCCTGGTCTGCAAAAAACCCTGCATCAAAGGAAGTCTTGGCCACATGCACAGCCTTGGTCTGCCGGTGCCTCTGTTCAGCAGGTGGTTGTGCCTTCTGGGGCTGGGGGAGATCAGCACCAGTTTTGCTCTGTGACTCTGGGAATTCTCTTCCCTTTAGTTCCAGGGGTCTTTCAGCTGCTTCTGTAAATGCTGCAGAAGCTGAGCGTGGTTGGCCAAGAGGAGCCGCCTGTGTGAGCGCTGGGGTGATGCCGATGGGATGCTGGTGGGATGGCAGGCACTGGGACAGGGCCTCTGCACACCCCGGGCCTGGGGCCACCCTGCAGTGCCCATTCCCTCTGCTGGGCACAGGGCCAGCACAGAAATGCCTGCGGAGATAACACAGGCGCCAAGCCCCGTCAGCTGCCCTGTCCATCTCTAGCCCGGTCTCCGGTTACCGGCCACCTCCCACAGCTGCCTCCAAAGATAGGCAAAGCCTCCTCCCGGCTGCAGAGGGGCGATCCCGGGCCGGGATAAGGCTGATGGAATTTCTGTGGAAGAGTGAAGGACACCGCGAGTACCCCCGAGCCATGGCATCGCTGTGCTACAACAAGGGCTGCGGGCAGAGGTTTGATCCCGAGCACAACGCCGAGGGTGAGTGCGCTGGTGTGCCTTGCAGCAGAGGGAGCGGCAGCGTGTGCTGCTTTCCCGGACTGTGGCCCCGGCTGGCCGTGCTGCAGCCGAGCTGCCAAGCCCGGCACAGGCAGCCCATACGGCAGGAGCTGGCTCTGGAGCTGCTGGCTGTGACAGGTGGCTCGTGGGGAGGGTTGCTTTTCCTGAAAGCTTCTGCCCGGTTTTCCCTTTTCAGATTCCTGCCTGTATCACCCAGGTGTCCCCGTCTTCCACGATGCCCTGAAGGTGAGTGGGGCAGGAGCTGGGGCTGCGGCTGCAGGGAGTGACCTTGTGTCCAGCAGGATCGCCCACACCTGACCAGCCTGTCATGTCCTGGTGTCTAGGGCTGGTCTTGTTGCAAGAAACGCACAACCGACTTCTCTGAGTTCCTCTCCATAAAGGTGAGCGACCTGCCAGCCCAAATGCACCCACTGTTCCTCCATCCTCTCCTTCTGGCCCCTGCCCAGTCCTGTCCCATCCCTGTCCTGTGTCAGGGATGTCCCTTTTGCCCTGCCAGCCAGGCATTTGCTATCTGCTTCCAAGGACCCTCCAAGCAAGGGTGCTGCTCCCAAAGGGCAAGGTCAGAGCCCATCTCTGCAGGACACTGAGCCACCACATGGAAGCTCACAGGGTTTGGGAACAACCACCAGGTTGAGAAGGACAAAGCAGTCATCAGGCTTGTCTCTGCTGCTCAGGGATGCACAAAGGGGTTTCACAGCAAGGAGAAGCCCCCCGAGACTTCCAGCCAAGGGAAGACCTCAGATGAACCAAAGGCCAAAGCAGTGAAGGACCTCATTGTCCAAGGACCAAAATCAGCTGAGAAGATGCTGCAGGAAAGACCAAGGTGAGATAGGCTCAGCTAACCCTGCTGTGTCACTTTTATGTGTGTCCTGCCCTGCTGCTCTCTCAGGAGAGGCAACAACACTTAAATCACAGAAAAACCCACTTGGCCTTTGGTGCTGCTGTTTCCCAGCTCTGATGAGCCAAGACAGTTGCTGCCAATTAAAGTATCCAGGTCTCTGGAGCAGGCACTGGAGAAACTGAACCTGTCCTCCAAGGATGAGATGCTCGAGAGCAGTTGTACAGGTAGGGATGGGCTGATGGATGGCACCAGGGTTGCAAATTCAGCACGGGGGTTTTGCATGACAGGCTCAGTGCAGTCAGTGAGCGCTGCATGTTCAGCCACATGCAAACCTGCACCTTGCAGGCACGTTGGGATGGTCTGTGCTCAGCTGGGGAGCTGGCAGAGGGCTGGGGGAGGATCTGGGGGCAGGCATGAGCAGTGTGTGTCCTGGGTGAAGTTGTGTTGCTCTCACAGGCGAGGAGGCTGCCCAGGTGAGAGCTGGCACCACGTGCAAGAACGCAGCCTGCAAGGCGGTGAGTACCTGGCAGGGACCCATCTTTGCCCAGCCTGTGCCTTGTGGCCAAGAGCATCACAGGTCCAGGAGCAGGGCAGGGTACCAGGCAGGTGGAAGGTGGCAGTGCTCACCTGCTCTGTATTCTTATCCTGCCCTGGCAACGGCCACCTCTGTCACCTCCCAGCCACATTCCTGCAGGAGGCTTCCAGATGGGTGGTACGTTTCTGTTTCACTGCTGCTGATTGCTTGCAGTGAAATACAGCACACATTCATGATTGGGCGTACAGACCAAATGCATGTGGAACAATTCCCACCTGCATTGAACTGATGCAGCACAGCCCCCTCTCTCTCTTGCCTGAGGCTGCCTCGTGGAGCACTGCCTGCCTCGAAGATGAGTGGGAGGGATTGAGCTGTGGCAGGGCCAGCAGGCTTGGAAAGCAGCAAGGAGGGAGCAAAAGGCAGGAGGTAGATGAGGACACAAGACTGACAGGCTCTGGGAAGGAGGGGAAAGGACAGGAATGACAAATGACCTGCTGCACCTCGGAGTGAGTTTCTGTGGTGTCTAAACTTGCCCACTGTCCTTGTGCTGCCAAGCACAGGGCTGGGAGCAGGCTGTGTTTGGGAGAAGGGTACAGAAGGGCTGCTGACAGGGTCTCGAGGGTGACACTGTGGTCACAGCAAGGTCAGGGTGGCTGCCCTGCCAGCAGGGAGCAGGGACAAGTGCTGGGCATGGTCCCAGAGTGAGTCTTCACAGATGCTGGACCTGGCAAAAGGGTGATGTTGGGCACTGTGCTGTGCCCTCTACATGGATGGGCAGAGATGAGTGGACACCTGTCCCACGCCGTCCTGTGCCAGAGACACAGATGGAACTTTCCTCTGCTTCTTTCTCCACAGATCTACCAGGGCCCAGAGAGTAACACGGAGGTTTGCACATTTCATCCTGGTGTTCCTGTCTTCCATGAGGGGTAAGAAACCACCCTTTGCCAGAGAGCAAACTGGCCCTGCCACGGGCTGGGAGTGCTTGCACGAGTGCAAGGCTGTGTGGCCTCAGCAGGGGCGTCACTGCAGCTGTGGGTGATGCCAGGTGGGCAGGGGGATCTCTTAGTTATGAGCCCCTCTCCCTCCCTACCCTGCTGTGGTCCCCTCTCCTGCTCCTGTGTGCACTCCCCACTCAGGTCACCCTGCTCTCCTCAGGATGAAGTACTGGAGCTGCTGTGGAATCAAAACCACAGACTTCACTGCTTTCATGGAGCAGCCGGGCTGCAGCCGTGGGTGTCACTGCTGGACAGAAAAGAAGGTAAGGGGGCTCTCAACTGGGGCAACTCATGTGAGCAATTGGCATTATTGGCATTTGAGAGCACTCCTTCCCTTGCTCAGCATTCCCACAGCTTTCTGCATTTAATTGTCCTAATATTCATCATTATTGACAGATGACTGCACAGGGTTTGAATGCCTAATCTTCTCCCATCTGCCCTTTAAGATGCTGCTCTGCACTCCCAAGATGTGTCAGCTCTCACACCCAATGGGCAGATATGCAATAGGAAGCTGAACGAGGCAGGACCTGGCCCTGGACACAGCATAGCCAGCAGTGCAGGCTGCCATATAGAGACAAGTGGCTAAGCACAGGAAAAGTCCTGCAAAAAAACCTGCACAGGCTTTGACAGATGTTTGCAGATAACAGAATTTGGCTTTAATGAAGCCTTCCCTCTGCAGCTGCTTCTCAGGAGGGATCTCATCCACACACCAACATGGTATTGTGGCAGGGCAGTGGGGACAAGATTCCAGCTCTCAATACTGTGTGTGTAACTTTCCCCAGGAAAGTTCTTGACTGGAAGCAGGCTTGAGCTGGGAAAGTTGCACCAAAGCATCCCAGGATAACCCTGAAAGTGCACTGAGTTCCTCTGAGTCAGCACTGTCCTCTCTGAGCCCAGCCCGTTCTTTGTCCTGGAGCAGAAAACATATCCTGAATGTAAAGGAGGCTGCAGTGAAGGAACTGTGATGTTTTGATGCAGATGTTTTGTGCCAAATGTCACCTAAGTGTGGAGCCAAGTTTCCTCCTGGAGCATTTCTGTGGCTGGCAGCATGGGCTGCAGGGCATCTGTTTGCAGGTGATGCTCAGAAATGAGGCTGGTGGGGACACAGGCCTGTCAGTGCTGGTGCTGACAAGGTGGACAAAGATGAAATGTGGCCAGCTGGGGCTCATCTAACTCCCAAATGCAGCGTGGTGGCATCACCCACGTCCAGCAAAAGCCCCTGCATTGCCCTCCAGGCTGACTTTCCTGATGGTGCACAGCATGGAGGAGCTTGGGCATAGCAGAGGGACTCTGGAACCAGAAGGGGATGTCTCTGATCTTAGCGTGCCCTGGAGGAACCCCAAGCACAGCACAGATGTCCCGTGTTTCTTGGGACAGCATGGCAGGGGCTGCCCACTTTTGCATGAACCATCTCCCCTCATAAACATGCACGAAAGGCAGGGTTTGTTCTTGCTTAGCTGGTGCCAACCTGGACCAGCCAGCCCGAAGGAGATGTGCAAGGGAGCATCTCTGGCTCAGACATCCCCTCTGTCTGAGTGGTGCCCGAGCCCCAGCTGTGCAGTGATGGGTTCCTCTCCTCGGCAGGACAAGAGGGCGGTGCTGTGCCGGCAGGACTGGCACCAAACCGGCAGCCAGGTGGTGGTGACAGTCTATGCCAAGAACGCCCTGCCTGCCCTCAGCAGCGTGAAGGCCAATCGCACCGTGGTGAGTGGGGTGGGGCTGTGCACTCTCACGGCACCGACTGGGTTTGAAGAGCCACCTGGGTGCCTGGTGGTCTTTGGTGGCCTCTTGCCAACCCCTTTGGTGGCACTGCCAACCTGCCATCCCTGAGCTGAGAGCCCGGTGGCTTCACTGCTGCGTCTGCCCAGCAACTCTGGCTTTCAGCCTCGGTGGTGGCTTTGCTGGCCTTGAATCCCTTGACCTGTGACAAAGGTGAACCTCTCATGTTCTGAAAGGGGTGAAATGTTGCCAGGTGCTGAGGGGATCACCAGACTGTTATACTGGAGCCAGGATGTGGGATGCAATATGGTGCTGAAAGACAGCTGCACTGTCTGGGGGAAGAGGTCTGGCAGTGCTGTGCTACCCTCTCAGATAGTTTTCTGTTGATCTTTCAGCTTGAGGCTCATGTCATCTTTGAAGGGAATAAGATTTTCCAGGCAGAACTGGAGCTTTGGGGGGTAAGATCCTATTTGCTTTGATTTCCCTGTTCCAGCAGTCTGCATGGGGCTGGGCTGCAGTGCTGTGAGGCAGCCTGTGCTTTTCATCCTGGGCTGGGTTGCCCAGGTACAGGCATTTATAGCCACCTCTGCTGGGAAATGCCCCAGAGCTTGTGAGGAGGCTGAGGTGGCTGCACTGATTGATCCAGGGCTAAGGTCAGAGCTGGAGGTCCCTGCCAGCCCTATAGGTGTTCTGGGTTTGGTCCCAGGCTGCCCCAAATGTTCTTTGTCCCAGCAGGTCCCTGTATCCCCCACAATCCTGCTGTGAGTTGCAGGCAGGCCGTGGTCTGAGCAGAGACTGATTTTTCGGCTGCTTGCTGGCTGGGGAGCAGCAGCGAGGCTCGGGAATTTGCATGAGCATTTCTTGTCTGTATTTCTGGTGCGTGCTGCCTGTGCCTGCAGGCAGCAGAGAGCTGACAGGTGTGGGTATGGCTGTGTCTCAGCACAGCTCGCTGCTGGGGAGAGGCTGTGCTGCAGCTGCAGCTGAGGCGAGCTCAGCTCTCCTGAGCCCTGTACGAGCACTGTGGTGCTGCTGAGACATAACAGTGTGAAGCTCAGCTCAGCTGCAGCTCAGGCTTCTTCTGGCACAGGAGGAGGTTTCTCCTCTGGCAGGGCTTTGCCAGTAAGGGGAAGGCTGAGCGTGTGCTGCCTGCCTTCCCCTGCCAGGCTCACTGCACCTTTCCCTCCCTCTAGACCATTGATGTAGAGAAGAGCTTTGTGAGCATGGTCCCAGCCAAGGTGGAGATCACGCTTTGCAAAGCCAGCCCTGGCTCCTGGGCCAGGCTGGAGCTCCCCCAAAGCAGGTTGCAGCCCTCTGGTGAGCAGGAGAAGGAAGCTGCAAACACAGAGGAGCCTGGGGCTGTGCAGGATGAGGACTCTGATGACAGCTTGAGCTGGTCCGAGGAGGAAGATGAAGAGTTGGAGATGGGAACACAGGATATGATAACACCGAGTGACTGACGGTGCTTCAGCAGCTGAGCAGTGCTGGTTCCTGAGCTGCTGGGCACCTTGGCACCAGCTCCGGGGGAGCAGACCTTGTCCCGAACCCCGTGCAGGCTGCAGCATGGCCCCTCCCCGGGTCAGAAGGGACAATTAATAAACACCCAGAGCAAAGGTTGTCCTTTGAAATCCGTGATGGTCGCTTAAGAAACCTCAGCGGGCCAAACCCTGCCTTCTGTCACTTCCTCTTCTGAGCCTGGCTGGGGCAGGAGCCCAGGAGGAGTCTCCGTGCCTGCACCTTCGGTGTCCCTGGGGACTGGGTGTTCAGAGCCCGGCACCCTGCCTGACCCTGGCATTTCTAGGGGCGGACACAGCCTTCCCTGCCGCTTCTGAGGGTGCTGAGCTGGGTGTAAGCCCATTGCCCCCTCCCTCGCTGGTCGCTGGGGCAGCCGGGCCCTGCGGGTCATTGCCGGGAGATGGTGACCGCGGACACGGCAATGTCACCGCGGCCGGCAGTTCCAGCAGAGCCCTGGCGACCCCTCTAAAGCCCCTTAAAGGCGTGAGGCCGCCCGTGGGACCAGCGGGCGATGGCGATGGCGCCGCGGGGCAGGCGGAGGCTGCGGAGGCTGCGGAGGCGGGGGATCTCCGCGGGAGCTGCGCTGTGTAACGCGGCACAGCGCCGGGAACGGGGGCGGAGGGGCGGCGCACGCCATGCGCCGGAGCATTCACCCGTGTGAAAAAGCCAACAATCTTCTGCCACAGAGCCGCTTAGTTGTACAGTCTTGTGTGGAGAGAGCAAAAGCAATCACTCAGTTTTGCCATTCTTTCTTTTTCGCAGCATTATCTTTATTAAGGATGTATTGTCCTTATTAAGGATACATGTTACATTTTCGTGGCTGCACACACAGACACGCGTGCGTATTTCTGCTCATGGGTATTGAAGTGAATCAACTGAGAAATCGTCCAAAACCAGACCAAAACCCCCCTCGCTCAAGTTATATTCGGACAACGCACAATTACAAAATAACGAGTTTATCGTCAGCAGGATCTTGCTGCCGGCGCCGGGCAGCGGGGCGGGTGGCGGGGCTGTACCGGAGCATGGGAGCATTCCAGCGCGGCCGCAGCCCCGGGCCGGGCCCGAGGGGATGCCCCGCTCCTCTCCGCTCCGCTCCTCTCCGCTCCGCCCG
>VZTR01001670.1:293969-374311 GCA_013400775.1 Chaetops frenatus | reverse complement strand
TGGGCGGTGCGTGCGGGGGTGACTGTGCTGGTCTGGGGGCCCGGGGATGCTGGGGAGGGGTTTGGGACGAGCCTTGCTCTGCTCCGGGGATGTGCGGGCAGCGGCCCCGTGGCAGGGCAGGTCGCGCTTTCCCCCGTTCCGCAGTGTGCCAAGGTTGGGCCGGGCTGGTCTAACGCCAGCGTGATGCTAATCGCTATCAGGGGCACCGCGACAAATTTAAGGCGACCTCTGCTCCCAGCGAGTGTCATAAAAAGTTGGCACGGGATGAGCTAGCCTTTGCAAAGGTCTCTTGTTTCGCTGCTGACAGTGGGATACGTAAGGATAGAAAGGTTGGAGTTATTCGCAAGAAACTAGCAAAGTGCTGTCTCAGGAAGCGTAGTGCAAGGTGGTGACCTAAAACACTCTGAGGGGTGGCGAGACTGACAGGTTTTGTCTCATTTAACAGTTGCAGCAGAGCTCCCCTTCATCAGCTCTGTGGTTCTCCTCTGCAGTGCTGTGAACTTTCAGTTTTACATCTACCTGCGCTGAGTTCCTGCTTAACCTCAAACCCCGAGAAGCAACGCTGCTTTTTATTTGTTCTGAACTTCTTTCTGTTTTTTTCCCTTGTGTTGTTTTCTGGTTTTGGTGTGGTGGTTTTTTTGTTTTTTTTTTTTTTTTTTTCAGGAACCAGTGAGTAATCGGTATCTGTTTACTCTTTATAAGCACTTGTGATTCTCACCATAATTACCCCGAGTTATAAAAAAGCTTTAAATGCTTTAATTTAAATGCTCTTTATGTGTACTTTATGCTTGCAACATGTATCCTGGGCTGGGGTGCAGTACTGCTTGTGGCAGCATCATTAGCTCCTTGCCCCAAGCTCATTTTTTTCATTTTTAAAAAGCTCACGTTCTCTTCCGTGTAAGATGTAAAATGCATCACTTGAAGGCATACTTTGGAGCCAATTTGCCACTGTTCACCAGCACAGCAATTTTTCTACATGGAACTTAAGATTATGAGACATGCTTGGCATTTCTGATTAATATTTCCATGTAGAAAAGCTTTTAAATGTTTTTCATAGAAGGGACTTTACAGAGATCCTGGAAAAACAGTAAAATATGTGGTTTGCAGTTAGTAGGAGGAAACTGAATGTGTGGTTTGATTTGCCTCTGTGGCGAGGCTGTGATTCTTTTGGGGTCCAAAATATTTTCAGAGAATCTGGTGTCATATAAAGATTTGTACCTTCACAGGGAATAGTTTTTTCCTTTACATGTCTGTATGTGTAAATCTGATGAACTGCTGAGAGACTCCTTGACTCTGGTAACTTTTGCTCACATTTTGGAATTGCAATTCTTGATGCAAATGAGACTTGGCAATTGTTGCAGTATTATAATGCAGAAGCCGTGATAAAATACACAGAGTGCATGCATTAACTCCTGTCTTAGTCATACAAAAACTCTTTGAAAAAACTGGTATTGATTGAGCAAGTGCATTTTTGTTTGTTTTCATTTGGTGTTCTGTTTGTTTGTTTGGGTTTCTTTGTTTTGGGTTTTTCTGCTTTCGTTTGGGGGTTTTTGTTTGATTTTCTTTCGGGTTTTGTTTTTGGTTGGGTTTTGTTTGCTTTTTTCCTTTGTTTATTCTTGTTTGTGTTTTTATTTTTTATTAAATCTCCCTCCTCCCGCACCCTGCAGTGAAATTTGGGGGTGGAGGAGGAGGAATCAGAGAAGTGCAATCCAAAGAAAAGTGTGCAGGGTTTTTTCTCATGGGAAGAAGCTTAGATTTTCCTGGTGTAACGTTGCCCTTGAGATACAACAGTGGCTTTGTTAGAACTGAGAGTGCCAGCGAATGCCAGGTGACAAAAGATGATAGGAAGACGTACTAACAGGTTTTCCTTTTTCTTTTTACCTCAATAGGAATCAAGGATGCTTAAGCTGGATTTATCATTCGTCCTGCAACGTGCTTAACACGCCTCTCCACAAAACCTTATGTCTGAGGTACTGTTTGTTTCTTTTAGCCAACAGCAGCGAGTCAGGCCTTGTCAGAATCTATGGAAGGTGGGAAGGACATGGTTATTAACTGTCTGTGAAGTGACTGTGACCCCCAGGACCTGTGCAGGTTGCTTGTATCACCGGGAGGGGAGTCAGTGGGTGTGGGCACAGAACCCCTGCAGCCCTGGCTCCTGTTCTTACACCTTTGCTGTGCTCACCCTCAAAGGGTCACTCCTGCTCAAATAAACTGTGAAGGGTCCCTGTCTGGATGAGTCCATGCCTCTGCATGTGGCTGCAGGAGGAAAATCCAAGTTTAAAACTCTGCAGCTTTTGATTATGGCAGGGTATGTGTCACATTCATACACTGGGGGATCTGGATATCTACTGAAGTCTTGTGTTTTAGTTCCTGTGGGCTGTGCAGCTGCACCTTGTCACAGCCTTACTTCATTAACTGTGCATCTGTTTAATGAGCTAATACCCTTTCGAAATATTACTTATCCATTCAGTATCTTGGATTCATAGAATTTCAGGTGTTTGAGGTTTGGTCACTAATATAATTGCTCTGCTATAAAATTTAGAGTATGAGTGTCTGTAGTAAGAAGTTTGTGTGGTTGAGTTGCCCAAATACCTAATGCAGAACACTTTATTTTCACTGTGGTTTCCTAAGAAATACTGCTTATGTGTGTTTCATCCCTGAAAAAAAAAAATCTTTAAATCAATAAACCAATTTCAGCTTAATTTGGTAGGGGTAGTGGTTTTAAAAATATTATTTGAAAGGTTTTGAGGGGTTTCTTTTATTTCCCAGAAACAACTTTTTGCATCAAAAGGCACGAAGAGCTTTCTAGCATTGGCACTGAGGGAACAACCAGTGAGAATGGCACTCCTGTTATGTGCTTGGGAACTGTATTTATAGGCAAAGAGCTCTGGAGAGAGCAAACTTCCTCAGTTCTGTTGTTCATGTGGAGCTTGGGTGGTGGACTGCACAGTTCCCACTGTGCTGCTGAAATCTGCCTTCCCTTGTGGGTGTTTTTCCCCCCTCTGCAGCCACTCAGTCTGTTGCAGTTTTGTTTCTCTTGCAGGTAAATGTGGTGTGAAAGGACAGAAAGTGGTGTGAAGGCTTTGGGAGGCACTGAGAAGTCCAAGTAGGTCACTCATGGCTGAAGGATATGAGGGATGAGGTCTCCTATTTAACTTTTTCTGCTCCTTCTTGGCACACTTGCTGAAAGCCTGGCGCCTCTCCATTCCTTTGGCACTTGCCTAAAACAATGGCGAGTAAGCTGAGCTGTTGTGGGATAGCAACAGAGTCTTGATTAAATTGCTGAGAGCCCCTTTCTCTTCCCTGCCAGGCCTGGTGGGTAAGCTGCACATGTGAATTAACTCCTTTGCATGGCTGAGGATGGTGTGATATATTTAGAACTGCCCCATCCACCCAGTTCTTTGTTGAAAGTTCCTGCCTGACTTCATGTTTTAGGCAGGCAGAGTGAATCTTCTCTGATCTAGTTTTTGTTGCTGAAGGATGAGCAATTAAATTGTTTAGATTTCTTAACTTCTGCCTGCCCCTGGTAAAGCAGGATCTGCTTCTCCAAAGCAGTGAGGGCTTGATGAAATGTGGTGGCTGAGCAGAATGACACAGCTCAGTGCAGGTGATTTCAGCTGAACTCCTGGAGAGTTTTCTGCTCAATTTTGGCCAAAATGGGGCTCTATCTAAACTGTAATGAGAAGGAAGGAAGAGCTGACAAACTCAGTGAGAGTGAGTTTATCAAAGAGCAATATCAAAGCTAAAATCCACCTAACAAAGGGGCAGCTGATGTTAACAGGGCAAAAACAGAAGCATATCCTGCTAAGAAGTAGTTCTGCAAAGAGGTTTTAGAAGTGCAGGAAGTATAAAAAGCATAAATCTAGAAAGCTACAGAAGGATTCAGGTTCCTGTTTTCTCTCTGTTTTCTGTCACTGTATCCTCCCTTCTCTCAGCAGACAGGGAACTTCCCTTCAGGAGTATTGAGGGGAAGATCTAGAAATTGTTTCTCTCCCACAAAAAAAATTTGATGCAATGTGAAGTTACTCTGTGTGTGTGTTCCAGGTAGTGAATTTCCCCAGCAAATGTTCGTCTGGAGAGCAAACTGTCCACGTTAATGATACCAGAAAATGCTTAATTAGGTCAGAACAGAAGCAGCTCTTCAGATGATGTCTTGACATGTTGATTGAAATCTTGCACATTCCAGAGGAAGTGCCAGGTGTGCAGGCAGTGAAGTCAGACTTAGCAGCATCTTCTGAGAAGGAAACAAACCCAAACAGGGAATGCCAGTTTTCTAATTCAAAGGAATTGATGGACAAGATAGAAATAACTCTTATCTATGTATTTTTGCACAACACTTCTGTGTGGGGTGATTTGATGGTGTGTTTTGTTTGTTTTGGGTGGTGTTGTGTTTTTTGGTTGGTTTTGTTTGTTTGTTTTGTTTTGTTTGTTTGTTTTTGCTTGCTTTTAAAAAAATTATTTAATTTGAAAATTATTCCCATTCTGCTGTAACTGCTAGAACCTCAAGTGGAATAGAAGTCCTTTCTCAGGCAGGACTAAGCAACCTGGATTACCTCTCACAACTTTGGATTTTCTGTTCGCTTGTTTCTCTTGCTGCATAACCTTTCAACTTGGCTTTGAAGCTTGTGCCCAGCTTTCTGTTTCTAAATAGTTTTGGGGTTTTTTTAATGTGTTGATGTGTTAATCTGTATTTTTCTCTTTTCTAGTTCTTGTTACTTGTCATATGTGGAGCTTTTCTTCCTAAAGTTTCCCCAAAAATTCTTTTGAAGGTCACCAAAAAAATCCCAAAGAAATGCTAAACCAATTTTCCTACTCTTGGTAATGTTTGTTGGTAATTTTGTTTTTGGAGTATGTTGGTTTTTTCTAAAATATATATTTATATTTAGATAGCATGCAGTGCCAACTTCAAGGCATGTTTAAGAAATAAAAAGAGTTTTCCTTGAAAATTTGAACCCCAGTTTTTTACCATCTTATGAGAGTTTTATTGCTAGGCAAATTGTTTAATAAAAAAATAATTACAGACTTCATACATTATGAAGAAAGTAGTACATGAATTTAATAGAAAAGACCTGATGGAGGTAATATTAGTTTGCTTGGTTGTGACTTAAATTAAAAAAACTCTTTGTCTTCCATATATAAATCATTAACCAAACCACCCTTGCTCACAACATAGTTTTCTGGAGTCAAGTAGCTTCTTTCTAGTCTTTATTTTAAAATTAATTTGTCTAAATTTTGTGTTTCAATACAAATAATGTATATCCTGGTGTGTGTTTTTCTATATTACCTATGCCACACACGATTCCTTTCAGCTCAGGCAACCTCCTTCAAAGAGGCCCTTCAGAGAATCATACTTAAAAGCCTACAAGCTCTTTAGTTGTGTTTGTGTAGTTAATACTTTGCCCAGTGCTTTGGCAGGTTTGCATGGAGTTATTTCCCATTGCAAATGTTGCTCTTCTAAAATCCCAGCTTTGCTGAGGTAATTCCAAGTATTAGTGCTGTGAAAAGAGCATTCATGTTTCAGGCTTTTTTACTACTTTATTGCCAGTTTCCAAATTGAAATCTCTAATGACCTCTTAAATAAAACACCAGCAGAGTGGCCTTTGAGTACCACAATTTCATTAGACATTTTGGATCGGGTTGTGTTGGCTGCTGTTGGTCTGGGATACACCTTTGCCTTTGGAGTTTCTCCCTTTAGGAAGCTGCCTGTGCTGCCTGTCAGTGCTGGTGTGATGACCTCCAGCCAGTGCCAGTCATGTGCAGTTTGGGGATGTCCTGCCACTCTGTGCAGAGTTCTGGACAGGAGTGCATCGAGATTTAAGAGGTGTAAGTCCTTGAGGGAGCTGGAGTGGGTTTTTAAAGAGCGAGCTTGAAAGTGTTTTGCAATTTGTTTACTTTAGGAAGTAGGAGTTGGGCGTGTAAAAGGCTTTGTGTATCTCGTTCTTCATGAGACTTTTGTTGCTGACTTAGTTCTGCCATCTCTGTGATGTCACTTGTTACTGACTGATCAAAATGCATTATCTGTTGCGCAGATAGTTCATTTGGGAAAAAAACCCCTTTGCTCTGGAAGCAGTGGTGTTGGTCACCACTAAGGTTTCTGGCGGTGTGTTCTGGTATTTCAGGGGTTTGATGTAAGTGCAGGAATGGGCTTTAAAACCTGCCCTGTGTGCTGCAGTCCAGCCAGGCTTTGGCAGCAATAGCAGCATAATGTAATTCCTTCCACTGGGGTTTCTGTAGTGTCTGTACATACATTGTTATTTCCTTAAGCACTCTGTGTTGTAGTTACCAGTCAGTGTCACTTCAGTTGCCTGTTGCAGCTTTGGGCCAAAACTTCAGGTAGCCAATTTTCACTTAGTTCAGAAGAATCCTGTGTATTCCCAGTGAGAATGTGGATACAGATAAAGACTTTGTCTAAAAGGACAAAGCTGAGACATTAGTGGGAATGATTTGTTGATTTGTTTGGATGGTCTTGAAGAGGAAGGTGTTCATGTTCCTATATTCCCTTTGCTACTTTGATGGTGTTGGAGCTGAGATCTTTCTGGAATATGCAATCAAAATAGTTTAGGCTGGAAGGAACCTTTGAAAGTCATCTGGTCCAACCCTCCTGCAGTGAGCAGGGACATCTTCAACCAGATCAGGTTGCTCAGGGCCCCATCCAGCCTGGCCTTGAATGTTTCCAGGGATGGGGCAGCCACAGCTTCTCTGTGCCAGTGTTTCACCACCCTCACTGTAAATAACTTCTACCTTATATCTAATCTAAATCAATCTTTTCCTACTTTAAAGCCGCTACCCCATGTTCTATCATAACAGGCCCTGCTAAAAAGTTCTTCCCACTATTCTCTTCTGTTTGAAGCAGGGTATTTTCTGCTGGTTGCAAGTTGAGGATTACTGATAGTACCTCAAAGACATTTGGGTGAGAAGGCAGATGCAAGTTCCTTCTTGTTCAGGCTAGCAGTGGAAGCTCCAGCACACAAGAAGTGTACAACAAATGACTGCTTGTAGTTAGTTCCATGCTATTTTCAAGCTTCTTGCTGTTAGCGTGATGGAAGTTTAAAATTAATTGTGTTTTAGATTGCATCAGTTTGATTGTCAAACCTACTCTTCACATATCAGGAAAGGGATATGGAAAACCTCTAAGTGTCAAGCATGTCCCGAGTAACAATTCTCCAGGAAAGCTGTTTGACTGCTGATCTTTTAGGGCATGTATTTTTCTCATGCTCATTATTTAGAGGACACCAAGTAACTCAAGCCTATTAAGTCCTGCTTGTTTCTATCAGTGATTAGTGAGAGTAATCTGTTCTTGGCTTCTTTAGAAAAATTCTTTATGGATTCTAATCTGGGTTACTATGGCTAGTTATATTTCAAAGAACAGCTTTTATTGAACGTGCTACTTTCTGAACCTTTTATCTGGTGTCCCGTAAATAATGTAGTTTATTCAGGACTGACTGATCTGAGTAGTGAATTACTATTGTAAACAGTAGCAGTGCAGCCCAGAAATGAATATCTTGATTTTATTTATCACTTTTGGACCTTTCTTTGTGGTAAATTGTTTCGGCAGTGGACTGTGTATACAAGTGTGAGTGTTGGAGAGTGTGTGTGTGTACAGAGGTGGATGTGTGAACCTACAAACGACAGAGTATCTTGTTACTGGGTCACAATCCCTTTCCACTTGCAGGTGCCGCTAAGGACTTGTCCTTTTGCCTGTGGGAAACAGTCTGGCAGTAAGGCAAGACTGTGGGAATTTGGCTAATTTGTACTTACATGGTTGGAATGCAGCCAATTGTCACTTAGCTCTCAACTCATTGCATCTCCATTTCACTGTTGTCTTTCTAGCCCGGAGCTCTTCAGAGTGACTTGAGACCCTGAATGTGATAAGAAATCCTCGGCTACATTAAAAACTCTTGCTGAAGCTTCTCTTTGCAGTGACCACGGCTGAGTGTGCTTTGCCTAACTCCTCTCTCCTTGCTTCGTGCAGGACTCTGTTTCTGGGTGAAGAATGCAGACCATCAAGTGCGTGGTGGTCGGGGATGGCGCGGTGGGAAAAACCTGCCTGCTCATCAGCTACACCACCAATGCCTTCCCAGAAGAGTACATCCCCACTGTGTTTGACAACTACAGTGCCCAGATGACGGTGGATGGGAGGACAGTCAGCCTGAACCTCTGGGACACTGCGGGCCAGGAGGAGTACGACCGCCTGCGCACGCTCTCCTATCCCCAAACCAACGTCTTCATCATCTGCTTCTCCATTGGCAGCCCCTCTTCCTACGCAAACGTGAGGCACAAGTGGCACCCTGAAGTTTCTCACCACTGTCCAAACGTCCCCATCCTTTTAGTGGGCACGAAGAGAGACTTGAGAAGCGACCTGGAAACGGTTAAAAAGTTGAAAGAGCAGAGCTTGGCTCCCACTACCCCGCAGCAGGGGACTTCACTGGCTAAACAAATTGGGGCGGTCAAATATTTGGAGTGCTCGGCATTGAATCAGGAGGGTGTTCGAGAGGTGTTTGCTGAAGCTGTCCGTGCAGTTCTGTATCCTGTGACAAAGAAGAACACAAGAAAATGTGTCTTATTGTAGTTGCCTTGGGTGATGGATGTTGGAAGTTGACTAGCATCTTGGAGGGCTTTTTAACGAGTTAAATTGAAGATTTGCATCTTGCACTAACAGCTCTAAGCAGAAGTGGTTCATACAACGAATATTCTTGCAGTCTTACTGCTTCAGGGAAACTGAAACAGAACAGGTTCTTTTTTTTTCCAACTGAGAGGTCAAATACCTACTTTATTTCTAAAGTTCCAGTCTCCAGCTTCTCCAGGGATCACTTGATTAGTTTAGTGGAGGAAAATAAAAGAGGAGACTTCTTTGAAGCCACTTATTTACTAGATAGCCATCAGTTACTAGATTTGCTGAAAAGCACAAATTCTGATAACTTTGCTTTAAGTGTAGCTGCTGCTTTTCCCATCCTTTATTTACTGATTGAATTTGTTTTACAAACAGAAGTCTGGCTGTCCAGTTGTTTTGTCAATTTAAAGCTTGAAAACAATTTGTTTACTTGCAAAAATGCCTAAAATATTACTGAGATTCACCTTGTAGTGAACTGTGATTGATTGTATGAAGAGTTAGCATTAGGCATGGTTAATGCAATGAGCAAGACCCAGGGAATACCTGCAATGATTTATTAATAGAAGCAGGAGCTGATTTCTCCTTATGTAAGGAACTTAGAATAATGATGACTCACTCAAATGAGTGATTTCCATAGTTTTGAGGTGGAAAAGTGGAAGAGTAGTTTTCTGTGCCAGCTTCCATACTCTTCTAAACTGAGATTTTATTTCGCTGTCCAAAGAGACTTTGCACCCTGAGAATAAAGTTTTAACAGTTGCCTTCTCAGGCTGACTGTGAGGTATTTGGGGTGGCACTTCTCAAAATGAGATTTTCAGTGTAATCCCTTTGATGAATCCCAGAGACTTGACAGCAGCCTGTTTGCTCTTGAGGAATTAATTGCTTCAATTCCTAACGTTCTTGGGGCCACCACCTGAGATTTTTCTGGCAAATTCCTTCGTTGTTTTTCTGTGAGAAGACTGACAGAAAAAATTGTATGTTCTGTTTACAGGAACCCATGCTTCTTCCTGTTTTCAGTTCAGTCTGTAATGGTTAGCCAGTCACTGGATAGGATTACCTGGGCGGATTTTTTTTTTTCTCTCCTGGATGCTCAGTTACTATAAACTCTTTCTAACTGCAGTTCTATTTACGTACTTTTTAACCTTCTTCAGCAGCTCTAGTAAGTGGCAGCTGGCTTTTATTTTCAGGATGTGCACTGTTCTTTATGTGTGGTTCCGGGACCAGCTGAGGAGTGAGCGCATGAGCCCTTCCTTAGACTCAACCTTCCAGCTCCGTGGCATGAAAGCAGCATGCTTCAAAGATACTTTGTGTGAAACCACTGGTGCTGGACTGGGCTTTGTTGTCTGAAGTTGACAGTGCTGTCTTTGTCTGGCTGCAGCCTCAATTGATCATTCAGAACTTGCTTTTTCTTGTGATTCCCACACATGCAAAACTGCACTGGTGTATACCCCGGTCAGGAAAAAAAAAAAAAAGTGCCTGATTTTAGCAAGACAACAGAAAATACATCAACAAAGTTATTAGGGATCTTGTGTTAATTTGGCCTTGCTTTATCTGACGCTGGCAGAAAATACCAGGTGGATAGAAATGTTCGCATTTGTGCTGTAATTCCGCTGTTGGAAGAGGATGTGCCTTTCTTCAGCTGGTGTAACTGATGCTGACACTAACTGCAGTTTATTTTTTAATCTGAGACGTGCTCATTTTTGGTGCTGCTTTAGCCAATTGCAACGCACAGATTACAAATTGCAGTTAATCCAAATGCTGGTGCCTGTGGTTCGTGAACCAAGAGAGAGTTCTGAACGCTGAGCGCTGGCAGTGCCAGAGCACCCGTTCTGCACGGTGTTTGCAGAGGACTCTGCACACCTTCCTTCACCAAGTGCCACTGCCTGCAGTGTCTTTGTGTCTCTTGCACTTGCAGAGGAAGTGCTGTTCCAGATGTGGTTCCTGCCTCAGTGCCCTGAAGGCTGTCAGGGTGGTGAGAATTCACTGAGATAACCCCTACTTACCTAAACGTCCTGCCTTTGCTTTAGCTGTAGGCCTTTAGTGTGGGCTGGGCTCGCAGGCAGCAATTAACTCTGTGCCTTGTAATTCAAGATTGTTTTCTCTAGGTAAATTTCAGTAACTGAGTAAATAGACTTTATCATGTTTAAAATGTATTTATTTAAGCCAGTGCACATGGTTTGTTTTAATGCTGGTTAGACCTAAATCAACTGTCTAGTGACCCCGGTGTAAGCCCATAACCTTTGCTTTATTCAGAAATGTACTTTTGAAAGTCTGTGATACGTTTGAACTAGTCTTAAGAGGTGCCTGAAATCAAGTCTACCTTTTTTTTTTTTTTTTTTTTGCTACATACATTGGCAGTTTTGTACTGAAGCTACTACTGTTTTAAAAAGTTTTTACTTTTTTACATACTGAAATCTTTTAGTCCTCTGTCTTTTTGTGGTTATTCCTAACTGGATTACAAGCATTTTGTGGAGAAGAAATCTTGTGAGCAAGTATTATTGCACAACCCCTCCATTTCTGTAGGCTTACAAGCAGCCATCCTGGTGTGAACTGGAAGAAAGTCTAGTGAGATAAAATTCAAGTGCTTAATCAATTTATTTGATTTGGTTACACTGTTGATTACATTATGCCAGAACACCTTATCCCCATTTTGATTACTTAGTAGGTGGATTGCACAACAGTGCTGAGGAGAATAACATGATAGTGATAAAAATGAGCAGAGAGGGAACTTTGAACCATCAAAGACTTACTCACTTTGGAGTACCTGGTTATTTAGATGCTTTGTATTTCTGTCACCCTCTGACAGGAGTAAAAGTCCTGGCTAGAGTAGCTGGTTTCCTCCAGCCTCTGCTTTTCATGAGGATGAACTTCAGGACAAATCCAGCAAGCTTTTCCATTCAGTGGGCATTCTCCTTTTGTGATCTTCCTTCCTTTTTCCCCCCGCCCCCTAAAATTCTTGGTGCCTTTTATTGTAAGTAGTCCAGTGCTTCAGTTTACAATCAGTTCTGTGTCTCCCATGCTTTATTTTTCTTCTGTGGGCAGTTGACAAATACAGACTTCACATAATCCTGTGGCTGGATTTTGTCTTGTTTTGGGAGGTCAGAAAACTCAGTGTGGGTTTCCTGAACTGGTCCTTTGGTTTGTTACTGAATAGAGATGCAATGTGTATGTCTTAATTCACAGAAGAGACTCACTGTGAAGACACAGGTTTTAACCTTTGCTTTGTGAATGATTTCTGAACTACTTGGGTTTTTTTTTTTAAATACAGCTGAAGCTGAGCAGTTCAGGAGTTGTGTGTCCAAAGGATGTTCATAAAGTGTGCTTAGATGTGGAAGTGCTTTCTTCAGTTTACAGCTGTAGCTATTTCTATGAAATTTAAACTAGAAGAACCTCCCTGTGCTTTATCTCTGGGTGCTAAACCTCACCCTGTAGAAACCTTGGTGCTGCTTGGGCTGACCCCGAGAAGTGGATGGACCCCCAGAGTGGGCAGCAAGGACCACCCATCAGCAGTGGGAGCCCAAGACTCTGAAGTGTGGTACTGATACATACACTGGCAACGTGATTTTATGCTATAAAATAATTTGTATTACATCTAACAGTTTTAAAGGATTTTTTTTTAAATAAATTATGCATAATTACATTGTAATAAACCTTTCCTCACCTCTCTGGCTGTCGCATTAACTCGCCCTGCTGTACCGCACCTGTGCTGAAGGCAGCTCTTTCCTGTGGAAAGCCAGACCCCGGTTCCTCGAGGCAATAAAGGAATTTTTGGGAAGGGCGGAGCGTCTGCGCTTCCTTGCTGCGCCGCGGGGCGGGGCCGCGCGGGGGCGCTGTGGGCCGGGGCCGGGGCCGCTCCCGCCGCCGGTTCCGGTTCCGCCTCGGTCTCGGTGTCGGTGCAGCGATGTCGGACTCGGAGAGCGAGGAGGAGGCGGACGGCGGCCGCGCCGAGCCCTTCTCCCTGGCCGGGTTCCTCTTCGGCAACATCAATGAGGCGGGGCAGCTGGAAGGGGACAGCGTCCTCGACAAGGTAGGGCCGTGTCGCTCCGGGAAGGCACCGCTGGCGGAGGGACGGGCGTGAACCGGAGTACTTGGGGCGACCTGGGATGTACCGGGGTGTCCCGGGGTGGAGCCAGGGTGTTGTACCTGCATGTCCTGGGCTCTCCTGGGGTGAACCGGGATGTACCGGGGTGAGCCGGGCTCTATCGAGGTGCTCGGGATGACCCAGGGTGTCCCGGGACGTCCCGGAGTGCCCTGTGGTCACCGGGATGTCCGGAGGTGTCCCGGGATGTCCGGAGGTGTCCCGGAGTGTCCCGGAGTGCTCTGTGGTCACCGGGATGACCCAGGATGTCCTGGGATACCCTGTGGTCACCGGGATGTCCGGAGGTGTCCCGGGATGTCCGGAGGTGTCCCGGGATGTCCCGGAGTGCCCTGTGGTGACCGGGATGACCCAGGATGTCCTGGGCTGTCCCGGGGATGCTCGGGGCGGGCTCCGGGACAGGACCCAGCAGGGGCTCGGCCCGGCCCGGCGCTCGGAGCCTCCCAGCTCTGGTCTCCCCAGGAATCCAAGAAGCACCTGGCCGGGCTGGGCGTGCTGGGGCTGGGCAACCTCATCACGGAGATCACGGCCAGCGAGGAGGAGAGCGCCGAGAGCGAGGGAGCGCACCTGGACGAGGAAGGTTTGGCACTGGGGTAGCGGTGCTTGGGTGGCAGAGGGGCTGCAGGGACACAGCTCTTGCCGGGGAGAACAAAATGCACCCGAGTCGGCAGGGTCTGCAGGGAATATCCTGGTGTTCCCTGGCCAGAGGCCCTCTGTCAAAGGCCTTCCCTTCTCCATCTTGTCAAACAGAATCCCACAGTGGCTCCTGATCAATTTGCACTTGTTCCCTTTAATTTTTTATAAGTCTTTTTTTTTTTTTTTTTAAATTTTTTTTACTTGTGTCTCCTCCTTCATAAATAAATTTAGTCTGTATTTGTATTAAAGAAACCTGCTTAGCACACAGTGTTACAATACCTGTTTCTTTTATTTCTGAACTTGTTGAACAGTTTCAGTGAGTAAGTGACAGGTGTTCCTTGTGCTAAAGTTGGTGAGTTACCTGTCTTTTAGGGAAAATTCAGAGCTATAAGAGCTTTTGATTAGAATGAGGGGAAGAGTACTCTGGTGGGGGATGTTAATCAGACAGTTTTTGTTCTTCTAAATAAAGGAAGCATAGCAAAGGATTCATATGTACTTAGTGAAGTCTGGAGTAACTAACATAAATGAGGATAAAGTTTTGTGTGACAAGGTTTCTTTTCTTCTAGGCTGGGTTAAGAGCACAGAGGATGCTGTTGATTATTCAGACATCACTGAAGTGGCAGAAGATGAGAGCCGTCGGTACAAGCAGGCCATGGGCAGCCTGCAGCCAGCTCGAAGGCCAGGTAAAGGGGATCAGCATTGCAGCTCTGCCTCTAGCAGGTGTTCTGGGGCACTGTGCCTTTTCTCTCCTTGCTTTAAAAGCCCAGTATAAGCTTTTGTGAAAATGTCTTCACTGGATGAAGCCACTGCTTGCTGTCTTCCTCTTTTAGGGAAGCAGTTCCTTGTTGGAGTCACTTCAATCTTAGTATCTCTCTCCTGTTTTACTCTTGAATTTGTTTTGTTTTGTTTTTGAGAAATCTTTCTGCAGAAGGCACCTTGGTTCTTTTGTTGTTCCCAGGTATCTCTGTCTGGCCTAGAATATGCTTTCAAAAATAAGCAGCCTTTCCATTTCAGTAGCTGCTGGTGTAAATGCTAAATCTTGGCATATTCCTTAGAGATGTCTTACACTTAACCTTTCTGGTGGCTTACTGTGGTTAGTGGCATGTAAAGGTGGTTTGGACTTTTTAACCCACATTTTTCTTACTTCTCTAGCAGCTTTATTTGTTCTACAAAATGTGAACAAAAGGACGTGATAGCAGAATATGTATTCACATATTCTAAGTGCTTCAGTCATCTTTCTGTCAGCTTCTTTGTCCTTCCTTCCTTCCACTATTTTTTAAATTTACATGTTGCAAATGATATTGTGCAGGAATCTGAACTGGTAAGGTTTTTCATCTAGTTACAAGGTGAGAATGGTGTCTATGCTATCAGGTTTTAGATAGAATAAATGGAAAGGTTGCCTTGTTTTGTTTTATTGTCTGCTTAAAACGTGGTCTTGTCTCCTGCCTGGTTAGATGAAGATGAGGATGATTACGATGCTGACTGTGAAGACATTGATTCCAAGCTGATGCCACCACCACCACCACCTCCAGTACCTGGAAAAAAAGAAGATGAAAAGGATGCAGCTGCCACTGGTGAGTGAGGACTTTCTTCTTCTCTCTGGCAATGTGAATGTCTGAAGGAAGCAAAGGAAGCTGCTGTGCTGCACTTCTGCGGCACCACACATCACCAAAACTCGGTCTGCTGGCTGCATCTGAAGGTGAGTGCTTGTGATGTTGCAGGATTGCCTGAAATCTAGGGCAAAGTACTGTATTTCCAGTGACTGTTGAAATACCCATATTGACAATGAAACTGCTTTTTTATCTCATCCTCTCAGTTGTGGCTGGGGAATTCACCTGGAACGCTTAGGATAAAATGAAAAGTTAAACCAGCATGGTACTCAGAACGCCTGCACAGGCTTAACTTTTGCATAACTTGGTATAAACAGTAAATGTGGCACTGTGGGGTTATGCTAGGGGAGGGGGAGGAGACCTGTTTGTTTATGAGGTGCTTGTTCTATTGTAGTATCTGAAGATGGAGACGGTATCATTTTGCCCTCCATCATTGCTCCTTCCTCTGCTGCCTCCGACAAGGTGGATTTCAGCAGCAGCTCTGATTCTGAGTCAGAGATGGGACCTCAAGAAGCCAGGCAGGCAGAATCCAAGGAAGGCAAACTCACACTTCCTCTTGCAGGAATCATGCAGCGAGATGCTACCAAACAGTTGCCAAGTGTTACAGAGCTCTTCCCAGAATTTCGACCGGGCAAGGTATTGTAAGAGTTACGTGGAAGGGATGTGTGTCATGTAAGCCCTCTAAACATGCATTGTACAGTACTTAAGGATATGTACTAAGCAATCACATACGTGTTCTTGCTCACTCAATACTTTCTTTAGTTTCTGTGTGCTGCTGTTTCCAGATTGCTTTTTATCTAACACCTTGCCTGCCATTGGCAGGAACCTCTTAAGAAGCATTCTTTAAATCAGGGTGTGAATGTTTTCCTTTTCTGTAAGACCATAGCACAGGCCTGTTGATTTGATGTTTTTGCCAGATGATTAAAAACCAGTGCTAGTTTGTCTGCTTTCTGGCTTTTCTGGTAAATATTTGCTCCTCCTTTTCTGCTGTCCCAGGCTTGGTGTACTTTTCCTGAAACAATTTCTGATCTGTATCTTTACTTACTTCTCCCTTGAAACTGTCTGAGTATAAATTAGAAATCACCTCAAAGCAAGTTGGTTCAAAGAATGGTTGAGTTTTGCACATAGCGAATTCATTGCAGTTCTTTCCTAAATGGTCCCAAATAGAAAATGTAGTTTATGTATTTCAGTAATTATTTTGGAAGTTTTAAAGCTGTCAAGAATAGAGGCAAGGTAGGAGGAGAAGGACAATGAAGATGAGCTTATAGTTGCCAAACAGTTGGTTGTGAACAAGGATAACTTGGTTTTATGTGTGCCTCAGAGGGTTTGTGTAAGGAGCTGAACAATTTGCATAATTAAATGTCATGTTTTAATGATTTAGCTAACCACTGTCTATTGATAATCTAGGTGAGGCTCTAGCACAGAAATTTGCCTTCTCAATGTTCTCTTGGCTTTTGCAAACCTGGTGTTTCCTGTGCATCAGTTGGTGTGTTCATTTCTTTGGTGCTCAACACATAATGTCAGACTGGGTCAGTGTTGGATGTGCCCAGTGGTTGCACAAATCAGTGCAAGCAATTAATGCAAGTGCAAGCAATTAATCACTTTCCATGATTAATTCATGAGCAATAGAGCTGGCAAAGCCTCAAGCCCTGTAGATTTTGCTGTGAGGATGGGTTGATGTGCATGTTAATATAGCATTGTATTTTTGGATGAAACCTCCTAGAACAGCATGTGCAGAAGCAGACTTTGGTGTCCATTTAAACTGTTAGCAGCTTAGCTATGTCTGAGACCTTTGGTCTTCATGATAGGTCACTGAAACTGGATAAAGGGCTCAGAAATAATTTGTGAGAGTTTTGGGAAGAAGGTTTACATGGGTGTAGGCAGAGGTGGATGGAGTGGTCATATAAACATTTCCTTTGGGGATCAGTATAATGGATTAACAGGGAACATTAATAGAGTGTATCTGCAAATATTTGGTTCTAATTCCTGTTTCCTAAATATGTCAGTTAATTTAGAAATAATGTTTTATCTCTTTAAAAGAGTTCTTAGAAGAAAAAAAATTAACTGCTTAAAAATGAGCAATCACAACCATACAAGGAATAGAAGAGAAAATTTATCATTACCATTAGTGCAGGTTTTGGAGGTATGCAGTATAGGGGAATGACCTTATAATGGAAATAAAAATAAGTGTGTTGTTTCTGGACCATATTATTTATCTGTTTGCTTAAGAAATGTCTATATAACTCTCTTTTAGCTTGTCTCTTTTGCTGATAATTTTATCAACTCTTCTTCAACCTCCATCCGTCTTTCTGAAGATTGTGGATCGTTCAGAATGAAAATCAGTTACTTCCAGGTGGTGTCTAACCACATGTCCAATATGTAAAAGCAGTCTTTCTTGCCTCTTTCTTTGTGTCTGAAATTAAGAATATATCCTTTTGAAAAGGAAGGATCAGAAACTTTTTTTTTCCAAGTGCAACCAAGAGATTGCTGATTGCTCTGGGAACTGGGGTTGTACCGCAGGCCAAGCTTCTGAATCTCAGAGTGCTCTCTTTCATGACTGCTCTTCAAGCGAGGGCAAGCACTCCACAGTGTCCTTTTTAATCTGATCCTCCTGTTTTTTCCTGTTGCAGGTGCTGCGTTTCCTGCGTCTCTTCGGCCCTGGGAAGAACGTTCCGTCGGTCTGGCGAAGTGCCCGGAGGAAACGCAAGAAGAAGCATCGGGAGTTGGCACAGGAAGTGCAGATACAGGAGGGTGAAGTTGTGGTTGAGAGTGGAGTGGAAGGAAAATCTCCTTGGGAGTATGAGTTTGCTGCTCCTCCCCCTCCTGAGCAGTGCCTTTCAGATGATGAGGTGGGATATCTGAGACTTAGAGAGGGTCACCAGCTAGTGCTGGGGGTAGTAGTGGATTGGACAGTGACTTTTAGAGGAAGGAGCTTGTCCCTCAAAAGAAAAGTGGAGAACAGAGTTGGCTTGTATTCCAGCTGGGCAGCAGCTCTTCTCCAAATACTAGTCAGTGACTTCAGGTGATTGCTTCTTACTGAGAAGGCTGCATCTGTGGTACAGGATCAGTAAGAGAGCTTACCTGCTTTGTATCAAGAAGAAATCTCTGTGTTCTTGGAAGTCTTAACTGCAGAACTTTCTTGAGGCAGCTAGTAAGTATGGAAAAGAACTTCTTAGAAATGCTTTTCTTCTATGAGAATAAGCTGGGAAACTCGGAAGGAGGAGACCTCTGACTGACACTTAGATAAACCACCAGTGTAACCGTTCCTTCCTTTGCTGTGCTTCAGATTACCATGATGGCACCTGTGGAGTCGAAGTTTTCCCAGTCGGCTGGTGACATAGACAAGGTGACAGACACGAAGCCCAAGGTGGCCGAGTGGCGCTATGGCCCCGCCCAGCTCTGGTACGACATGCTGGGCATCCCCGAGGATGGCAGCGGCTTCGATTACGGCTTCAAGCTGAAGGAGAAGAACGAGCAGGAGGAGGCTAAAGGACACACAGATGAGGGGGTGAGAGGGGAACTGTGGGGCAAAGCGTGGAGATGGGTGTGGGCGTTGCTGCACAGTGAGAGTCTGGTGATGGGCTGGTGGATTGTTGTGCGCTGTGCAAAATGAGGCTTTGAATTTTCTTCCTTTAGCTTGAAAGGATGTCTTTGCAAGTCAAGTCTTCCAACAATTATTACTCCCTTCCAGGATGCGGAGTCAGCGAAGGAGAAGGATGATCTGCTAGCTGATGAGCACTTCCTCATGGTGACACAGCTCCAGTGGGAGGATGATGTCATCTGGAATGGGGAGGATGTCAAGCACAAGGGGACCAAGACGCAGCGTGCGAGCCTGGCGGGCTGGCTGCCATCCAGCATGACCAGAAATGCCACTGCATACAATGCCCAACAAGGTGATCAGGGCTCTGACACCAACTTCACTTGCTGTAGTTGAGCTGACTTGTTACATGCTTAACTGCAGCACTTGGTACAATTGTACATGCACAGTTGGATGTCTCAAATGGACAACATAATTCCCCTGTCAGGGATTGCTTTTATGGCAAAATCACAGCTCCACTGAGAATTCTGACACTTGGCGTCTTTCCAAAAACAGAGTAGGTTACTTCTGTTAAAGAAAACCCCATCCCAGCTCTGTCTTTCTTCTCTCCATGTGGAATACCAGATGCTGGATCCATGTACATTAATATCAAGGAAAGCTACCTGTAGGATTTCCTCTTTTTATAGGCTAGTGGAATTTTGTTTACTTTTGTTTTTAATTGGAAGAATGATGTAAAAATCTTCAGAAGTTTCTCCTCAGTTAAAAATGGTATTCTGGTTTTTTTCTGGATAGGAAGTAACAATTCTTACAAGCCTCAGACTTCTTTTAGACACGAATACATTTTAAATTGAAATTGCTCATGTAGATTAAATCTTTGTCTTCTGTTTGTTATATCTTATCCTGCTTCTACAAGGAAAGACTAATGGGAATGTCAGATCTTTATTGGGTACTATTGTCAATCCTTTTAGTGTTCAGCTGTGAGTACAAGACACTGAGGCATTGGGTGGGTGAATTGGAGGCTCTTTGAAGAGGCTGCAGATTCCAGCAGTCAGCTCTGTGTGTGAAGTGTGATTTTTAAAGCTTTCCCAGTTCTAATGACACACGTCACTCTGTGGGATATGAGCAAGTAGGTCCATCAAGCTGAAATTCCCATGCAACCCCCCAGTTCTGGTTTAAGGCACTGCAGCCCCCCTAACCCTCCCACTCAAGCTGACCTTGCTTTTGTTTTCCTTTTCTCTAGGGTTGAACCGCAGTGGCTCTTTGCTCAATTCACCAATTCCTCTAGCACAGAAACCCAATGTAGCAGGAGTCCTGGGCATAGCAAAGTGCAAGGAAAAGGCCCCTGAACAGCAAGGTAAACCATGAATAGGTGCATGTGACACACACCTATGGTAGAAGGGCTACTTGTTTGCTCTAAAACTTTTTTTGGAGGCTGTGTTTCAATAGAGCAAAACCTCTGAGTGTTGGTAAAGCTCAGACCTGGGGCTCTACTTTGCTTTCAAGATCAGTTTTCTTTTGCTTTTTAGAGGTCCTGCCTCAGGAAGCCTGAAAGATGGGGAAGGTAGAGGGAGTAAGATGTGGGGGTGAGATCTGAAATAGTTTTCTGCCCAGGCTGTGTATAAAATTCTCAAGGGTTCTACTTTATGATTGTTGCAGTTTCCCTGGATGAAGACAAGCCCTGGTACTCCATTTTCCCAATTGATAATGAAGAGTTAGTGTATGGTCGTTGGGAAGACAATATCATCTGGGATGATCAGGCAATGGAAACCTTACTGGATCCCCCTGTCTTAACACTTGATCCAAATGATGAAAACATAATTCTAGGTATGTTTATGGCATCCAGAAATTTGACTCAAATGAGAAAAGACATGGGGAAATGAAAGCAAGGGTTTATAATCGCACTGCAAGGGAAATAAATGGACAGGGGCAATACTTATGGCCTTCCTTTGTTCTGGCTTTTGAAGTTAATTTGCAAGTCAAAAGCCTCAGCAGGAGGTGGCAATGCTAATAACCTTTAATGGTGTGGTGTACATGTTCAACTTCCAATTTAAATGCACTGACAGGAAAGCAAAAATTAATGCCTTGAAAGTAAAATATAACATGATTAATCTGACTCTTGATGTGTTTTAGGAGTGATTGTCTTAATTTGACTTGCATTCATGTTGGTTTGAAGAGGGAAGGTAGGGATGTAAACCTGTGCTTTTAGAAATTCCTGATGAAAAGGAAGAGATGACTTTGAACTCTCCATCCAAGGAGAACAAGAAAGAATCTTCTCTAAAGAAGAGTCGAATCCTGTTGGGCAAAACAGGTGTCATCAAGGAAGAACCACAGCAGGTCAGCATCAGCTTTAGCATCATCTCCAGGGTTAGGAATGATGAGGAAGGATTGAGTTTTTATTTTTTTTACACTCTCTCTCTGTGTTTAAAATTGAATTAGAACATGTCTCAGCCAGAGGTGAAGGATCCCTGGAACCTCTCCAATGATGAGTTTTACTACCCCAAACAGCAGGGACTTCGAGGAACCTTTGGAGGCAACATCATCCAGGTGGTCACAATAGTGTTCACTGTGGAGTGAGGAACAGCTAGAGCTGTCTTGGTAGGAGGTTTCTAGCTGAGGGTAGGACTTGGGATTTGTAGAAAAACAGAATTTGGATTACAGCAGGTCAGTTAAGTGTTCATGAGAGATATTTTTAATGTTCAATTAAAATTTGGAGTTTGAACTAATTTTTATTGATCGCCCCATCAAACTGAGGTTTAGTTGTTTGACCTTACTGTGTCCTACTCACCATACTTTTGTTTGGTGTCTTATTATGTAGTATTCTTTGTAAACCAATAGTGGGAGGGGAGAAAGAGGTGCAAGCTGTACTTCTGCTGCTACTATATGTCTTAGTCTGAATGTTATAAAACTAATTTAGATGCTGATGAGTTTGAATTACTGCTCACTAGCCCTAGCTGACGAGGTGATGGTTTTTGTCTTCATTCTTTGTGGAATTCAGTGACTTCTAAAACCTCATCTGACTCCATCATCTTCTGTAATGGGAAAACTGTATGTAATTCCAAATGAATTTCTCTCCCACCTATAGGGATAATGGCTTTACATGTAGTTCCTAGTTAGTAAAAAAATCCCATCACTGGGTACCATTTGAGATAGTAAAATTGAAGTGAAGTAATCTCTGTACACAAAGGGAAGATCTTTATGTGGAAGCAAGCACTTTTTTGTCAAAAGGCAACATTTATTATGACAAGTGAATTTCAATGCACTTGTGTTACTGCTAGGAGACCTAAAAATATCCCTGGGCTCTCTTATTTAAGGTTTAACAGGATAAGAAGATGGTCTTGTTTTTGAGATGATGCCTGTCCCCTCCTAACAGAGATTTTGTTCTGTACCAGCACTCCATCCCAGCAGTGGAGCTCCGCCAGCCATTCTTTCCCACCCACATGGGGCCCATGAAGCTCCGACAATTCCATCGGCCTCCCCTGAAGAAATATTCCTTTGGTGCCTTATCCCAGCCCGGGCCCCACGCTGTGCAGCCTCTGCTGAAGCACATCAAGAAGAAAGCCAAGGTACAGTTACTCCAGTCTGCCTGTGGGTGTGCCATGGCTCCTGGGCTGTTTGGTGAGCTGCTCTCCTGACGCTGTCCCTTGTCCCTGGCGCAGATGAGGGAGCAGGAGCGCCAGGCCTCTGGCGGGGGGGAGATGTTCTTCATGCGCACACCACAGGACCTCACTGGCAAGGATGGAGATCTCATCCTTGCTGAGTACAGTGAGGAGAACGCCCCTCTGATGATGCAGGTTGGCATGGCAACAAAGATTAAAAATTACTACAAAAGGGTGAGTATGCAGATTCTGCTGCTGGGCAGGGATTTCCCTCTGCCTCTCGCTGAGGGCTAACAGCACCTTCATTGCACCTTCCAGAAACCTGGCAAAGACCCAGGAGCTCCAGACTGTAAATATGGAGAGACTGTTTATTGTCACACTTCTCCCTTCCTGGGTTCTCTGCATCCAGGCCAGTTACTGCAGGTGAGAAATGAGGTTTTTACATTTAAAAGACAGATAAGTCGGATGTGGAGTAATAGACAGAGTACCTATTACAAGCCCTATTTATTCAGTCACAAATAATGCTTGGCTTCCAAAAAATACCCAGATTCCTTTTCAGTTCCAGTTTATGTCTCTTTGCTTACTCATAGTAATTAATTTCCTAGCTTTCTTTAAAAAACAAAAAATCTCTCTTGTATGCTTTTTAAAATTGTAGGAATCACAAGAATTGCAGGAAGTGAATCGTTGCTGTTTTGCTTAGTAATGGCATTAGAAATAGAGAGGAATGAGGGGAAAACCAAAGCTGCTTGAATGCTGGGGAGCTCAATAAATAGGTGTTGGAGGGGATAGAAGACATGGATTTCTCACAGTCCAGGATTTTACATGTACCTTCTGAAAATTGCACTTCTGATTTTTGGATGCCAGTTACTAGTCAGTTGTACAGACTTTTGCTTTCATGCGCCTCTCTCTGTCGTTAAAATACATACATTTGAGATGGGGAGAGGAATTAAGAATGTAACAAGGACCATCTGGCTAATAATCTATAAATGTAAGTATAAATGGATTACAGTTAATGCTAGCTGCTCTTGCTGCAGCAATAATTCTTCTATTCTGTACCACAGGAAAATAGTAAGCTGAAGGTTGATATTAGGGATTCATCACAGAACTAACAGTGTTAATTGTGTGTTGGGCTAGTTTCTGTGGTTATTGTGCTCTTCTGCAGATATGTTCTTTCTGCCTTTCTTTTGAAAGTACCTCCTTAAAGGTCCTAAAGTACCTCTAAATGTCCAAAGAGCCCTTCAATCTCTGCATTTGTTTCTTAAGCTTTTGTTCTTCATCCCTGACTATTCCCTGCACATCTGTGTGTGTTGTGACACAAATGATGGTGTACCATTGCAATGAACCCTGGGGTGTTGGTTTTTTTTAAGATCTTTTTTGTAGATCGAATCACAGAAGATTTGATCAAAACTTGACTTTTGAACTTTGATTTGTTTCTCTGAACAGGCATTTGAAAACAATCTTTTCCGAGCCCCCATCTATTTACATAAGATGCCTGAAACAGATTTCCTGATCATCCGGACACGGCAAGGCTACTACATTCGAGAATTAGTGGATATTTTTGTAGTTGGGCAGGAGTGCCCCCTCTATGAAGTACCTGGTCCCAACTCTAAACGAGCTAACACACATATCAGAGACTTCCTGCAGGTATGTGATAAGGGGATTTGGGGATCTGGGGGAGTCTTTGGAGAAAAGCCCATGGGCCTCAGGTGGATGGTCTTGGTTTGAGAAGCTCATTGTCCTGCTGTGACTCCCTTCTTTTGTTTGTTTGTTTTCTTGTGAGGTGAGAGCCTTGCAAGAGCTGGATGTTAACCAGACAGGCCATTTTGGTTTTCATTTAACCAAAGACTTATAACATGTCTCTTTTGTTTTAATGGCATCCTATCTGATAAGTAAATGATAAAGACTTTTTATTACCAGATTACAAGATTATATATAAGTGTACGAAACTGAAGAAGTTAGAGTGAGTTTTGAAGTGGTTGTGCTGAGTAAAATGACACTTAGATGGGTTTTACTAAGAGACAATTAAGGAATCTTATCACAGTGCTATCAAACAGCTCAGAATTAGAGTTGCTTCATAGGTCTTGTGGTGGTTAAGCTTTAGAACTGTCTATGAGCGTTCAATAATTATCCCCCAATTCAGATTTTGGAGAAAATTTCTAGTAATTTACTGTCAATTAAATTCAAAATTATAACTCGAGGTATTTGCAGAGCAGGAAAATTTCTGTACTATAGCATGAACATTCCTTAATGTGATAATACAAATTTTCAAGACAAATATTTTTTCCACATCTCGTTCTCAAAAACAGCTGAACCCGAAGCAGACAACGTAGCTTGGAAAACTTTACTGAGTAAACTTAGGAGAAACAGTGATTTTCAAGCAGGAAGCCTGAAGCAGTCACCAGAAACATTGTCTGTGCAAGTTTGCTGTCTTTGCAAGTTTGTTTATTCTTTCTTTGGGCAAATGCGGGTCTCGTTTTGTAGGTTTTTATCTATCGCCTCTTCTGGAAGAGCAGGGACCGCCCGCGGAGGATCCGCATGGAGGACATCAAGAAGGCCTTTCCCTCCCACTCCGAGAGCAGCATCCGCAAGCGGCTGAAGCTCTGTGCTGATTTCAAACGCACAGGTAGCCAGGGGTTTCATTGGGTGGTCAGCCATCCTTTGCTGCTCTTGGAGCTCCGGACAGAGCAGGAGGAGGCTACATCTCCTGATAAACCATTCTTGAAAACGTCTACTTGTAGAACTGAGGCGTAATCTGGCAGGGTTTTTTTGTTACAATTTTTAAGAACGTGCACTTTCTTTTGGCACAAGGGTGCTTGATGGTGAGAAGGGACTGCAATTTAGACGTTTTTAATAACCCTTTGGGCAGTGATTTACTCATTAAGGACACCAACACAAACACTTCCCTTCCCTCTATGTGTGGCTGTGTTGTGTTTTGCAAGCAAATACATGCAAATGGAAGCTGGGACTGAGATTGCATCTAACACCTGTGGGAAACTACTCAGTGTTTGACCTGTGCATTTTCCAGGGATGGACTCAAACTGGTGGGTTTTAAAGCCGGATTTCAGGTTGCCAACAGAGGAGGAGATCAGAGCCATGGTGTCCCCAGAGCAGTGCTGTGCCTATTACAGCATGATCGCGGCCGAGCAGCGGCTCAAGGTAAATCCTGGTTGGCTCCAAGGCAAATTACTGACACCCTGTGAGGGGTGAGCCTAGGTTAACATCTTCTGCCTAAAACTAATTTTGCTACTAAGTAGACAAATTAGGTCTCTAACTGCTGTGCCACTTGCTAAATTTGCTGCTGCATAAAAGGGAGTTAAGTTTTAAAGAGAGAGACAATGTATTCTTACCACCTATTACCTGGATATTGAATTAGCTGTGCTCAAAAGTACCAAGGGAAAAGTACAAGAAAGGGCTTATGTTTATGCCTGGAGCTCTACAGCAGAAAGTAACCAGCAGGTGGCTGTAAGAGACACTGATTATTTTTTTGAAGTTGAATGCACTATTTAGTTACGGAGTTTGTCAAAATATTATGCACTTTGACACCTGTGCTACTGTTGGTCACAGTGAATCTTGCAGACAACTGTCTGTGGAAGTTTGCTTGTTCAGCATGGCAAGTCTCCACAGAGACACTTCTAATTCTCTCTGCAGTAACCTTTTTAAGGCTTCAGCTTCTCATTTTTTCCCTAATATTTCTCTGCAGGATGCAGGTTATGGTGAGAAATCTTTCTTTGCTCCAGAAGAGGAGAACGAAGAGGATTTCCAAATGAAGATTGATGATGAGGTATCATCAGAGTGATGCATGAGTGTGTACACCAATATATAAGTTTGAATGGCAGAACAAAAGTGAAGTTTTTGTATTGAAAGGACATATTTAAAGTAGGATTTAGTGTTTCAACTGTTCTTGCAACTTTCCTGGGAACTTTGCTGCCAGATCCTACCTGTCTTTGGTGATTGTTCTTGCAGGCTTTTTTTACCTTAAACACCTTTTATGAGTTACTTAGCACTTTGGTTATTCATTGAAGTGTTATCAGGGCAGGTGAAGGATCGAGAAGAAGAATTCACCCTCATTGGGTCAGTGTGAAAAGTTTCTCAGTATGACTGGAAGAATCCCAGAGTAAAAGCTTGGAGTGTAACAGGGTTATGAGTGTTTCTCTTCTCGCTGGCAGGTGCGCACAGCTCCCTGGAACACCACACGAGCCTTCATTGCTGCTATGAAGGGCAAGTGCCTCCTAGAAGTGACTGGTGTTGCAGATCCCACTGGATGTGGGGAAGGGTTTTCTTATGTCAAGATTCCAAACAAACCAACCCAGCAGAAGGTATAGTTCCCAAGGAGAAATAGCTGGGAAGTCATGTGGGAGAAGTGGACTAAATAAGGGACATAAGGAAGAGAAAATATCAGATGAGCCTAGGAAAGACTATTGTGACATTAATAGGCTGAATCTCCTCTGAACAGGACGATAAAGAACCTCAGCCAGTGAAGAAGACAGTGACTGGCACAGACGCAGATCTGCGCCGACTTTCCCTCAAAAATGCCAAACAGCTTCTGCGGAAATTTGGAGTGCCTGAGGAGGAGGTGAGTGTGAGCCCAGAGCAGGCTGCAGACTTCACTAATGGATTTAGCGGCTGATGCTGGAAGGGACATATGCATTTCTACTTTGACCTCATGTGGAAAGGAGTTGACATCCATAGCCAGCTACCTCAGCTGTGTGTCTCTAAAACCACTCTTTGTCCTCCTCTTTCCAGATAAAGAAGCTGTCCCGGTGGGAGGTGATTGATGTGGTCCGTACGATGTCCACAGAGCAGGCACGCTCAGGGGAAGGGCCTATGAGCAAATTTGCCCGTGGCTCCAGGTTCTCAGTGGCAGAACATCAGGAGAGATACAAAGAAGAGTGTCAGCGCATCTTTGACTTACAAAATAAGTACGTTCTTATCTGATGTTCACAGCCTTGAACCCCACCCTGTCCCCACCTCAAAAGTCCAGCACTGTGCATGCCTGGGGCTCACTGATACATAGTGGTGTAGATGTTGATTCAGCTTGGGCCCATGAAATACAGCACTAAGAAAGAGGCCTTTGGCTGGTAATAGAAACCCTCAGGTTTAGTGTCTTGCTGTCATGGACCTTCTGGAAAGGTAGAATGTGTTGCAGAGTCACAATGTGAGATGTTCTGCAGTTCCACATGTCAGCAGTTCACCACCTCATTTCCTTTCCCCCTTTTTTTTTTTTTAATTGTTATGGGCAGTTTGCCATCTCTCTCTTGGGTAGCAGCTACCAATTCTATGTCCTGTTCTTCAGAACTGTCAGATGAATTAATGCATTATTCCTTGTTCTGGCCTGAGACCTGAGAGTGGTGAGGGAATAAAGTATTGTTGAAGAAGAGATCATCCATCTGGAGAAGATTGTCTTGAGGCAGTTGATCTTTTAGACATGGGGGTTTAAAAGGAAGGCTGAGAAGGGAATATATTATGTCCATTGTTGTAGTAGTGATTTGTATCATTAATTCTCAAACCTTTGTATCATTTTTACCTTTGCATTTCTGGGAAGGTAACAGGCTGATTTTATTTTAATTTGGGAGGGCAACATTCAGACTTTCAAGATGGCTCCTGTTTTAGGGTTCTGGAATCCACTGAGATCCTGTCAACAGACACAGATAGCAGTTCAGCTGAAGACAGTGACTTTGAAGAGATGGGAAAGAATATTGAGAATATGTTACAGAACAAGAAAACTAGTTCTCAGCTCTCTCGGGAAAGGGAAGAGCAGGAACGGAAGGAATTGCAAAGGATGCTCCTGGGAGAAGACAGTGGCAATGACAAAGACAGGAGCAAAAAGGACAGGAGAGACAAAAAGGGACTGTGTAAGTAACTGCAACCAACAGAGCTATGCCTGGGAAGGGATGCAGGACTTTATGTCAGGCTGCAAAATGGGCTGATCTGCCCTCTCAGGAGAGTGTGGATTCCTTACAGGGAGAATGTATAAACATGCTTATCTGGGGCTTTTCCCTCTCTGGGGGTTCTTCCTTCTCTTGAGCACTTAGTGGCTGAAAGTGCATGTGAAGTGTATTCTTTGCTGTATATATTTTGTTTATTTTGAACCATAAACTTACTCTGGTATTTCTTTAGTTAGTCATTGCTGCTTCCTGCTTAAGTTTCCTTTTTCTTTATTTTATTTTTTTTTTATTTTGGATGGGGGTGGGCTAGGGGGAGCTGTTTTTTCAGTATTTTTCTCGAGATGTTTTCACACATAGTTTCTGCAACCATCTTATGATTATGTAGTTGCTGCGAACACACAGCTCTGTGTGTGAAGCAGGCACAGTCTGCAGGCTGATAGCAGTGTCTCTCACACTGTGTGCTGTGGCAGCGTGTTTGCAGGTAAATTGGGCAGCTGCCAGATTTGGATCTCCTGGAGATGTGCTTATTTTAAGTGCATTCCAACAGGGAACTTGACATGTCCCTGACTGGCTGGTAAAACGTTTGACCTGGGCATGAACTTCGTGAAGGTGTCCATGACCACTGTTACTTGTTGAATGTGTGTGAGCAAAGCTGAGCTCTGCATCTTGATCAACGTTATTGTTACCATCTATTCTCTAATTGGGAATAAATCACTAATAAATTATTACTGGAATCATTTAGTAAGGGATATATGGAAGTTTTTTAATTATTATTTCCTCATGAAAAGATATCCAGTGTTACTTTGTACAAAACCTCTCAACCTGAATTATCAATGGTGCTGGACACATTCTGTTGTCACTTGACACACTGGTTGGAACACTCCTTGGAAAACTGGATAATTCTTGACTCTCAGTTTCTGCCAGCTACCCATTCCTCTGATGAAAACCACTGCAACTAATCCTCTGCAGGGCCAGAATGCAGTTGTATTGCAGGTTGCAATGGGTCCTTGTTGACTGTTCCTTCTGCCTTTATAATCCATGTGTAATTGAGTATCTTTGTCTCAGCTTGATTTCATGTCACTATTAGAGAACATCAACAAGCAAGGGAGAGACTTCTATTGCTTGGGTTTTCCTGAATTTGTGTCATGGAAGTTTTTAAGCCGAAGATATCTGCTGTGTTTAAACAATGATATTTCTACAGTGTGGAAAAAAGTCAGAAGCCAATAAAGCATTTGTCTTGCGGCAACAGCTTCAGCAGCCTCAGCAAACTCTCACAAGGATGATGACACTGCCTCTGTGACCAGCCTGAATTCCTCTGCCACCGGCCGCCGCCTCAAGATCTACCGCACGTTCAGGGACGAGGACGGGAAGGAGTACGTGCGGTGTGAGACGGTGCGGAAACCGGCGGTCATCGACGCCTACTGCCGCATACGGACCACCAAGGACGAAGAGTTCATGTAAGGCCTCCGTGAGCTCCTTTTGCTCCCTTTTAACTCCGCCTGTGGGCTTATTTCATTCCCCTGACAGCATGAAGAAATGTAGAACTGAGTGTAGAAGCCTCCACAACTCCACTGTAGTTGTGGAGAGAAAGAAGGATGTAATGGCTGTCCATTTGGAGGGCGTCACTTCGTGCAGCGATCGAGCTGCCAGAAAAGTACCTGGTAAATCATGAACTAGGTTGGAAAACTTCTGTATTTTTTTTTTTCCCCCCACCCAGACGGAAATTTGCTCTATTTGACGAGCAGCACCGTGAGGAAATGCGGAAGGAGCGGCGCAGGATCCAGGAACAATTACGGCGGCTAAAGCGGAACCAAGAAAAAGAGAAACTCAAGGGCCCTCCAGAAAAGAAGCCCAAGAAAATGAAAGAGCGTCCAGACTTGAAAGTAAGCATATCCATACAGGTTTTGGCTACTGGAGAAGTTTTCTGTTCTAGTGATGTACTAAAGGTTGCACTGGGGGATTTTAAAGATGCTTTGGTTCAAAACTAGGAGGCATATGTGAATTCTGATCCATCGCCTTCTATTTTTGCAGCTAAAATGTGGAGCATGTGGTGCAATTGGGCACATGAGGACTAACAAGTTCTGCCCTCTTTACTACCAAACAAATGCCCCACCTTCTAATCCTGTTGCAATGACAGAGGAGCAGGAGGAAGAGCTGGAAAAAACAGTCATTCACAATGACAATGAAGAACTCATCAAAGTTGAAGGAACAAAAATTGTCCTAGGGAAACAACTGATTGAGAGGTAAGGGAAAAAGCAGAGATACTGGTGGGGATAATAATAAGATGTAGAGCTTAGTGCAGAATACTCATATGTAAATTAGTCACAGGAATAAAGGGACAGGGCTCTACATAAACTTATTACAGTATTTGGGTTTGAGCATTTTGTGTTATGGCAGATGGAACCAAAGCCAGTACTGGGGGGCAAATGGTCTTGATTCACATGAAAGCTGGAGGAAGTATTGTGCTTTTTTATTTGTGCCTAGTGCTGATGAGGTTCGCAGGAAATCCCTGGTCCTGAAGTTTCCTAAGCAGCAGCTTCCCCCGAAGAAGAAGCGTCGCGTAGGGACAACGGTGCACTGTGATTATCTGAATGTGAGTGAAGGTGTTACTGAGCTGATTGCAGCATCTCCCTTTCTGTTTGTACCAACTGGCCAGGCCCTTAACTACTCATTCGCAACCTCCTCATGCCTGCCCAGAAAATTAATAAGCTAAATTGTGTCTGTGAGTAAATGCTTTGCATCTTGGAACCGCCTTAATTCTGCTGCCCCTTGTTTTTTCAGCGTCCCCATAAATCCATCCACCGGCGAAGAACAGATCCCATGGTGACGCTGTCATCCATCTTGGAGGGCATCATCAATGACATCAGGGATCTTCCCAATGTAAGTTTTAAGCTGTGACACCCAAAACCTGCATCTTAAGCAATATGAAGTACGGTATGTGTTGTAGACATCAGAATTAGGCTAGTTTTGTATAGATACATGTTCAAAGCTGGTATGTGGTTTTTTAAATTTTTTTTTTCAACAAAACCAGCACAAGACACATGAAATGTAGCAGTGTGTAATGCTTTTATATATGTGGCACTGGAGAAGATCTTTTCTGACGAGACTTTGCCAGAAACCTGCAAAATCAAAAGATTAAAGGGAAGATTTGAGTTGAAATGAGAATTTTAAAGTTAAGTTCCTTGACTTTAGAGATGCAATCAAAAATATCAGCTGACAATTCTCTGTGAGATTTTCCTTCTTACAATGGTGTTAGAGAATATTGTGTAGAAGAAAGTGATAGCAGTTGTGAGATTGAGCTTATTCTGTTTTCTCTGGTGCAGTTAAGGAACTGATTGTGTAAAGGTTTCATGCATTAGTGCGTATTTAACTGTGGAGGTTAAACTGAGATTGGCTGTGCTAGTACTGTGCTAATAAGCATTTGTTTCTTTTCCTCCTCAGACATACCCCTTTCATACGCCTGTAAATCCAAAAGTTGTCAAAGATTATTACAAGATCATTACCCGGCCCATGGATTTACAGACCCTGCGTGAAAACGTCCGTAAGCGGCAGTACCCATCCCGGGAGGAGTTCAGGGAACACCTGGAGCTCATCGTGAAGAACAGTGCCACATACAACGGTAAAAACACAGGGAAATCCTGTTCCTGCTGACACACCGTGTATGGATGAGCTGTGGAACTTTTAGAGTCAACAAAAGCAACATAAAAGCAGAATGAATTCACTGCCAGATGGCAATAGCGAACGTTTATTTTTCCAGATGTAACTGAAAGATTATGTTAATGTTAATGAACTAATTAATGAATAAGAAAGAAGTGAATTCCAGCATGTAGCAGCAACTAAATGATGACTTTGAAATTCAGTTATGGGTCTATCAATGACTGAAGACTTCTGCATGTTTCAAGTCCTGCCTATCTCCTTCATAGCTAAGCAAAACATTATTTTCAGTAGATTACTACTGAATTCCATTACTACTAATTCCATTATTATGCTTTATTGAATGAATCTTTCAATGCAAATAGGAATAGTTCACACCTGTTGAAGCCAGTGCCTTGGATCATGCAGCTTTGAGTAGAGCTTGCTGTCATGTGTTTGCATATTTTGATTCTTAGTTGCAATAAATTTTTCCCCATTTGGGAAGGTCAGGAAACTAGTTTAAAAAAAAAGAAAGAAAGCTAGTTTAAAATAAAAGCATAGGTTCTGTGGTAGAGCATGTATCTGCTGGGGAAAAGTGCTGATTCATTGGGGGTTACCTTTATTTTGACTGCTGATAGAAAGATCTTTGTCCAAAATATATTAATTTGACAGAAAAGCCTCCCAGCTGCACTGAGTTTCTCTAGGCTGTGCAGCATTGAGGGTGACACTGACAGCACTGGGTTTGTATCTTTGCTGCTTCCTTTATTATTTTGACAGTTAAATCCCTGATTTATACAAATATAAATAAGATCCTTTTTTTCATAGTTCCATTGCAAATGCTTGTTTCCATGTCGGAGGAATCCTGAAATTATTTAAGGCTGTGGGTTTTTGAATATTCCTTAAATGTCCATCTTGCCTTTCTTAGGAGTTCAACTTCACTGACTGGACTCTAGTGAAGGAAACAGAAAATTCATGACTTATACTGTGAATATTTGGCAAAGGTGGAGGGCTTGGAGGCCAGTCTTCCACAGGCACAGCTGCTTCCCACAGGGTTTCCAAACTTTAACAGAGTGTATGCCAGAAAAGTGGGAATATTTGCTACAAATAACTTTTTCCTTATATAAAATCCATGCTGAACTTGAGTAATTGTGTGTACTGAGAATATACTTGAATATTTACTCCCAACTGTGCTAGAAATATAATCAGTGGTGTTTTAGCAGTAAAGATAAATCATATAGTGACATGGGCCTTTTTAATCAGGCTGCACTTGCTGTGTGTGTTTGCAGGGCCAAAGCACTCACTGACACAGATATCCCAGTCCATGCTGGACCTGTGTGACGAAAAGCTAAAAGAGGCAAGTCTTGTGAATAGGTTGTGATCAGAATGGAAGGGAGGGATGGTCAGGGGTGGTTGAAGACTTTGAAAATAGAGGATGTGCATAGGCAAAACACCTGGTTTTAGGGAGAGTAGCAGAAAATTAAGGGAATTCTTTGTCCTACCCTAGAAGGTATTTGAATTTTTACCATTTTAAACAGTTCCCATGGGAGTCTTTCTGAAAAAATCAGATGCTTGTTTCTTACTGTAATTACTTTGTCTTGTCTATAGGCTTATATCTTGGCTATTGCCCCCCATTATTTATAAGTGTTTTCATGTAAAGGTGCATGGGAGTCTCTCTGGGACAGAATATCATGATAGTACAGTTAGTAGTCTAGGCTCAGCCACTGATGTTCTCTACTTCTATTGCAGAAGGAAGATAAACTGGCTCGATTAGAAAAAGCAATTAATCCTCTCCTGGATGATGATGATCAAGTGGCCTTTTCCTTCATTTTGGATAACATTGTGACTCAAAAGATGATGGCAGTTCCAGATGTACGTAGCTTGAGTGACTGTGTGTGTGATGTGCAAAATGTGCTGATTTTGTTGTGGGGGAAACAGTGATATTAATAGAAAAGTCTTCTGTAAAATTATTATTTTGTGTTATATGTTCCTACTGTTGAGTAGATACCAACAGGCCTAGTTAAAAATCCAACTAGTAGACCTTTTCTCTGTGTCCCTCTTGAACATGGATTGGATTCAAAATGATTGGATTCAAGAGGTCTTGTTATGAATACCTTAAATACATTTGGAGTGTTAGTTCTGGAGACTGGTTTTATGACATTTGTAGGTGTGTAGAAAATTCTACACAGAAGCTTTCTAAACCTGTCTGTTTCCTGGTTTGTTTTTTTTTTTCCCAGTCTTGGCCATTTCACCATCCAGTTAACAAAAAGTTTGTTCCTGATTATTACAAGGTGATTGCTAATCCAATGGATCTGGAGACCATCCGCAAGGTGTGTAGCTTGAACTGAGCAGTCTCTTGAGAGGTGTTTAGACCTGATCACTTACTGGGTGACAATTCTCTTCCAGAATATCTCCAAACACAAATACCAGAACAGGGAGACGTTCCTGGATGATGTTAACCTCATCCTTGCCAACAGCATTAAGTACAATGGTAGGTGGTGGAAATGAGGCTTCAGCTGCCTTTTGTACTTAAATTAATTCATCTGGGCACCTGTACTGCCAAAGTGTGTTGAAGCCTGAGGCTGTGAATCATAAACTTGATGACTGTTTTCCTTTCCTGAGGAAAGAGGTGCTTAAACAGTGATGTTTTTACTGTCACAGGGAGCTTTATTACCATCTGGTGCAGGATGGGGCACTTACATTTGGGGAGGATGTTGTGCTTGCTCAGTACACATCTCTGATCCAATGACTTGTTTCTGGGAATTTCCTTGAGACAGACAGGGTACAACCTTGCTGTGTCCTATATCATACTTGTAATGCTGGAACAAACTGGTTGTGCTATTTTAGCCAAATGTGAGCCCTGCTTTGTATTTCTCCTTACATCAGAAGGTGCTGGGATTTGGGGGCCTGTGTAATCAAAACCTGTCTTGCTGTCTTGGCAGCTGGAATTGAACAAACAGCAGAATGTATAAGGAGATTTGTTTCTTACTGCAGGGTCAGACAGCCAGTACACAAAAACAGCCCAGGAGATTGTAAACATCTGTTACCAGACTTTAGCTGAGGTATGTGGACAACTTTACTGGAATATTTACCATTTGAATTTTCTGTTTTGCAACCTTAGCAAGCTTTTTTGTTCTTAGTATGACGAGCACCTGACTCAACTCGAGAGAGACATTTCTACTGCAAAGGAAGCAGCACTGGAGGAGGCAGATCTGGAAAGCCTTGATCCTATGACCCCTGGTCCCTACACTCCACAGGCAAGTGACCAAGCAAGGCTTTGCCTTTCTTTTAGTTTCAGTCTCCTGAGTGTTTGATCCCAAAGTTCCTCCTTGTTTAGTGTTCTCCATCTGTCTGCAGTTTGTCTTTTAGTAGAGTATCTTGTTGGATGGTGTGCTAACATTTATATTATAAGAATAAATATGAGAAGCAGCTCTGATGCTTCTGAGAATGAGATACCTAAGACAAAGAGAGACATTTCCCAAGCAAGTTGTAAAACTGATCTACAGATGAGCTATGTACAGTCAGGTGCAGCTGAGTGTTGGTTGGAAGCTTGAGTACTGTGCAAGTGTTACATTTAGAAACCCTCAGAAGTCAAGCAGTGGACAGGTAAGGAGAACATGAGGACAGAACATGGATATAGTGCTGAGAGGAATCCAGGATGCTGTTTGGAAGTGTTATTGTTGGAAAGGCTCATTGCTGTGAGTAAAGAAACTGCCTAATATGGTCAGCAAAGTCCAACTGTGCCCTCATTGCTGGGATTCTTTTACATCTCTTTGTTCCACTTTGTTCTAGTGGAAAATAACACCTTTTAACCTTTATCATTATTTTATAGCAGACAGTTGTGTCAAGTATCTTATATGTGCTACAGAGGAGGTTGGCAGCACAATTCATGCTGGGCTGCTTTTTCAATGTTTACAGTTTGGCAAAGATTTATAAGCTACTTAGACCTTTCTTAAATCTATTCTTCTTACTTTGAGTTTTTTGGTTGTTTTTAAAAACATCACTGAAAAACTTTCACCAGGAATGACAAGTTAATTAATGAAAACTGAAATTATCTTTGGAATTTGCCTAGGAAAACAGGGAATGTCATCCTAGTGTCTGAGATGTGCCTTTTATTTATTTGGAAAAGTTTATAGGCCCTGGGAAAGATCTCTGCCCTGATAATTGAATGATAAAATGAAAATGTGGTATAGGAAGACAAACCAAAGCTTTTTTTGCAGTTGTTCATCCCAGTTGTAGACCAATAATTTTTTGATTCTGTGCAAGGCTGATGTAATTACATCTGGAAAGTTGCATTTAATTTTAGCAAAGTCAGAGCAGGACAGAAGGGCTTGAAGTTCAGGAACAATTTAAGATCTTATAAAGATTATTCTTAAGAGAAAAATGAGTTTAAAATTTGTCTAGGCAAGAAGTATATTAAAGACTTTATGGCTGAGCCAGGATATCAGGACACAAATGGATTTGGGGCAATATTTAACACCCTCCCATCCAACTCTCCTGACAAAATAATCCCAGAATGTAGCATTTTAGGAAGGTGGAAAGTGTCTGCTAGAAATTATGATCAAATTCAGCAGAGTGGGAATGCTGAAACTGAGTATCATGGAAAAAGACCTTCCTGCCAATAGGAAGTATTGGGCTGCAAGAGAGTCTTTGGAGATGAGTTATTGAAACTATTTGTTGACATATTTCAAGAATTAAATAGAATCAGTGGTGATCCCAATACATCAGAGAGTGGAGGACAAAAATGCCATTCTCTTACCTGATGGTTTCCTTCCCAAGAGCAGTATTACCTTGTCTGATTTTATTCCAAGTTGATAATCAGAAGAGAGGAAAGGAGGCCTGAGCAGGGAACAGTCCTTGATGAGAGGAGAGAGCTCCCTGAGCTTCTCCCTTGAACTTGTCACCTGAGGGCCACCCTTTCCCTCTGCTTCTTGGCTGGAGGTACAGTCCCACTTCCCACGCTCCCAAACTTGTCACAGGTGACAGGTCTGGTGGAGATTGCTTGGCTTTAGTTCCCTTTATTCTAAATGCAGTTGTGACAGCCAGCATTTATCTTCCCATATGGGTCTTCAGAGGTTGGACTCCAGGATATAAAAAGCAAATACAGCTGACAGCTGTCTGTGCTTTACATGTCTGTTTAAATTTTTAGGAAGCCCGTTTTGTCTAATTTAAGAATTATTGCTGTTGTTCTTAAGACTTCCAGTATTGTCATGATCTATGATCTGTGTATTATAAGGGAATTTTATCAAAATCCTAATCTGGATAGTTCCTCATTAACTCTTCAGAGGCCAATCTGCATGCACACTGTAGGTTGACTTTTGAAACACTTGAACCAAATCCCCCTTTTTTCTTGCTTGTATCAGCTTTAGGGGCTGAGACAGTGATTTACCTTGGATTGATTGGAAGATGAAGCTTTGCTGTTTCATATGTGATAGACTTTCCCCAGTTCTGATAGGAGCCTTTGGGGCTGCAACACTTTTCCCATTGTAGGAAGTAAATGAAAAGGGCCATGCTGAGTCAGACTAAAGGTTGATGTAATCAAGTCTCCTGTCTCTGGCAGGGAACAGATGTAGGTGGATGCAAACATGCAGTGATCCTTCTTACAGCAAACCCTCTCTGCTTCTGGGAATTGGCTGTTCAGGCACCTTAAACTTGTGTTGCACCTGGACCATTGTATTCATGAGCTGCAGCCAGGTCTATTCTCTATGAATTTATTGAATCCTTTTGGAGCCCATTTATGATTTTGCCTCTGTAGAATAGCACTGTATAGAAGTACTGATTTCTGTTTTAAAATCTGCTATTTGGCAAACTTCAAAGCTGAGGTTGTGAGCCATTGTTTTACCATGTTTGTTCTTTATGAATCATTAGCTCATTTTGATTAAAGAGTGTGTAATAATATAAACACCATGCCAAAAAGATGCATTTAATCCTGAAATCCCAGTCTTTCCTCTCAAGATACTGTTCCAGTCTCAGTTCAGTGCCTGAGAATGTTCTGTCTCCTGTTTCCACCTATACTTCAGCCACCAGATTTGTATGATACCAACACTTCCCTCAGTGTGTCCCATGGTGCTTCATTCTATCAAGATGAAAGCAATTTGTCTGCTATGGACACTCCCATCACTACCACAGGGAAGCGAGGAACTCAGGTCAGAATCCTCCATTTTCTCATCTGGTTGGGGAGTTGTCTTGTATGAACAAATTATTAAAAGGAGGCAATACCTTTGTAGGAAACAGGTGACAAAGATCAGGTTTTCCAAGCAGAGAAGGGAATATCTTCCAAAAGTTATGATATTTTCTTCATTTTGACTGCTCTGAGGCAAAAGTAAAAAAATTATAGAGTACTGGGAACTGAGACACTGCAAAACAATATAGAATACAAAGCTGCAAAAGAATCTGCCTAAGGCCAGGTATTTGTTTGCTTCGCTACTTCTGGAAGTAGAAACCTGGTGACTCATGCTACAGAGGGTTAATATGCAATCCCTTGTTAATTCATAATAGGGAAATGGTGAAGGATATTCTATAGATTCAGAAGATCATAATTAGATTATAATGGTTGCATCCAGTGACAATTATGAGCTTTGAAGAGATGGTTGCCACTGTAGATACCTTGCAGTTGTAAAAGGAAAAAAAAACCAGACAGGTCAAAGATATTAAATCACTATAAATGAACTTGTTACAGTAACCAAAGAATATTTTTCCTTAGTCTTTATTCTGTATTAAACAAAAAAACCCCAAATGTTGGAGGAGAGGGAATAGCAGAAGGAGATGCAGTAATAAGACCATGAAAATAAATTACCAGGAGAATGAAGAAGGTAAGGAACCACAAGACTGAAGGTGGTACCAGAAAGACTGGTGAGAGCTATTCTGAACAATGCAGGCAAACAGAGATTGGTTATGAATAGTTGTGTAGTATTGTAGCCATCTGTAGCTTTGTGAATGCCTTCTGGATTTGGAAGTCTTCAAGCTTTCTGTAGAAATTTACAGTCTTTGGGACAGAATCTGCATGTCCTCTTTATCTTGGACTCATGAGGACTGTGGGAAGAACAGGAAGAGAAGGACAGGAAAAGATTTGCTGGAAAATGCTGTATGCTTTTAAAATATATTATGAAAATCAGCACTTTTTTCACGCTCTAGTGCTATTTTCCAGAAATAACTAGTTAAACAAGGAACTCTGGTGCTGTAAGGCTGGAGATTCCCAATTCAAGGACGAGCAAATCAGGTAAAAGTGTGTGGAGACTGTGCTCTCTGATCTTGCAACAAAGAGAAGGATCCTTGCTCTCAGAGTGACACACATATATTTTCCTTTCTGTCTTTCCCTTCCTGTACTCCCACACTCACCTCTGTGGCCCAGGTGTCCCTCACAGGCCCTGGGGGATGTCCAGTAGTGCCTTCCTCAGTGCCATTGTTGTTTGTGTTCCCATCCAGATGCGCCAGGGGCGAGGTAGGCTGGGCGAGGAAGACTCTGACGTGGATATTGAAGGATTTGATGAGGATGATGATGGGAAGCCTAAGACTCCAGCCCCAGTGAGTATCTTAACAGAAATCCCAGCCACAGTGTACATGCTGACTGGCAGGGTTTTGTCTGTTGTGTCTGCTGCCCTGAGACAGGCTCTGAAATGCAGTTTGGAAATGTTGGCACTGAAATGAGGGAATGTTTCAGAGTGGACAGAGTGAGGAATCTGTGATGGAAGTGGCAGCATGCTGCTGGATTTTCACCATCCCTGTTTGTATGACCCAGGAAGTTGAGGATGCAGATGGTGACCTTGCTGATGAAGAAGAAGGATCAGCCCAGCAGCCCCAGGCCAGTGTCCTCTATGAAGACTTGCTTATGTCTGATGGAGAGGATGATGATGATGATGGGAGTGATGAAGAGGGAGATAATCCTTTCTCGTGTAAGTGTCCTTTTCTGGTTGTTCATAACCCAGCTGATCTCATGCTTCCATCACAAAAACATGCAGTAGAGAGCAGAGACCAAAGGGGCAAGATGAGGAAACTGGGTGAACACAAATGGAACTGAAAACTAAAGTGGAATAGGAATGCTGTAAGCACAGACACAAAAGAAAGCAGAGTTAAGACAAGATCTTGTTGATTGTATTTCATAAAGTGAAACTGCAAATGGTTCTGAGAACACTGCGAGTATGATTTGGTATACAGAGCCAGGAGTGGGCAGTTTAGTAAAAGTACATTTATTTTCATATGAAATAGGGTTACATCAATGTTAAATGTAAAATGTTAATGTTAAAGCAATGTTATCAAGAACAGGAACAGCTGTATAGAGGTTGTTCAGTCACTGTTTCTAGCAGTGACTCCTGAAAATTATTAGGGGAGGAGAAGGGGGAATTTTTCAGAGTAGACAAGACATAAGGGCTTTTTGCATTATGGTGGTAATGAGATTGCTTTGCAATAACATGAGAATTGGGTACACAGTAAGTGGTATCACCTCCCAGATACCTTTTCTGCTGCCTTGGGGAGACAGGACTTTGTAAACATTTCTTACAGTCAATACTGCAGCCTTTAAACACAGACTGTGAGTATGTAAGTGACAGAACAAACCTGGTAATTCGTGACCAAACATTGATTCATTACACAGCTATCCAGCTGAGTGAGAGTGGCAGTGACTCAGATGTGGAGCCCAATGCAGTGAGACCCAAACAGCCTCATGTTCTTCAAGAGAACACACGGATGGGCATGGACAATGAAGAAAGCATGATGTCCTATGAAGGAGATGGTGGGGAGACATCTCATGTTATGGAGGACAGCAATATCAGGTAATTAGAGCTGAGAATCCTGTTTAAATCCCTTCTCTTAAAGATTTTTGAAATGTTTAGCATGAAAACCTGAAGAATAGCTCACGTTTTTTTTAAAGTTATCTTGTGACTGTTCTTACTGTTACAGCCATAATTACCATTTATTCTTATTGACAGAAATTTGGGGTTGCTGTTAGATTTTCACTAATAAAAATATTAGTTAAATTAAAAAAACCCCACCCAATTCTTTCTTTTAAGTTATATGGTTTCTTGTACATAGTGGGTTTTGATGGCAGGACAAATAAAAGTTTTTACAAGCTGTCTCTAACTGTAAGATGCCTTTGAAGTTAAAAAGTGATTTAGCAGATTAGCTTTTTTTTTTTCCCCTCTAAGAACAAGCATATCCTGACTTTAAAGGCAACTGCTTAGTTGAAGTCCAAAAGTATAGGAATATGCATATTCTGTATTTTGGAAGGCATTTCATGATTAGAAAATTTAAAGTACAACAATATCAACTTTATTTTTTTGCATTTGAGAGAACACCGACCTGCTCTCCCTTCTCTGGGCATTCTGTAGAGTATCAGTATTTGACTCTCTGTTCATCTTCTACTTGTGGAATTCAGTTCCTTAGTGTCATTATTGATATTTGCCTAACAATAAATCACAGACATCAGAGCTGATAGGTAGCTGGGCTGGCAGGCAATGGTCAGTCCAGCCCAGGACCTTGACAAGAGTCAGCAGGAAGTGCTAGAGAAGATGAGAATGGGCTGAAAACAGTCCTGCACTTTCTGTCTGCAGTGAAGGCGACAGAAGGTGTAGAAGCAGTCTGTTTTTCCTGCCCAGCGTGTATCAGAGTGGGGTGGGAATTGTTTACTTGGAGAACTGTTTTTTCTTTAATTTCTATTTTAGAAAGCTGGCCAGTGACAGAATTGAAGTGCACAGTGGTTCCTAGTGTTCACAGGACTTCAAGCCAACTCTTGCCGTTGCTGGTATCAGCAGCTCATTTGAAATTATTTCCTTCTTTCTTCTAGTTATGGCAGCTATGAAGAACCAGACCCAAAGTCCAACACAAGAGACACGAGTTTCAGCAGCATTGGAGGGTATGAGATCTCAGAAGAGGAGGAAGAGGAAGAACAGCAGCGCTCTGGGCCAAGTGTGTTAAGTCAGGTCCATCTGTCTGAGGATGAGGAGGACAGTGAGGACTTTCACTCCATTGCAGGAGACAGTGACCTGGACTCAGATGAATGAATTCCCTTCCCTGAGATGATGGTCATCCTGGGCCACTCTTGGCTCCTGAATTTCTCTTGTCCTAGTTTGGTGTAAGGAACAGTGTAGTGTGGACTGTGTTAACAATATTTTTTTTTAGATATAATATTTTAATTGATTATAAAACTTGTTATATGAATGAGTTAATGGTGAAAAATAAGCTTTAGACAGGTGTGTCCTGCTAAAGCCTTGGCTTTCTGTAGCCTGTACTGGCTCCAGAATCCAGATACAGATTTGTATGGTTTGTTCTTCAGTCTTTAAAGATGTAAAGTAATTCCTCAGAAATACTGGCCTGTTGGATACGTGCATGTCTCTCAGGAAAAAATGCTTGATCAGAATGAAATACTTGCTGTTGATGAACATCTGTAAGGCAATTTTCATTTCATAAAAGGGGAGCTTTTTCTCTGGGACCACAAATACAGTGTCTAATGTCTCACCCCGAGTGGTTTTGGGAACAGCCTGACTACTACCAGTACTTCAGAAACAGCTGCCCTACTTTTTCTGTAAGTTGCAATTACTTCCAGAAACCAGAATTTGGTAACTTGAGCCTTTAGGAAGGCTCACGATTCATGGGAGACTGCTCATTTTCAGTGCCCCTGGAAAGCTCGTGCAGAGCCGGGGGTTCCGTGAGGAGCCCTGGCTGACGGAGAGGAATACAATGGCCTTTGCTGCTGTTTTCTCTGTGTACCGGTGGGGCCAGTGCACGGCGAATGAGTGCAGCTACACGGTGAGCATCGGTGCCCGCGGGGCGCAGGTGCCCGGTGTTTGAGCTCCGCTGTCCCGGTGTTTGAGCTCCGCTGTCCCGCTGCTTGGGCTCCGCTGTCCCGCTGCTTGGGCTCCGCTGTCCCGCTGTTTGAGCTCCCCTGTCCCGCTGTTTGAGCTCCGCTGTCCCGCTGTTTGAGCTCCCCTGTCCCGCTGTTTGAGCTCCGCTGTCCCGGTGCTTGGGCTCCGCTGTCCCGCTGTTTGAGCTCCCCTGTTCCGCTGTTTGAGCTCCGCTGTCCCAGTGAGCGCCGGTTCCGCGGGGCCACGTGCGGAGGTACCGGGAGGTGGCGGCGCATGCGCAGTCCCGCCGCCTTTGGCGCAGCGCTGCTCGCGGAAGGATAATCTTGTCACTGTAGCGCGAGTATTTCAGCGGGTCCCTCCGCCCGCCGTGTGGCAGCGCTGCCCGGCGCCGCCCGGACTCTTTTCCGCGGGGATAGTCCCGGCCGCNGCGACCGCGGGCACCTCGGCCCGGCCCGGCCCGAGCGCACCTTCTGCCATCGCCGCCACAGCCTCCCCGGCCCCTGTCCCGATGGCGACCTCCGTGGGGAACGTGGCGGACAGCACAGGTACCGTGCGCTGCGGCGCCCCCGGGGACGGGCTGGCCGGGGACAGCGGGGCCGGGCCGTGCCCTCGCTCCCGGGGCCGCTCCCCGCTTGCCGGGTCCGCGCCCGGGGGAAGTTTCCAGAAGCGGCAGGGCGGGGGTGCCCCCACCGCCTTTGTGGGGGGCTGTGCGCCCCGGGCCCGAGCGCGGCCCTGGGTGCGCTCCGGTGGGCGCTGCCCGTGGGCAGCCCCCGGGCCGCTGCCGGGGAGGCGCGGGGAGGTGTGAGTGCGGCGGGCTCGCTGCTATATTTATCAGACTATCAGGTGACTGCGTTAGAGGGCGAAGTAGGGTAAAAGCCTGACCCAAAACGTGTGTTGGTTTGCCCAGAATCACTCGGGGTACTTAGGCAGGACTTTTTTTTCGGCAGCCTGGTCGAATGGAAGGTGCCCATGGCGGTGGAATCGAAGCGAGATTATCTTTTAAGGTCTCTTCCAGCCCAGACCGTTTTATGATTTTGTGGTATAGCCGCGTACTAAAGCGCTTTTCTGAACAGTAAGATAGTGTGTTGGATCAAGGAAAGATCCTGCCCTAAATTTAGTTTGCAAATCCAGAACTTGAGGAATGGAGGTGAAATCTGACTTTCTCTGTAGAGCAAGAGAAAGAAGTGTTAGGCTTACTGAAAGGATGAAAGGACAACACAGCTTTATCCTACAGGTTTTAGTGGTTTCTGGAACCAGAGGAGCAGGAAGAGCTGAAACGATGCCTGGGAAAAGTAGGAGGAAAAGGAGGATTTTTGGAGAAAGTGACAGGATAGCAGTGCAGAGACGGGGGTCTAAAGAAAAACGGTAGTGACACAGGAAAGTGCTGCACTACGGTGTTCCGTATCTCCTCAGCTAGAACTGTGTGTGTGGTCAGCGAGGCTGCACCATCCCCTTGTAGCCTGGATGCCTGGGGGTAAAAAGAGCCACGTGCACGCTGGGAGAGCGTCCTGTGCTCATCCAGCACCCCCGGCTGGAGATAACCACTGCTCCTGTCTGGACCCAGACTGTATCTGCAGGCAAGGTTGAGCATGAGTCTATTGCGAGCGTTTAGGGTGGTATGTCTGCGGAGGAAATGGCCTTAGGCACGTTTCAGATGGTTCTGTGCAGCTTTTTGTTTCGCTTGTATTGTCTGGAAGCCTCAGGGAAGGTCATTGTCACAGCACTTCACTAGACTTTTCCAAGGTCATAGTCGAAGCATGCAGCACAAATTAGTCTAGGTACAGAAATTAATTTATGCGAGACTTGATAAGGGATTTTCCTGTCTGTGAGTCCTCACTGCAGTTATTTTCTTTACAAATTGATTCACTGAGTGTCCATCCATGGGCTGTCTTATGGATATTTTGCACTGCATAACTTCCAGCCAACTTTGTATTAAAAGTTTTGCTCGTTCTGAACTTTGATAGGACTGTCCACTTCCTGCTTTTCAGTGAACTTCTTCACAATCGTTTATAAAATGAATGCTTGGAGGTAGATGACTGGCAATTTTACACTGCGTTTGTCTTATCTCTGGAGACAAAGGGTGGTTTGTTTTGTAAACAGACACTTGATAAATGAAAGAAAGTGTCAGTGTTTCTTCTTTTGTTGGTCTTGTTAGTAGTTGTCATTCCCAGGTGTTAAATCTGCACTTCCTGCTCTCTTTCCATGGAATTTGCAACTTCAGTTTGACTCCTTGCGTTACGTAGGCAAAATGCAGCATTTAGATCGTGATTGAAAGTATCTTTCCCAGCAGTCGTACGTATTAAGTATAAATTTTTTAGTTGTTTTGTTTTGCGGTGCCTTTTCGGTTTTTTAGCTTTGAAATTGACTAAAACCATTGAAATGTATTTGAAGAGAAAAAGGAGTTCATGAGACAGGCTCTTCTTCTATTTGGTTGCTCTGTTTGTGCCATCAGTGGAACTTGAAAATACGCTGACTGCCAGAAGAGCAAAACCTGTTATCAGCACAAGGACCAAGTGAGGAAAAGTCTGCTGGTGCTCCAGCATTATTGTCACCGCCATTTATAAATGGTGTGGTTTTCAGCCACAGTTCAACATTTTCATGTTGAATAAAGATTGTACCTTTTAATCTTTGCCTGTAGGTTTAACCAGATCCTGAAGTCCACTTTGCCCTTAGGGTTTGAGAAAAACAGGAATCTAATCTGGATGAAGATACTTGGTTACTAATTTGTCAGTTACCTGAAAATGAGTGGCTTTGGTAGTTCCAATTTACTGTGAGACAGTTTATAGCAGTGACATAGACAATATACTATGTGGAAAAACTACTGTACTTATATCATAGAGGACTTGCAGTCTTACATTAAAACCTGCTGGTGCTAAAACCTTAAATTCGAAAATAATTTAAATAACTTGTATCAATCCCAATTTCATAAAATAAACACTGGGTAGTAAATCTGTACCTAATCTCTTTATGATTATTTTTGTCATCTTTAAAGTTCTCACAAAAGCATGAGAGTCTCTGGACTTTTGTACTACCTTGCTACAAAAATGTAGTCTCAGCTATTAAGGTGCTTTCTTGTATTTGGAAAGGTTTATCTGTTTCATATAAATTCTGAATTTGAAAACTGTAGGATGAGGTGGGAAGCATTTAATGAAAGGAATTAACGGACTGCAGGATACAGGAGGAAAAATGAGAGATATTTGCAGTAGTCAAACCTTTTATTAGGAAGAGTTAGTTGTTGTTATGAAGGCAGAATTTGAAGGCCAGCATGTCTTTCTAGGATGAATGGTTGTGGGTTTTTTCAAAGCTGCACTTATTTATTACTTTGTAAGAAATTTTACTTACTTCTCTCACTTCCGGTTGTTTTGTCTAAAACAGGGGATGTTTCATTTAAATATCCTGTTCTTCACAGTTGGGTATTAAGTACTAAAATAATTTTGTCACTCCTGTTGCAGCTAAACCTCCAGGAGCAGTAACTCCTTTCCTGTACCCTGTCTGTTTAGTGGTTCCTCCTGTAGACCAGTTGCATAATCACTGAAGTATAGTGTTGTGTGTTTGTCTCTCATCATATTGTTCCAAGACCATTTTATTTCTATGAAGGGTTTTTGACTCCTTACAGAAAATGTAGGAGTATGAAGGATTCAAGGAATGTTACCCATTGTGCTTTTTTTCCCTTTTTTTTTAAAGGGCTTTCACTACTTGCACAGCAAAACTTTATTTTGTTCAAGTCCTTTTAAGTCTTTGTCTCCTGTCCATCATTTCCCTATTAAATTGTTAGAACTTATTTTTAATATAGCAAAGCATAGGATTTTCAGTTGTGGGGGAGAATGAGGAGAGTCATTGTTCTGTTAGCAGCACTTCCCCTGCTAGGAACCAAAGTGTCATATCCTTACAGGAGTCTCTTTCAGAATAATGGAAAATGATTGACTTACAAATATTCGCAGTCGTTACAGTCTGCATTTTTGCTATTATTAGCTGATGGAGTCAAGGACTGGTACAGATAAGATCTTAGAGTCCCAACTGTCACCTGCTGTAGTGTTTCATATCATTTCAAACATTTTCATCCGTTAGTTGTGTACATTTTTTTTTTCATTGTTTTGTTTCGTTTTTGTTTTGTTCCCATCATCTAACTTTTTGTTTTCCCCCTTTAAATGTTTTGGTGATTCTCCAGAACCAACGAAACGTATGCTTTCCTTCCAAGGGTTAGCGGAGTTGGCTCATCGTGAGTATCAGGCAGGAGACTTTGAAGCAGCAGAGAGACACTGCATGCAGCTCTGGAGACAGGAGCCTGATAACACTGGTGTGCTTTTGTTACTGTCGTCCATTCACTTCCAGTGTCGCCGACTGGACAGGTAGGCTTCTTCCCTCTGGAATTTTGCTGGGGTAAGAGGAATACAAATTGAACTTGCCAGCTTTACAACAAGCAGGAGGCCTTGCCATTATTCTCGTGTTATTTTAATATTGTATGTATTAACATTGGAGCATCAGCCACATTGGTGTGTACTGGCAGGATTTACATGTGTAATGTTCATTCCAGCTATAGTCTTAAGGGTTTGTGGTTTTGGGCTTTTTTCTTTAAGTTGTAAGACTTTCCTGCACAACAGCATGTTTAGTTAAAGGGGTTTTGTGATCTAAAAGCTGTTTCTATGTTCTTTCTGCTTGCCTGTTCCTGATCTTGCTGTTTGTGCCTCTAGCATTTTGAACTTCACTTGTTCTAGCTGTAAATTCATGTTTGCTGGGGAAGGAAGTAAGAACTTTTAACTCAGATTTGTTTTATATAGTCTTCTGATTGAAGTTGTAGTAGTTCAGATATGGGAAAATAAAATGGGTGAGGATGCAACAGAATTTTACATGTAAGTCATGTCCTGCTTCTTGAAAAGAATATCAAGTGGGACATTGCTTAAAGCATGCAGATGTTGGAGGAGGGATTCCTGTAGTGTTTTTTCCAAGTCTTTTGAGCTCAGGTTTGGTGAGGCAACTTGAACCCTTCTGACTGTAAATGAGAGTTGTCTTTGTTCAGTACAACCTAAAATGGGAACTGAGGAGGTAAGAGTTTAAGGTGGGAGCCTAAACATACAGGACAGCTCTGTAAGTCCAGATTTGTTGGCTGTATGTTTGGCTCACCTAAGCATGGATGTTCATTAGAGTAACTAGATAGATGGACAAATACCGAACATTGAGGTGGGGTTTGTTTGTGGTGTTGGTTGGTTGGTTTTGGGTTGTGGTTTTTTATTTGCTGCTTGTCAATTTTTCTCCAGGTCTGCTCACTTCAGCACTTTGGCAATCAAACAGAACCCACTGTTGGCCGAAGCCTATTCAAACCTAGGCAATGTGTACAAGGAGCGTGGACAGCTGCAGGAAGCAATTGAACATTACAGACATGCACTGCGCCTCAAACCAGATTTCATTGATGGATATATAAATCTGGCTGCTGCACTCGTAGCTGCAGGTGATATGGAAGGAGCAGTACAGGCATATGTGTCTGCCCTTCAGTACAACCCTGTAAGTAGTGCTTTATTTTATAAAAGTCCATTCTTTATTACTGCTACCTTTGAAAGTAGCACCTTTCAAAGAATGAACAAAACATAAGCTTTCCAACCTGTATACCATAAACTTAATGAAGTAGTTAATACTATTTTTAAAGACCTTTGAAAGGCTTCTGTCACAAAGAGTTGTATATAGCACTAAGGGCTGCTGGTTGTTTGCTTCTCTGTATATGTAACATACTTGTTTAGATGAAAGAAAAGCAAGGATTTGGTTTTTCTTTTCTGAAGGTGGAAATTTCAATGAATGGCCTCATATTTAGCTTTGAGTGCTTTAAGGTAGTATTTGAGTGAGGGAATCAGTGCTTAGATTTGAATGTGAAATCTTGAAAAATCACCAGGTATTACTTTATCATGAAGTCAGAAATTCCATGGTGCTGGGCATTGCCTTGGTTAGATTTCTGCTGTAGACTGGGTTAGATTTCCATGGTAGACTGGTTTACAGGAGCATCAGTTTAGGTTTTATAGGCTGAAACTGACTGTCTGTGACTCCTATAAGATTGATCTGGTGTTTGGATTTTCGGTTGTAACGGTTTCAAATTGACTTTTTTGGTAAACAGACGGCTGTCCTCTGTTTATTTTGCATCATACTCATTAAAATTGTATAGTAGGTATTTGCTTGCTCTTTGGTCAAACATTTTGGTAAAAAGTACTTAAAGTGCAGCATTGATCCCATGTGCATAAATCCTTTTTCTGTAGGAAAAGCAAATGCAAATCCAGTCCAACAAGAGCTCAAAATCTTATTTCTGTGTTCTTCAGCCAGCGTGAACTTAGCTAACATAATATGCCAAGTGATGTGACTAGTGGAAGCACTGGTTAGACTAATGTGAGATGGTGGGGTTTTTTACAGGAGATGAGTTTTGTTTACGTTAGTAGATCCTTTCATTAGTGTTGACAAAACATCTCCATTCTCTGTGGTCTTTACTGCTAGATAATGCAGTTGCAGACTGTGCTTTCATTTCAAATAAATGAAAGAACAAGAACATGTGGTAAAGCTGTTGGAAATGGATGGATTAGTGGGCAAAACAGGGAAAAAAACTTCTTTACGGATACAGGCAGCAAAATTGCTTTGTATACCTATTAAAAAACCATAATGGCAATGGTGTATCTTAAAAGTACAGGTTTGGAGTCATGGTTTGGAAAAAAAAATAAAATAAACGTGAGCTTGAAATACTTACATATGGCAGAAGGACTTAGGCTGCTGGGGGTGAATTTGTTTTCAGTTTTCTATTTATATATAATAGGAATTGTATGAAATATTACTTCTTTTTTATTCTTTACAGTTGTACTTTTACAGTGCTAAATTTGCTTAGATTATCTGTTGTCTGTAATGTTAGGTCAAGAAAAATAATTTAGATTTGTGATGTATCTATTAAGACTCTAAACTAAGCTTTAAAGGACTGGATTTTTCCTTGCAAGTTCTCTGTGAAGACCTGTGGGCAATCTGAAGTCCTGAAGCTGATGGTGTAATTTTGATTTTTCAGGACTTGTACTGTGTTCGTAGTGACCTGGGGAACCTGCTCAAAGCCCTGGGTCGCTTGGAAGAAGCCAAGGTAGGTGTTGGGTAGAATACATGTAAACGTCAGTGTTTTGAAAACTTGAACTTTGCACCAAGTCTTCAAATCTGCGTTGATCTACAGACATTCTGAGAAACTTCTGAAAACTGAAGGCACTGAAACACCCCAGAGTAGTTGCAGGGCAAGATATGGCATGTCCATGTTTAAAAAGTTGGTTTAAGTCAAGAAATGGAAAGTTACCAAGCCTTGCTGCTGAACTAGACTATCTGATGCCATTCTGAAGTATTGGGCAGGGGCTCCATCATGCTTTCTTCTGGAAATAAGTAACAATCCTTCAGATCTGAGGCTTGCCTGCTGGTGCCAAGCAGAGAGCCTGTGGTTAGCTCGAGATCCTTGTACGATGCAGGTGCTATTGAAAAGGCTGCTCTTCTAAAGTCCTTTGTGGCTTGTAAGTGGAGAAGAAACTTATGCAAATGTTACCTTGTAATATTGGCTTTTAAAGATTTTTATTCTTTTAACTTTTCCCTTCCCTTGGTAGTGGAAGAAAGGCTAGTAAATAATAGCTGCAGTATGCGACACACACCATCCCCCCCACCCCCATCCCCCAATATCTTTTCTTCATGTCTTCCCTCTCCCCTCCCCAAAATAAAGAAATCGGAAGGACAAAGCTGGTTTGTTTGGTAAATGAACTGATCAAAAGAAAACTTGCTGTAGTGGAAAGGTGGCTTCTAGCAGTTGTGCGTTTCCTAAACTGACAATTCGAACACCAAGATGAGTTTTAAATTCTTGGCACGTTAAAATTTGGATTGCAGAAAGAAATTGTCTTGTTACAAGCCACCTTACGCGTCCGCGCTGCAGGGGTGAGGAGTGTGGAGAAATCAGAACCACTCTGGGCTCCACGGCTGTCGCTCCAAGCCCCACGCGCATGCTCAGAAGTGGAGTGTATGAACAGCGTAGCTGTCTGTTTGGCTGCAGCACCATTTGGGGAGGGTGGGGATCTTTCTGGGGTAACGGGGACTGCAGGTTCAAAATTCAGTATTATTTTATTTCTCGTAACAACTTGGATGCGTGTACCACCCTAGGGCAGCCTGATTGATTTGGTCGGATCCAGGTTGAAAACATTGCGTAGCAGCATTCGGAGTTGAACAGTCTTTGAGACACTTGGTTCTCAGCCCACCAAGCGGACAGCTAACATGAATTGCACTTCACTGCAGCTTTAGTGTGACTGGTATAGGCCAAGACACTGCGCCTGCCTTAGGTTGCTGACTTCTTTGTTTCAGAGCTCTGGAGACACCTAGTTTGAAAGTGTTATTCCGTTTTGTGAGAACTTAATAAACGAAGAAAAACATCTTGAGTAAATTGCAATGTGTTTCTTTGGTTATCAGTCCATTTGAAAGATCAAGCCAGCAGATTCCTTACAGTTTGAACTAAAATTTAATTTCTTTGTAGATATTTCAGAGCCTTTCTTCCAAAAAAAAAAAAAGTCCCTGCTGTATGCAATTGCCCGATTAACCCTCTCCCTTCTGCATGTCTCCCTTGTTACAGACAGATTATCCTCATTCCCATGTGTTAAGACATATCCAAAAAAATGCAATTGCTTTGTTGAACTCTTACTAATGATCTTGTTTTATTTTCTCTCTTGTTTTTGGTTTTTCACCACTGATATTGTATTTAGAAGGTTTCAGGTGGGTGAAACCTCCTATTCCATGCGTAAGGTGCCTCGCTGAAGGGAGCTCGAGGCCTGGATCTAGGGCAGACACACACCTCCTCCTCCTCTTCCAGCAAGGAACGCACCGAAAAGTCACATGATGAGAAATATGGTAACGGGTTTGTAACTGCCACAGCAAAACCATTTGCCTCCATGCCTGAATCTTCTGTCTTGTGGCTTCAGAAACAGCTTAAAATATTTAATTACAAGCAAGTAATGTAAGAATATTTTATACTATTAGCCACAAATTCTTTCAAAGAAATAAAGTAAAAGTAAATTAAAATATTTTTTTAAAGAAATAATTGGAGATAGTTAATAGTAAAAGCTTCTAACTCTTCTGGTTGTTCATTTTTTTCCTTTTTTCTTCTTTGTTTGGATTGCAGCGTTCTGCTCTTCTGATGATGCGCTGTGATCCTGCAGTAGCGCAAAGGCTGCGCAGCGGTAACGCGCATTGCGTGCGATTAAAGCCCCCGTGAACGGTTGACTCGATGATTAATCTCTGATCGGGCAACTGCCCGAGCTCCAGGCTGCAGCCTTTTGGATAAAATTGGGTTGTAACGCATTTACAGAATCCAGACATCAAATTTAACATGCGAGTTTTGTGTGGGCCTGTCTGGTAGATTAATGGTTCTGGTTGGCCGTTCACTGCACCTTGGGGCAATCACTAGAGCCAAGCAGTTCGCAGCGATAGCGTGGCGCCGTGCTGGGTAGGATGCGCAGCGATTTCTTGCGCTTGCATTACAGGGACCTAAACCTTCATGCAATCCTGTCATTTGAGGTTTTGAAGCTGCAGGAGAGGTTGAATTGTATCTGAAGAAACTGGGAAGCAAGATAGAAACAGGGTGTGTCATCTTTTTTGACAAGCGCACTTAAAACTGAGGAATGGCTTTACCTTTTTCAGTAGTGGTTTTTTTTGTTGTTTTTGTTTTTGGGTTTGTTTTTTTAAAGTAATTTATGTCTGTTGTAGAATATTTGAAAATTTTGTTTCAGAGTGAAGTTGTTTTTACATGGTAATTTTTGGTTTTTGTGCACTTAAGGGTGGCAGATGTTTCTGGTGAACTACTTAAATTATTTCTAAGATGGTTTCTGTGGCAGTCTGGTGTCTGAAGGAATGTTAATCTGTTACCAGCATAACTGAAAAATGGTGGGCTTGCACCTGGGTTTTGGTTTGCGCTGGCGCAGGATCAACAACAGTTTGCAGCGCATTAGTTTTGGCGCAAGCTAGCCTATACTGCAGGGTCACTTTTGGCTGGTTAGAGAAGGCATACTAACAATTATTTTTTCTCATTTTTTTCTTTTTACAAATATTCCCCTTCCCTTGTATCTCTCTTCTTTAACTATTCCAAGGCCTGTTACTTAAAAGCAATTGAGACTCAACCAAACTTTGCAGTGGCTTGGAGTAATCTTGGCTGTGTTTTCAATGCCCAAGGAGAAATTTGGCTTGCAATTCATCATTTTGAAAAGGTAACTACCTGAGGGAGTCAGCTTCACTGCTAGATTTGAATGTACATGCAGCTGTGTGCTTGGAGGTGATAGAAATATTTTGATAGTGGAGAACTTTATATGATCCTGTTAGTTAACAGCTCATGTTAATTGGTTTTTTAAGTTGCTGATGTTTCAAACTGCCTATATTCTACTAGAGAGGGACACTTAGGACTGCCCTAGGACTTCACACACGTCAAGTATGAGAAAATTAATTAAATTTTTCTTCAGCCCTTTTCAGGACTAAATTTTTTAGAATCTGATTTGATGATAATGTTTTGCATGTTTTCTGTGTGAGAGAAAGAAGCAACTTGGTACTTAAAATAATTCTGCACTGTGATTTTTGTTTCAGGTATAACTGTCCTTTGAGTAACTGAGAAGAACAGTTTTAGGTGACACATTAATTTCTCTTCTCCAGGGTTATTTTTCACTACTGTTCAGACTTCTCTAGATTAGTGTCATTAATTAGTTGTCTGATATCTTCCAGTTAGTGTCTAATTGGCATTGTAATTAATTTTGTACTCGTCTCTAAAGTTTCTAGAGTGCCCTAAAGCTGGATTTAAGATGTGGCAACAGTTTCTTTCTGAAATTCATGGCTTTAAATCTACAGAAAAAAGTCCAGCTGCTCAAGATTGGTGGTTTTTTTTTGAATCTGTCTAGTTCGTGGTAGATGAAGTATTTTAATTTGGAATTAATAGTTCCCATGACTCTGTAAAAGTGGGGCTTGTCAAATAGTCACATGTAGCTTTGTACTGCAGCTTCTGTAACCTCATCAGTTTAAAGTGTTTTTTTCTGCATTTTATTAGTTTTGAAGGGAGCAAAGATGTTTTACTTAAATGGCTACTTAATTTTCCCTGCTCGCATGATATAGTTCCTCATTCCTTGTTCTTGTGGACAGTCTTGTGGACAGTCTTGTTCAAGTTTTAAGATTCTGTCTTACTTTGCAGTAGATAAAGGAAACAGATAAGGGTTTTTTAGAGTTTCTTGTCTAAAAACGAGGTAAAATAACATAGCACCAGTAGACAGGAGTGTTAAGTATGATCAGCCTAATGTGAAATAAATGCTTAGCAATAGTTGCAACTGAATAGGTAAGCAAACAAATCTGAGGGTAGTACGTGCTGTTATTTCTGCAGATAAATAACATTGCTCTGTGATTGGTTTATATGTTTTCCTTCCTTACTTAGGTTATTGATAAAGTCTTAAAAGCTTACAGATTATGTTTACCAAACTTTAAAAAAGCAGCAAACAACTCAGTTTGACAGATAATCTGTTTGTGTTTAATGCTCAAAACATTTACTTCAAAAATATTTTCAGGCTGTAACACTTGACCCAAATTTTTTGGATGCTTATATCAATTTGGGAAATGTCCTGAAGGAGGCAAGGATATTTGACAGGTAAGCAGATCAATACTGTTATTCTTTGTGGCATGTCGGATATATCAGGATACAGATTATGTTCCTTCTGTAAAGTGTCTGTGGACAGGGGTAGCAAAGACTTCAGCTGTAAGCTGAGCAAGCACATGGCTTTGAAGTGCAGACAGACCAGGTCTACTAAAATAAAAAAAATCCAGTGAAATGTATTCTTTCATGTTGCTTTCTTGTTCTTAATGCATTATCAAAAACAAGAGTTTCTGATGAAAATAGATTTGAAGTTAAGACTGGGGAGGGTGAAAATAAGATGCACGAGAAAGGCCTGAATGTTTGAATTCTAGTTTTCATTATGTGATTCAGAACATAACTTGCAAGTGTGTCTCTTCTAAAATTTCCCTGTTATGAAAGAAAAACTGAAATGCTGGAATTCAGCTAAACATCTGATTGAATATTCTGTATTTGTGACATGTCTGCCTTATGTTATTGCCTTGGGTTGCGGTAGTGTTGCTGTCTTGTTGAACTAACCTGTTCTGAGACCTCTAATCTGATACATGAATCTTTTGTTTCTGGGAAAAGATCCAGAATGTGTTGTTTATATGCAGTGTACCATATTGCATCTGTTAATTGGTTTATAATTTCTGATAGCTGTGGTTTGTGGCCCCAAATTTCATAAAAGCTTGCAGGGAACAGGTTAATTATCTGCACTGAACACAGTCTAAATGATTCAGTGATGTCTGATTTAACTGTGAATTAGTGGAACAAACAGAGGCATGTTTTTCCATGATTTCAGATTTTACTTCACCTTTTAAACATTTACTTACATGTATTGTTATGGTTTTCCTCGAAATTGGATTTGAATGCATCAGCCATTTATATAGTACTATAGGAGCATATAATTAAAGATTTCATTTTTGAACAAAGTGATGATTGGAGTCTTAAGTAAATAATTGTAAATTAGCGGAGAGAATAAAGATGTAATCTGATACTGTTTATCTTGTTAAAATTGAATAATAAACTAGCAAAAAATGGAGTAAGGAAAAAAAAGGTGCCTTTCCTAGTAATGAAGAGTGTGAAAAAAGAGTAAAAAAAAGTAGCTGAAAGTCTTGCTTGTTTTCCAGAAGACTTAACATTGTTCACTATACCCTGTAGCAAGGTAAATCTCTGGATTATTGTTTACCTTCTTCTTTTTTTTTTTCTTTTTTTGTGACAGAGCTGTGGCAGCTTATCTGCGTGCCCTGAGTTTGAGCCCGAATCACGCAGTTGTGCACGGCAACCTTGCCTGTGTGTACTATGAGCAGGGCCTGATAGACCTGGCCATAGACACCTACAGGAGGGCCATTGAGCTCCAGCCCCACTTCCCTGACGCCTACTGCAACTTGGCCAATGCCTTGAAGGAGAAAGGCAGTGTAAGGAGCACTTCTTTCTTCTTAAAATGACACTGAATGCTTTTTTAATAGACACCAGCTGTTGCTAGTGTATTAAGTTGTTGGGCAAGTTGTTAAGATGGATGTTAACCTCACTTAAAAGGAAGAATGATTCAGGAAATCTCCATCTTGAACCTTTTAAAAGTGATTGTATAATGACTTCTCATAAACGGTGTTTTTACAGTAAATGTTACTATATTAACAGTGGCCCTTTTTTTGAAGGTGGTAGAAGCAGAAGAATGCTACAACACAGCCCTTCGACTTTGTCCCACCCATGCAGATTCTCTCAACAATCTGGCAAACATCAAGCGAGAACAGGGCAATATTGAGGAAGCTGTCCGTCTGTATCGGAAGGCTCTTGAGGTACACTTTGGGTGTGAGGGAGAGGTGGGTGGTTCAAGCTGGCAATGTGTCATAGGACATAGGTTTTTATCCCCCCTTCTCTAAAAAAAAGAAAATACAGTAATAAATGTACAAATATTTTTGCTATGGTCTGCTTGAGATGTTTGAGACAGAGTCAACTTCTTTTCTTCCAGGTGTTTCCAGAGTTTGCTGCAGCGCATTCAAACTTAGCAAGTGTTCTGCAACAGCAGGGAAAGTTACAGGAAGCTCTGATGCATTACAAAGAGGCTATTAGGTAAATGGATACTCCCTGTAAGGGTCCCAGTAGTTCCTAACGGGAAAGTGCCTAGATTTGTACAGAAGGTGATGTAGTCATGTGTTTTAATTTGCATAGTTGCTCTTGAAATGGAGAGGTCTGAGTATGAGTATGTTTACTCGTTGGAGGAGCTTTTTGTGTTCATGACATACTACCTTTATTTTTCAGAATCAGCCCCACCTTTGCAGATGCTTATTCTAATATGGGAAACACTTTGAAGGAGATGCAGGATGTTCAAGGAGCTCTGCAGTGCTACACCCGTGCCATTCAGATAAACCCAGCTTTTGCTGATGCCCACAGCAACCTGGCCTCAATTCACAAGGTAGCACATGCGAATGATTCACTCTTAGAAGAGTGTGGTGGGCCACTGTGAGTAGTTACCCTGAGGATATTTTTACCTGCTGACTCATTTCTGTGTCTTCACAGGATTCAGGGAATATACCAGAAGCCATTGCCTCTTACCGTACTGCTCTGAAACTGAAACCTGATTTCCCAGATGCCTATTGCAACTTGGCCCACTGTTTGCAGGTGAGAAAAAAGAGGCTTTGATTGTAAATCTTAGGATTCTTCTGCAGCAGATTACTAATTGAAATGTAAAAAGTTAATTTTATCTCCTGATTTAAGTCTATACAGTTGTTGACAGTAATTACAGAAGTTCTCACTTCCATTTTTGGAAGAAACATTAATCTCAACCTGTGAAATAACTGATGCAAGTTAAAGGAAGCTGTTGTCTTAATCTTTATGTTTTGTCTTTTTTTTAGATTGTCTGTGACTGGACAGACTATGATGAGAGAATGAAGAAGCTGGTTAGCATTGTAGCTGATCAGCTGGAGAAAAACAGACTGCCTTCTGTACACCCACATCATAGCATGCTGTATCCCCTTTCTCACAGTTTTAGGAAGGCAATTGCTGAGAGACATGGAAATCTCTGTTTGGACAAGGTAGGAAGTTCTATACAGGCCAATTTTGTTTGAAGTTCTTTGGGGCTTTGCCTGTTCCTATTCAAAATGTAATACTCAGATTGTCAGTTTTAGCCTTTGTAAGCTTTCTGAGTCACTGACATGTGAAGAGATAGGATGTAATGTTCATAGCTGTTAGTGCTTTTGAGTTTTGAGACAGACTACTTGTGCAGGTTGCCAGTTACAGTTGAAATTGTGTTGTCAGCTGGTGGGAGGGTCTGGTTAACTAATAAAAGATAACACTTTGACGAAGTGACTTTTCTGAGTAGCCTGATAATCCTGTCAGAGATAGTGGTTACAAGCTGATGCCTGGGGAAGATGGAGAGCAAAGAACAGAACAAATGCTGTAGTGCCTCACAACAATACTATTCTGGTCACAAGTGGCTTGTGTTTTAAGAACTGAGGATCATGGTGTGGTATCAGTGTATTTAATAATCAGGGGTAGAATACTGAAACTGTTAGAAAAGCAGAAATGCAGTAGCAATGTCTGTATTTGTCTGAGAGCAGAGACATCACATCTTGTGACACAGTGTGTGGGCACTGCACTTGGCTCCAGTGGAATACATAGAATGCAGGTTTGGAACAACAGATGTCCATGACTGCTTGCTTGAATATGGGATGAGGTTAATTCTGCAAACTCCTAGGGGATTTTTGTCCTTTTGTTTAGATGTTAGTTCCTGAGTTTGTAAACACTTCTGTGTTTTCTTGGCAGATTAATGTTCTTCACAAGCCACCATATGAGCATCCCAAGGATTTGAAGGCCAGTGAAGGTCGACTTCGTATCGGCTATGTGAGCTCTGATTTTGGAAACCATCCAACCTCACACCTAATGCAGTCAATTCCAGGCATGCATAACCCAGACAAATTCGAGGTAAAAATATAAATGACATGCTTAAAGCTTTAAATATGGCTATAAGTGGCACTTCTTTTTCCCCAGTATGAAGTGCTGTTTTCAGATACACTTGCAGTTTGTTAATTAGGAGAACTAGTCACTGTTAAAAAGCTTCCCTGAGGCTTAGCTTGTCTATTCAACCTGAATCATAGTTAGGAATCTCACTAATTACAAAGTCAAAGGTGACTTGAAGGCATTCTTAGAGATTTAATTCATATGCAGATCTGTCTGCTGAAGTTACTTTGCCTTGCTTTGGTGAGAACACTGGATATATGTCTATGCAGGATCCAGTGCCATGCTCTGGCACCAGAAGTAGGCCTGGTCCAGATGTGTCAAAAAATGGCCCAGTGCCTCTATTTTTACTTCTTTCTCAAATGGTAAATGCCACATGTATTACTATGATTTGTGTGAAACTAGATGTAATTTAAAATCATTATATAGCACAGTTATTTTATTGGCAAGTTGTCATAGATACTCATTTGGTGCCTTATGTTCTAGGTATTCTGTTATGCCCTGAGTCCCGATGATGGGACAAACTTCCGTGTAAAAGTGATGGCTGAAGCAAATCATTTTGTTGACTTATCTCAGGTGAGCTTGTTTTATGCATTGACCTTTTAGCAAACTTAAATTTTTCTGAATAAAGAGTTGAGCCTGTAGTTTGAGATTCTTAGTTGCAATAATTTCTTGAATAAGGCTGATGTTAGTCTTGAGAATTTTGAAATGTGTGGATGTGTTATGCCTTACCTGGAATGTGGTGATTATCTTGTGACCTCTGATTATTAAAAAGTAACATTATCAATATTTAATAACTTTCACATTAGATCTCAAGATAAGTCATATTGAAATGTCATGGAGCAGTCAAGATGTCACAGCTGCAGATACATTTAGGCTTGCCTTAGGTTCAGTGTGAAAACTGACCAGATTTCAGTATATGCAGAAGTCAAGGCAAAATCCTATAGAGTATTTAATCTTTGACCTTCAGTCTGATCTTTTGTACTGCCTTAGTTTGTGAATGTGCCACTGTCTTATGTGAGCTTTAATTAGTAATTAGCCTTAGAGGAGTGGGTGTGGGGGAGGCTGTTGAGGTTTATTTAGTAGAAACCTCAGCTTCTAGCTTTTCATTTTTGTTTTACTGACACTGAGGTTCACTGCTGCGATTTACACTTCTGTAAAACCAGGAAAAACAAGATTTCAGTATCTCTTAAATGAAATTACGCCATTGGCATCAATCCATTGTTACACTGATGACTGACCACATTTATTACTGGAAGACTGAAAACAAAAAGAACTTGTGTTTATGTATTTATTAATTCTTAGATACCATGTAATGGAAAAGCAGCAGACCGCATCCATCAGGATGGGATTCACATTCTCATTAATATGAATGGCTACACCAAAGGAGCCCGAAATGAATTGTTTGCCCTGAGACCAGCACCTATTCAGGTAACCAAGTCAGAGGGCTCTTAGTAAGCCAGAATCAATGCCACAGTTTTTTGGGGGGATTTTTTGACTAAGGATTTTCCAAAATGTCTGTGGAAAGAGAATGAGAGGAATCTTAATCAGAGTCACTCTAGACTACAGGAGTTGTCTCAGGTTAGAGAAACTGTAATCACTGATAGATGGTGTTCTGGCTTAAAGCTGCACATAGTGGGGAAAATTTGTTTGAGAGATCAGTTTTAGAAACATCTTTGATCTGTTCATTGTCTTGGTAGTGAAAACTTGGAGTTAAGGGTTGATCTTAAGTTGATAAAGCAGAAGGAGGAACTTGAACCTGTATGTGACAAATGTAGCTTAAAATTAACTGGTTTTAAACTCTTTATTTTTGCAATGCACATGGAACTGAAGCCATAATTTCTTGTTTTTTAGGCAATGTGGCTAGGGTATCCTGGAACAAGTGGGGCATTATTCATGGATTATATCATCACAGATAAAGAAACTTCCCCAGTTGAAGTGGCTGAGCAGTATTCAGAGAAATTAGCTTACATGCCAAACACTTTCTTTATTGGAGACCATGCCAACATGTTCCCCCATCTGAAGGTACGTTGGAAGATAGGGCAAGAAAAGTAGGTGTTTTCCATAGGTGTCTTTATGAAATGACACTTAGTATAGCATTGGTGAGGGATCTTGTAACTTCTTGAAATCTTTTTTTTTTTGACAGAAAAAAGCAGTCATTGATTTCAAGTCCAATGGTCATATTTATGATAACAGGATTGTTTTGAATGGCATTGACTTGAAGGCATTCCTTGACAGCCTTCCTGATGTCAAGATTGTTAAGGTGAGAGCTACTCTTGTCTGTGTACAGACCTGGGCACTGCAGGTGGTGCTCCCTCTGATCCCTGTGTGATTTATCTCAGATGAAGTGTCCTGACAGTTGTGACAACACTGATGGCAATGCCGCCCTCAGCATGCCAGTGATCCCTATGAACACCATTGCAGAGGCTGTGATTGAGATGATTAATCGTGGGCAAATTCAGATTACTATCAATGGCTTCAACATCAGTAATGGATTAGCAACTACTCAGGTGAGGCACTTCAGGACACTGTTCTCTTGGTGTTTATGTTATATGTGTATGTTTTAATGTAACAATGAAGAAAAACCTTCAAGCAAATGTGTTTTCTGTCATGTTGATTCGTTTAGTTGTCATACTGAAGGAAGCTCATTATAAGCCACAGATGTACTGGAAGATGATCTTCCCCCTCCCAAAGATAGAGGAATTGTATCTAGAGGTATCTAAAGTCCAAAGAAATTAATTCTTGTTGCTTAAAGAAGATATTTACTTGTTCTGAATTTGAAAGCAAGATTTCCTTATTGCCTGCAGCCTACTGAGATTTGTGACCTGTTACTCAGTGTCAGTTGTGTTTTTCTGTTAGGAAAAAAATTGCTGAGTATAGAGGCACAGGTATTGCAGCAACATTTATTAATCTCCTTACATCTTTCAGAATTGTGTACTATATTACCACCTCTCAGTGCTTAACAGTTCATGGGATTTTAGTGACTGGTGTTTTTCAACTCTTCTTCCACTGCAGAACAGCTTCTCCTTTTTAGAAATGCCATATTCTGACATTGGCATAACTCATCTTGTGAATTTTATTCAGTTTACAATCTCTCGGGAACCTCTTTCACATCATTTTGATACCTTTTATTACCACTGCTCTGTTCATAATCTCATACCTTGGTTTATTTTTGAGTTCTTTTCTTCACAAGACTGAGACACTTCTTTGAGTTGGTAATAGTTTGGTCAGTAGGGTTAGTAGCAATTTTTTCTGAAGGTGTCACCTGAGAATCATAGAGAATTCTTGTCTTAACACTCCACCACTGAGATGAAACACTAAGCTCTGTCTGTGCACTTCCAAAACAGGATTTCTGTCTTTCACTGACACTAATATAGCACTTCTTTGTGCTGAGATCAGCTGCTTTTGGGCATAGGTCGACAAGAACTGAACATTGTGTTTTTTGAGGTCTCAGTGACCTGAATAAGTAGCATGTTTACCAGCTTCTGTTGAGCTGTTGTGCATCTTCTAACAGTCAGTGACAATGAGTCATTGTCATTCACATCAAGCATGTCATCAGTGGCTGGCTGCAAAGTCACTGTCTAAATTTTAAATACATATGTATGTAAAAATACATACAGATAAGGAAAAAGGCTCTAAGTAGCTGTGTTGCCCTCTCTATTTGTCTGGTTTTGATCCCATCATTGCATGTCATTAATAAAAAAAAATCCTGCTTCCATTTTACTAATCCTCACGGGTCTTGCATGGTAACTTGATAGTCATGTTTTCATCCTCTGCTGCTTTTAATTAGCATATTCCTAATCTTTGTGAAGACCGTAAATCCTTTTTTTTTTTTTTTTTTTTTTGAAAGTTTCTCATTAACTCTTCTAATTTTCAGCATTTTCATTCTTTTCCTTGTCAACTGTAAGGAACCAGTCTCACCAGTTGTGTACGAGTCTGCATCTATTGATTATCTGTTCTCTGCTTACTGTATTCTATCTTAAAAAAGAAAACCACACGCAAAAATCCCACCCAGAATAAACCACAAAAATCCAAACAAACCAAACCCCACTTTTGCTTTCTAAATACATTTTTATTCTGTCTTTCAGTTTTAATTTCATTTTTGGTCTCAAGGAAATTAAGTGACCTGAAGGAGGATAGGATTCCATGTGTAATGCCTCTTTATATGATTCTTCTTTCCAATTATTCCAGTTACTTGGAATTTCGGGGAGATATAGGAAGGGCATGAAAATGCCCAGTGTTTTTTGCCTTGGTGGTTGCAACATTATGGCATCCACAAGCGTGTACACATACCAGTTAAATTCTTGCAGTGGGTAAGTAGAAAATTTTGTTATGTATCATAAAACCAAAGATATGCTTACCATAATTTGTTATGCTAACAAATATGTCTCAGGACAATTCCACAGGGCATAGTCTTGTTTCCTGAAGTGTCAGTGTTTCAGTAGCTTTTTTTTTTTCCTTGTAGATAAACAACAAAGCAGCAACTGGTGAAGAAGTCCCACGGACTATAATTGTTACTACCCGTTCTCAGTATGGCTTACCAGAGGATGCTGTTGTGTACTGTAATTTCAATCAGCTCTATAAGATTGATCCTTCCACCTTGCAGATGTGGGCTAATGTGAGTACCTGTATCCAGTAGGAAATCTGAGGTCAGACTGATGGCATAGCTGTTCATGTTAGCGGAAACTTCATGCAAGTTAAGTTTTAACTTCTCTGTGGAAAACGTTGACCTTGAGCCATTTGAATCCTTACAGTGTTCATGTTGCAGGGTTTGGTGTTAGTAGAATATAGAGGGTTTTAGATGTATTTCAGACTATATCTATGCATCTAGCCGGTGAAAATGTATGTTTTGGACAGCTTAAATATGCTGGTTGTCCATTGTGAAATAGTTTTGAATTTCCTTAGTCTCTGCAGTTGAGTTATAACCGGCCTTGGCAGTTGGTAGATTTGTAGATCTGAGTGGAGAGCAATCTGTATCAGGTTCCAGCTTACAGTGAGAGCTCCTTGGGGGCAATTTCTTTTAATATTCCATAGTGTGGGCCTATAAACAAATGAGACTATAAATTTCAGTACTTACTCTCTTAAGAATTGCTCTGTGAACTGTTGCTCAGAGTTGCTGTCTCTCTCAGTGGGATAAGAAATGCAATCCTACTGATCCCATTCATAATGATGATGTGTTGATTTTCTGCTCTCTACCTCAAAGTACTGAATGATGACGCTTCCCACTTCATTTTAGTATGTGGCAATTTCTTGTTCAGAAAAATCAGCATTCCTCTCTGAACTTTCTGTATTTGCTTCTTATTTTTGTTACAGATCCTAAAAAGAGTTCCCAACAGTGTGCTGTGGCTGCTACGCTTCCCAGCTGTAGGAGAGCCCAATATCCAGCAGTATGCACAGAACTTGGGTCTTGCCCAAAACCGAATCATCTTTTCACCTGTTGCCCCCAAAGAAGAACATGTGAGGAGAGGACAGTTGGCTGATGTTTGTCTGGACACTCCCCTTTGCAATGGGCACACAACTGGCATGGATGTGCTCTGGGCTGGGACTCCAATGGTCACCATGCCAGGTAATGCAGTGGGAAACCTACGTTAAACACATGGGTTGGAATATTGTAATTTTTTAGTAACAGCAAACACATCAAACTTTTCCCCTTGTGGAGGCAGAAGGAAAGTAACTCATAGCATGTGATAAGTTACTTGATAAACTCATTCCTGGTTGGTTTTGTTGGTTTTGATTCGCCTTTTTTTTTCTTTCCTTCAGGTGAGACTCTTGCCTCACGGGTTGCTGCCTCACAGCTCACTTGCTTGGGTTGTCTTGAGCTCATTGCAAAAAGCAGACAGGAGTATGAAGATATTGCTGTGAAACTGGGAACTGACCTGGAATAGTAAGCAAACTTGGACTGTGTAATGTGGGAACATCAAGAATGTAGAGTACTGTATTTGGGCACGGTGCTGAGACATCAGGAGTTTTAATCCTGTAGATATTTTATATTTAGAATAGCTGGGCAGTCCTCTTTCCAGAGGTGTCTTGTGTTGCAGCTAATTCAGCTTCTGCTTTTATGGTAATTTAACAGCACTCCCAATTGAGTAACAATTCTGAAGGAACTGCTTATGTGCAAAGCTGTAACACAGTTCACAATTTGTTCTTTTTAAATTGAAGATTAAGCAGTTTGTCACTTCAAGTTAACATCATGCTGTAAAGTGTTAGTGCACTACAGATAATACAGTAAGTTAATGTTGCAGCTCTTCTGATTTGAAGTGGTCATACTGGTCTGTATCAGAAATGATGAGATAGAACAGGAGTTTGGTGGAGGTAGAGGAGCAGGTGTGTTTGAAACAGTTGTACGGGCAGTTCTGGGTTAGCTGAAAATAGCAGTTTTCAAAGGTAAACAGTATTATGTAGCGTTTGGAACATCTCATGACTGCTCCAACCCTCTTTTGTAGCCTGAAAAAAATCCGTGGCAAAGTCTGGAAGCAGAGAATATCCAGCCCGTTGTTCAACACGAAGCAGTACACGATGGACCTGGAGCGGCTGTACCTGCAGATGTGGGATCACTACGCTGCGGGCAACAAACCGGACCACATGATCAAACCAGTGGAGGCCAGCGAGTCTGCATGAAGAGAGACTGGGTGTGCCCACCAGGAACTCTCCAGGAACTGAGCCTCTCCAACACTTGTGCAGAGATGATGAGCTAAAAACTGTGCATTTCTACTTAATCTGCCTGGTACTCTGTGGCTGAAGTATACATGATGGTGATTAAAGCACAGCCAGACTTATTTCTTGCATGATAGGGAAAGACTCAACAGAGCCTGGGATCCTTTTATTCCATGAGGAATTTGAATGGGATTGAGCCGTGTACACGTGAGCCTGTGTGTATGAGTGACAAAGTGGTTGCTGGGGGAAGTTTGAACTGCCCAACCAGTTTATGATATCATGAATTGATTTAATCTTCCTACGAACCTCTCCTTTTACGTGGATTGGGAATTGGAGCGTTTTAAGATTTGATTTTGGGTACTCCTGTTGGTATATATGTGGTTCTCCCATGACGAGATTTCCAGCTAGTGAGTTGCTCCCTGTGTTAATTTCTAAACTGCGTGGACTGAAAGGGCATATGTGCTGGTGTAGTCTTTTTTTATAGGTTTTATAAACCACTTGAGCCTATATCAGCCTTTTAATGTTTGACCTCTGTTTTGGAGCTCTCTGTAATGTGTTGGTTAAGATAAGGACTTTTGGTTTTTTGTTTTGTTTTGTTTTTTAAGCTTCTCCAATAACTCAGCTAATTGGCTTCATGATGGCAGCTCCTATTCTGTTGAAAAACCAAATTTGATTTGAAATTAATCCTCCCCACAACAAGTGTTTGAGGTAAACACAAACTGGTGCCAAATACAGATCTTTCAGGAATGATTATTAATTATGTATAGGGGTGCAGTCCTAGGTACTGTAGCAAAGACTTTAAAAAAAAAAAAAAAATAAAGCTTTGGTTTGCCAGTTTGACTGATTTGACCGGTGTTTCACGTTTTGTGCTGCTGTCGGGAAAAAAACCTTGCTGGCCTTTCCTCTGCCTTCGTGTAATGTTTTGAGCAGCTGTTTGGGCAGAAACGGGTGGTTTTGGTTGGAATAAGCAAAAGCGGAGTTCCCGCGGTGTGGGGGTCCCGTCTGCGCATGCGCCGTGCCCCGGAAGGGCGCGGGCCGTTCGAGCGCCATGGCGGGACCGGCAGAGCGGGCGGGCCCCGCGCNCGCCGGAGAAAACAGCGCCCCAGCCCGTGTGTCCTGACGTATTTTAAATTAATTTTTTTATAATTTAAATTTTTTTTTATGTATATCTGTCTGATTTATACATGTGTATGTATACATACACATATATAGATATATGTACATATATATGCATATATGTGCATATATATACACAAATATATGCATATATATATACATAATACATATGTGTTTATATAAATACTACATGCTACATTGTATGTAGTATATATATATATATATATTGATTTATAATCTTAGATTATGCCCTCATTTGTTTTATGATAATTGGTTCGTGTGCTTCAGAATTGCAGTCTTTAAGGGTTAAATAACGTCCATTACAAACAGCTGTCTTCCCGTTTTTTAAGCAGCTGCATCATGTATTTTTCAAGTTGTTAATGCTTGGTTCGTGTTCTCATAAAATGAAATAAATAACTGGTTAAGGGCATTGTGGGCTGCCTCTACATTTGCATGGGCATAGCAGTACAGGTGGTAATGCCTCCATTCTGCCTCTTGAAATAGGTTTATGACATCTGCTGCGTTTTGCTAAATATTCATGGCAGCCCTATTAAAGTGCACTTTATGCAAAAGCAGCTTCTTACTCATCGATGCAGGGGTTGAGTTTCAGGCTTGCTATAACACACTTCTGTGCCAGATCATAGATTATGTGTAAGATAAGAAACGAGCTTATTCTAAAGAGTTAAAGTAGTTCAGCTGGTTTGGGATTTTCAGTGTTTTTCCCAGTGTATGTTTGGTTGTCAGTGTTCATGGGTGTTTCAGCCAGTGGAGATGCAGATCCTGCTGTGACCTAAAGTTCTGCATTTTGTTTTTGCAGCGGTGCCCTGTGCTTCTCTTCCAGCAGTGATGATGAATTTGAAATGTGTAAGTAATGACACGTTAGTTTGTGTTACGAAGGAGTATGAAAAGGACACATTTCTGTCTAACTAAAGTGAAGTGTTTTTTAATGTTATTTCCTTCCATTGCTTGTGCTGAAAAGATTCTCTCCTTGCAGTGCAGTCTTGGTATCTGTGCCACAGGGAGTGTTCTTGAATTGCCTTGAGTTTGGCTCTTTTTGCCCCAGTTTTGTCTGTTCCCTGTCACTCACTAGCTTCCTTCTTAGTCTCCAGAGACTAGAAGGCTGCTGCCAGATTGGAGGAATTGAGAGTTGGAATTATATGTAACTATAATTATGTTTGTTTTTTGAAAATGCTTTAGACCAAATTTTTACTAGTTGCAAACTTTTAGAAATGTATTAACAAGAAAAAAACCTCCTTGTTCTTAATTAATCTTCTTTTGTTTCAGTTTTAGCTAGACTGAAAACTCCCAAATCTGTTTCTAAAAAGGCAGATGTAAGGTGGGTACTGTCATTAATGAATTTTCTGTGTTCATATTTTAGTTTTCTGTATCATATTTACTAATCAGAATACAGGAGAAAAGTTGTATTGATTCATAGGCCAGTTTAGGAGAGAGTGCAGACAGAACTGCTACATCTTCAGTCATGTTCAGGCCAAATGTAAAATGTGATATTTGGAGGTGCACATGCTCTTGCTATTCTTATTCATGGATGCAGTTGGTGACATTTGCTGTGAGCAGCTGATAATGTTATATTGGGTGGCTTTTTTTTGGATTGCTGTTTTAGTAAGGCAAACTTACTGCTCTGTTTTTCTGCTTGCTCCTACCTTTATTCCACACAATTTGCTGGGTTTTTTTACAGTCTGAAAGACTTCATTGATGACTCGGATGATTTCTTCTTGGACTTGAAAGTGAAAAAGAGCACAACAAAGCGTGGTAAGCAATCATCCAACAGCAGATATGAAGCAGACATTTTAATGAGTGGGAAGGTAGCATTCATTGCTGAGCTCATAAAGTTCTGGGAGAGCTGATCCCTGCTCAAGAAGGGAAGGATCTCTTCCAGCTGCTGTGAATGTCAACCCTGAAAAAGCCCTGTGTGCCACCTGCAGACTGTAAAAAGCTGATGGAATGGTGTCAGGAGGGGAAATGGGTGAAACAGAGTGGACCAGAAGCATCATTTTAAAAAAAAAAAAAAAAAGGAACCCATAGATGTGACATGATCCCTTGATCTTTGTAGGACAAATCTGAGGGGTTAGAAACATTGTTCAAAAGCTACTTTCAGTGATTTTTCATGTAGTGAGATGGCAAATGGGCAGGGCATAATAAAGAAAATGAAGATACCTTACTGTTGTTTGTGTTTTCCTATCTTTCAAGGGATTTCTTTTGTGTTAAGAGAAAGGCAGGTCTAAATGCAACTCCCAAAACTTTAAGCTCTTTCTTCTGAATTGCAGCACAGAAAGTTCTTCAGACCCCGAAAAAGCTGATGACTCCTGGAAAGAGAAACACTTGTTGCCAAGAGTTGCAGTATCCAGACACTTCAAGTGACGCTGAAGATTCTGTCTTCGTAGAGAGTCCATGGCATAACCACCAAAAACAGGGAGTGAAGGACTTGAAAGAGAGTCGGAAGTGCATAAATATTTCACCTCCACAAAATCGGAAAGAGTCAGTTTCCAAAGGCACTCCAGATTTACTTGTTAGAAGGAAAGAAAGAAGCTGTGAAAATACAGAAAATAAATTGCCAGCTGTGGCACTAGGACATGGTACAGAGGTGGAATCAGACAGCTCAGATGACAGTTTTGAATCTTTAATGGAACGGATAAAGAAGCAAAGTCTACCCCGAAAACCAGTCTTAAGCACAAGTAAAACTGTCTATCAGCCAAGCACAACAGGTGAGCAGTCCTGAGCTAACTTGCAGTGGTAATTGCCTGGTTCTTTCCATTCATGTGGCATCAACCTCTGAGGTGCAGCCCAGCACCTTGCAAAGGATTTTGGTGCAATCAAAAATTACTCCTCTGAGCATTCAGAAAAGTCATCTTGTGCTATCAAGATATAAGTTTTTTGCTGTTGCTTATTTTTATCATTGCAGGCACTTTTCATTTTAAAAATTATTCTGAAAGCAAGTCTAACTGGTGGTTTCTAATGATTCTGTGATTTCTTTTTTTAATGTATGCTGTGTAATCCTGGGACTCTTCCTGTTGAACTAGAAAACATCAAGCCACCCTGCAAAGATCCACAGCCTGTGAAAGGGGAGGGATTCAAGACACCAAAGCCAAAATCGAGTTCACTTCAAGAAACACCTTCCATGGTAATGACTCCTGCAAGAATTCCTGGGAATGAATCAGTCAGTTGCTCACAGTCAGCAAAGACAGAGAAAAGGTGAGAGTTTCTCCATTGTTCCTGGTTCTAGGACAATTACAGATGGACAAAGAGATGCTAAGCATTTTGCATAGGATGATGTGATTCCTCTGCTACCTAGAAACTTCTACTAATTCAGCATTTGTTAATGGTTGAGTAGCTGGAAACCAGAGTTTTCACTCTCCTGTATGACAGGGAGAATATAAACTGATCTCTGCCTAGGGGAATTGATGACAAATAAATCTGATAAATGTTAAATTTTCTTTGTAAATGTTATCTCTCTTGCTATTCCTTGTCTTGTGCAGCATGCTTCTAACGTGCTGGGTCTACAGATTGTATACAGCCAGCTGCTTACCTCTGAAAAGATACCAAAACTGATTCCATTAGTAATTCATACCTTTTAACAATAGTGTATTGATTTTTTTTTTAAATCTGTATCCTTATAACTTGGAGAAGTAATATTTCTTTTTCTAAATGTGGATGCATCTTAGGCTTTTCAGAGAATGCATTTTTCATTTCTAATAGCTGCCCTTATTCTGTCTTCTAGCCATGTGCTGTTTCCTGTAGTCATTTTATAATTGTGTATACAATACCAAACCTTTAAATGATATCTTCAAAGGTCAGACTTTGTCAGAATGCTGCAGCATTGGAGTTAGTAATCCTAGTGGAGTATCTGCTTCCCCTGGAGGAATTCCTGAACATTTCTGGACCATCTTTGGCTGTTTCTGAAAATACACCTTTATTGTGATGATCATGTTAGGCCTGTTGATATTAAATTTTGCTATAGTTGTGGTTCATTGTGTCACAAAGTCTGAGCCACTTTGTGACACCAAAAAAGCCAAAGTCTCTTTTCCTACGTAGGAGTCCTCATAATCTAATTTTGTGAATTAATGAAGTAACTGTGGGACTGCTGAAACAGCTCTGCCCCTTCATGCCCTCAGAGGGGTAAGAGGACAGTCATGGGCCTCATGAGGGCAAGCTGGGTGAGAGTCAGGAGAGGTTTATGCCATTTGAAGCATCCCTGAGATCTTTCTTGGCTCTCAAGTGGCCATTATTTTTCTATGTGTTTCTCCATCTCTCTCTCTGTACTTCAGTAAACTGTTTAATGGCTTTTCTTGCAGGTTCAGGGTCTGCTCAGTGCCTGGTTGTTTCTTGCAAGATCTTTCAAATCCAGCTTCCCACTATGTGAAGTATTTCAAGAAAAATAAAGAGGAGCTGGCCCAGAAGCTCTACAGGCTGTTTAATAGTACCATCTTTGAGCAAAAGGTTGGTTTCAAAACTAGACCTACCATTCTAAAATGCTGGTTAATATGTTGCTCCTCACTTTTTGATGTGATTGCTCTTTATCCTCTTCAGTTTGTAGAAGTTAAGCTTTATAGAAAATGGCTTATGCTTGAATTAGTCCAAGCAATTTCTTTGAAAGGGGTTTGTCACCACTGTGATGCAGCAGTTTTCAGCTTGGCTTTGCTTTCCCAGCTGTAGTGGAAATGCTGCATGTAATCTTTGTTCCTCCATGTTCATGTCTGCCTTCCTGGAACAGATTAAAAAGGTGCTTATCCTTCTAATAAAGGTTTAGGGTGAACATAAAGCTACCATTTGTGATTCAAATTTAAGGTTCAATTTCAGAGAACTGCTGTCTTGACCTGGGATCATCATCTGGGATATTAGGGACCCTCCTCTGGTGAGAAATATCCTTGAAAGAAAGGGTGCTGCCCTCAATAATTCCAATGGGATTTCTCCAAGGAAGGAAACTGTTTCTGTGCAGATAAGAAAATATTGTTGAGTTGACCAAGGACAGGCTGAGGTCATGATTTTACATAAAACTGAGGTGAACAAACTCACTATTGCTGAGGCAAAGTATCTTACTGCCCAATGCTTCAGCCCTGTACCTGGAGGTACTTGGAGGGGGAACAGAGGAACTAAGGACTTTTTGTGTCATCCTTCATTGTGAAGCTCCCATCATTGGTTACAGGAAAACTGGTGGAGGGAGTGAGAAGCCAGGGAGGGGCAGTTGGCATCTTAAATGTTAAGGACACCAGCAGGGACATCCTGGACTGGCTTCGATGTAAATACAAGGGGAAGCCAGAGGGCCAGAAGGTAAGAGAGGTAGGAGAGGGCAGATTACATGTGCTGTTTTGTTTTTCAGTTACCAGAGGACATGGTAATAATCTGGAATAAGAAAATGAGGAAAACAGCAGGGTATTGTGTAACAGGGCAGAGGCAAGGCCCTGAAGGGCAGCGTTACGCTCGCATTGAGCTCTCTGAGAAAGTCTGTGACTCTGCAGGTAGGTCAAAGAAAGGGGTGTGTTCGTTCTTTGAGGATGTGTTGATTCTTCTTTGAGGAAGCAGGTTTTAGAGATAAAAACATAAATCTGATGCTTATGAGATCTGGAACTGGAGGCTGCTTTGAATTTTTATATTATCTTGTATAAATAAATACATGTATGGATTTATCCACATTCCATAGCCCTTTTAAGAGGCTGGGTAAAAGTACAAAATGTGAGAACAGAGATGTAGTCACACTCTGCAGTATTTTGTTGATATTTCTTAATGATTTGAAGACCTACAGGCATCATATTACTCTTTATTCTGTGTAATAATGACATTTTAAAATCTGACTTCTTCCATCACAGCTAGCCACCTTGTTGGTAGTATTTAAAGCTGGAATAAAGACAGGTCAGTGCCAAATTAAGTTCTATTATGTGGTACTGTTACTGTTATTTCTCCCTCATCCCCTCCCAGTATGGGAAAGTGAATCATAAAATGGTTTGGACTGAAAGCGATCTTAGAAACCATCTTGTACCAACTCCCTGCCATGGGCAGGGACACATTCCACTAGACCAGGTTTCTTCAAGCCCTGTCCAACTTGGCCTTGAACACTTGCAGGGATGGGGCAGCTTTACCAAACAAAAAAACCCAAACAGGTTGAGTGTGTGGGGAAGGATGTGGAATTTGGGCTGATCAACAAAACTGGAAATGCACTAAGTAAAACCTTGTTTTGGAGCATTTTATCGTATCAAGATGTTGGTAGTTCTAACCTCCAAAATAACTCTTGCATCTTAATACAGAATGAGTGTCAGAGACCTGAAGCAGTGACCAAAGGTGAGTCTGTACTTCCCCAGACCTGACTGATCTTTGTCTTTGCTTTACCTGAGATCGCCTTCGGGACACGCTGATCCACGAGGTTTGCCATGCAGCCACCTGGCTCATCAACGGAGTTCGGGACGGACACGGGCGCTTCTGGAGGTTCTATGCCAACAAATCAGCTGTAATTCATCCAGAACTGCCAGTAGTGACACGATGCCACAGTTATGAGATTAATTACAAGTTCACCTATGAGTGTGTTCGGTGCAAAGCTACGTGAGTAATGTTTTCATCTTGCATACCACTGTGTATTAACTTTCTAACTTGGCAGTCTCCTGTCTCTAGACATCAGGAGTCTGTTCACCTGTAAAGCAATTTGGATACTCTTGATGTTTTCCAGAGCCCACAGAACCTCACTTTGTGATTCCATGTTTGTTTCCAGGTAGTTTCAGTTCTAGTTCAGAGGTCATGACAGGCAGAAATGTCATCTGAAGACCACCGGTGATGAGGGAGGGTCTTTGGGAAGCAGTAAGAGATACGTACGTAAGCTTTGAATGAACAAATGACTGTAGAAATGGGGCACAGAATATTTGACAGTTATTAGATACCAGATAAAACTATCAGAGGAAGCTTCCTGGGATCTGTGTCCTGATGACTTTAAATTATGACTGCAGCCACACAGATGTGAGCACCACTGTGATGGGAAGGATTGACACTGGGACACAACCTGCAATAATAATAATGAAACCATTTATGGCATTTTTTTTTTAACCTCAGGATCATATGTGTGACTCCCAGAAGTACTGGAAGAAAACACCTCACTACCCCGAAGTGTTTATTAGGACTATGCAATGCAGTAGTTGCTTAGATGGAACAGAGCATTGAGATATTTTTTAGTGATTGAGTAGAAACTCCAAGAGGCAGTTGATACATGGGCTGTGGAGGTATTTGGAAATGTTGCAGCACTTCCTACTCCTATGCTGAGTGTAGAAGAGACAGAGGAAGAAACCAAGCTGAAAAAGCAGCGGAAAAAGTTCTAGGGCAGACTTGGTAGATTTGATTGTACCACTTGTGTGATGTACTGTTCCCTATTCTAAAATACTGCCTTAGAAATGTGACCCGAGCAGCAGAGAAAGGAGTTCTGTGGAGTCAGTCCTTGTTTCTGCCTTTCAGGATCGGGCGGCACTCGCGGTCCCTGGACACGGCGCGGTTCGTGTGCGCCTTCTGCGGGGGGCAGCTGGTCCTCAGGCAGCCCCCGGGCAAGGGGGGCACCCCTGCCAGGACACAGCTCACACCCTTTGCCAAGTATGTGAAGGAGAACTATGGACTTGCTAAGAGAGAGCAGCACGGGCTGAGTCATGCAGAGGTCATGAGGAAACTCAGTGCTGATTTTGCTTTGAAAACCAAGCTGGAAGATGTCTTTTAATATCTCAGTACACCTCCTTTCCTGGTGCCACTTAGATTTTGTATAGAGAGTAGTAGAAGTTCTGAGCAGCACTTACACACAGCATGTCTTCAGTGACTCCAGTAAGGGATTTACTGTTTCATCTGGGCAGCTGATATGCTGTAGACTCTGTGTGTGTGCTGAGGAACTGCTGGATGTGCATCTGGCTGGGAGAGCCAGAGGCAAGAAAGTCCAGGCCCACCAGCCCAAGTCCTCTGACTCTGAATGACTCCAAGGCAAGAAAAGGGGCATTCCTGAGTTGGGCTTCAAGCATGGGTTCAGATATTCTCCCATATAGAGCTTCCTGAGAGATCCTTGGCTATTTTTGTTAAAATTAGGTGGTAGGTAGATGGTGCCTTAAATCTGTGAACAGAATGTGTGAATTTCTCCAAAGCCCTTTAGCCCTCAGTAAGATTGAAGCTCTTTGATTGAATTTGAGTGTAGTGTACCTCTATCATTTAGATTTCGTAGAAACTAAAATAGATGCAGAAGGTCAGGTTGGGGAAAGAGATTCAAACACTCTCCCCCATAGAATGAGGAGGTCTTGTCAATGGCTGAAGTCTTTCATGTAAAATGCAACTGTATGTGTGTTACAGTGTTTGTGTCTTCTGTAAGCAAATTGCTCAGGGGCTTAATAATTTTGATAATCAATAAATACCAGTTTGATATGAACTCTTGCAATGCTTTGTTTCAATTTAATCATGGCTGTGCAGGAATACAGAGCCCTGGTACCAGCCCAGCTCTCCTGGCTGGAGAGCCAGCACTGTCATTAACATCCTTTTGTCACTGAGATTACAATCCAAGGATCCCCATTCCAGGAGGCCCAGGGCTGTTGGGTCACCTCTCAGGAGCTCTCATCAAGCCTGGGGTACAGAGGCACCACCCTCCCTTCCCCAGCAACAGTGATGGTAAGGAGCATTGGAACTAGAAACCAATAGCAAAAACAACAGCACAAAACCACTGACTGTTCAAAAACTGATTAATTACTGTTCACAGCACTTCCAAGGAAAACAAAAACAGTAGTGAGCAATATACTTCAAGAAAGTTCTAAGGGGATTTGCCCCTAGAAGTGTAGAAAGATTGAAAAGTCAAGTCTGACAAAGCAATGGGGTTAAGGGGCTTCCACATCTGACAGCACTTTACAGCTGCTAATCAGCATTGGCTGTCAGTGACAGGGAGTGCCTCTTCCTCAGCTCTGTTACTGTCATTGTCCCATCTTTTGCTCACATGAGACAGATTTACAAGACAGAACACAGGTGAGGATGTACAGGATGGGGGATACTGTGAAATGCAATAGCAAGAAATAGCAAAATAAAGGGAATTAGTTCAACAGCAGGTGTTTTGTTCCAGTCTTAAGAAATTTCTGCAGTTAAGTTCTGCATGTAACAATATCAGGCTTGTGTATCTACCAGTTCTCTGCCCAGCATCTTGACCTTCTTCCCTCTGGGAAGGAACCACAGTCCTCTCACTGAGCCAGCAGAAACAGTTCATTTTGTAGAGAACCTCAGTGCTGGGCACACACCAACACTACATGGAGTAAGAGAATACAGACTGACCAAAAAATGCAGGCACTGGCACTTGGTTAGCACTCATTTCATGTCTACTCCCAACAGCTCTAGCTTTGGAATTCTTTATTTGGTTTGATGTATGCTAAACACAGATCCTACATCAAAGATCTTCCAGGTCTGTTCCCAAGCTTCCCTCCCACCTCTTACCTGCCTGGGTGAATGACCAGTGATCCAGAACATTACCAGACAGAAGATCATGGTCAACTGAAGCTACTAAGAGAAGGCAGAAGTTGGCAGCATCAGATAGGACTGAAGGGACACACTTTCCCCCCCTAACCCTCCTGTTCCAGGCTCCTGGAATACATGTAAAGCAGCAGGACTTCCATCAAAAGACAGAGGGAGAAACAACAGGTTCCCTAGGTGTGTGCTCTCCAGAACAGGAGTCTTCAGGTGCTGCCCTGCCCCACCACTGAGCCAGAAGTGCAGCACCTGCAGACACAGCACTGCTTTGCACCAAGCTGGGGCAGGTAAAGTCCTGATCCTGGAGATGTGCTCTTTGCTGCAAGAGAAGAGGCACAGCCAGTACCTTCACTGAGAGGCAATGTAGGGCCACCCTTCAGCCTGGAGTAGTTCTTGAAGATTTTTTTCATGTCTCTTTCCTGAAGTGTCTGCATTTCCTCCTCACTCTAAAGCAGCAAGTTCCTCCAGCAGCTGCTCTTTCTCCTGCTGCAGCTCCTGCATACGCTGTTTGTTCTGCTCCAGTCTGTCCTCCAGCCACTGCAGCAGGGGCCCACTGATGGCAGACATTTGGCTGCAGAGGTTCTTTGTGAACACTGCAGAGAGCAACAACACATGCCAGGGCAAAAAACAAAAGATTCAGTGTGCTACAACAGCCCCAAAGCCAACAGGCAGCCGAAGAACCCTTCCAGCATCCTGGCCATGGCACAGGAAGGTCAGAACCTGCAGCTTGTAACAGGGAAACACTATTTCCCTGTGACCCAAGCAGGGATGACAGACCCACAATGAAAATCTGCACACAACTAACTCATCACTGATGCTAATTAATTTCAAAATTTAAAAGCATCATGGAATGTCTTGTTTCCTAAACGTGTGAGAATGGACAATGGGGTAATAATAAAGTTGGAACAGAAGTGGGATTAGGATTTACCCCATCCCACTGGCAAAAGGAAAGATGTCACACCCATGTAACATCTATAAAGTGCCAGGAGGTGAAAGTGTACATACAGGTCAGCCACTACTTTAACACTCAACAAATCCCAAATCCCCTTTCCTGTTCCAACAGAAAAAATAACATAAACAAACCAAACCCCAAAAGCCCCAAACAATCCCAAAGTGTTTTGTAAGTTTAACCAATTCTACAAAGCCTATAGAATACAACATTCATGAATCCCAGGATCAGGGTGTTTTCACCCTCTTAAATTTTCATTTTAAGTGTCTAGTTACAATTCTGTTCCTATGTAACAAGATTCCACCCTTTTTGATTCTGGGAGCAGCACCCTGGAATGTCACATGCAAGAAAGGAATCCTTACCTGAGCCATTATGGATCTTGGTTACAGAGTCAAGATGTGTGAGGCTAAGGCAAGGAAAAGAAAGCAGCTTAGAAACAAGACAGCAGGGAATTGTGCATTAAACCCAGGCTGTAAAACCAGCTGCCCACAAATCCCTCACCAGACCACAGGTACAGCTAAACCTCTTCACTTGCTGAAGCCCTGCATATTCACAAGGGTAACAACCTGTGATCACAGACGCCCCAGAATTCTGCTGATCACCCCAGGCTCAGTTCTACAGACTTCAGTAAGCTGTAGAGAGGCACGTGAGCTGCTAATCCCTAATTTCTACAGCTTTGCCAAGGCTTTGGTACAGTACAGCAACAGCAGAAGATGTCAGCAAAGACAGCCTTAGAGAGGGGCAGAGCCCCAGGGCTGTTACCTGTGAATTCTCCTGTAGGCATCCTGCTCTTCTTGGCAAAGGATCTTGGGCAGCTCCACAGCTGATTCCAGACACACTTTCCCAATGGTTTCATGGGGGACAACATGAATGGGAATTTCAATCCTTTCGTATCTAAAAGGGTATGAGAATTAATTAAAAGCAGCAAACAAAAAAATTGCTTCTACAACCTCACAACAATCTGTCCAAGGCCTGGTAGTGCTGCACATCCACTTTGGGAACACATGCCTGAGCTGACAGGCAAGGAGAAGCATTTTATATCCACATACTTGTCTTGAATTGTAAGGTGCAAATCTGAGGGCTCGACCTCTAGAGCTGGAAGCAAAAAGGTGGGGCTGCTACACAACGAATTGCAACACAAACCCCCACCCTGACCTCAGCAAATCTTAAAATAATAAATTATCTAGGCTGGATGAATCACTCCTAATCTTTAGATTCTCTTCCAGCAGCAGCCTGCATGAGCAGAAGTCAGGAGACCCTGTGCAGGCATCTCTGTACATCTGCTCCTCACAACAGGCTGAGAAGCCACTTATTAGAGACAACCCAAAGAAAGGAGAGACAAAACAAAATACAATTGGACATAATATTATTCTGCTGTACTCACTCTGAGCTCTTCTGGGCCTGAATAGACTGGAAACAGGTATAGAGAATTCTGCCTGTCTAAAAGAGACAGCAGAAAGTCAGATTCCAAAGGCAAAAAACATTTAAAACCACACATTCCTTCAGGAAGCAGAAGATGTTTTCAAACAGAATTCCAGATGTTTTGCTGTGATTTGCTTGCTGGAGCTGCTCAAAGCATATATTGATAAACCCTTTAATGATGAAAAACTCTTAAGCAGCAGCTGCCTGGCCAGCCTAGACCTGACTGTCAGCTTTTCTCACAGGACAGCCACACCTCCCGGAGAGGCTGGAGCACAGAGGGGCAGAGCTGTGTGTGCTGGGCTGGGCACCTGGGAGGAGAGCCCTGGCCCAGCTCAGTGTCCACATTCTGCAGCTGCTGCAGCCTCCCTGGGCAGCCAGGCTGTGGGGCAGCTCAGAGCAATCACCACTGGTTCTCCTGCCCTTGGGACCACAATCCAACCACCACCATTCCTGCTGTGCCTTCCATGTGCTCCCAGCAGAGCTCTGCCCTTCCTGCAGGCTGCACCCAAGGACTTCAGCTCTGCCCTGACGTTTCTCATGAGCACCTGGAGGGTTTGTTGCCATTTTTAAGTTGCCTACCTTGGTGTTCTTGTCCTCAATGAAGCAGGAAAAGATCAGCCCTACAAACCCTTGGTCCATCATCTGATACATGGCCTGTGTGCGGACATCTGCAGGCACAGAAACCAGAGTGAGACCTGCCCTGCTCACCTGCAGGGGTGGGAAATGATCTGCCACCTTCTGAAGGGTGACCTGGAATTTGGTGACAAGTGCCACAAACTTTATGTTTACATCCTCACTCTGGGTGGCTTCAGTTTAAATAAAGAACTCGATCCAAGTTAAAATGTAATTAAATAGCAAATCTTAAAAACAGAAGATGAGGTCATAAAGCCAGAAATTATCTCACAGCCAGCCTGGTGCCACAGGCCACCATAAAGCCCAACACACATGAGATACCCACATACTTCCTTTGCATTAACACACACAGATGTTAGAAATCATCACAGCAGGCCTAGGATCCCCATAGCTTTTTTTTTTTTTTTGGTGCTATTCCCCACACCCCAGGTCTGGTTTTTCTATCAGGAAGAACAGCAGTACCAGCAGGAGCTGATCTGTGACTCCTGGGTCACGTCTGAGTCCTCAGAGTGCACACACAGGAATGGGGCTACACTGGCAGGGACCCCTGAAGCCCACCCAGCCAGTCTGGCCCCATCAGGGAACGTTCCAGACTCAGACCTGTTGGGATGTGCAGCTCTGGAACTGCAGTGACTGAGTGCCAGGACCAGCAGCTGGGAGTTTCCCCCAGAGCCCAGCCCAGGGCTGCTCTTACCCACGTGTGATGGCCACACAGTGATGTGGGGGTGGGAGTGGTACCAGCCCACCACCCTCATGGGACGTCCTGTCGTCTCAGCCAACCTGTGTGGCAGTCAAGGAGCTTTGGGAACCAACAGACAAAGGGAAGGGCTGTGTGTACGACGGAAAACAGCAAAGTTTTAAACGAGTTCCCAGTGAGTCAACAAAATCCCAGATCCCTTTGGAGGGGTGATAATACACAGCAGAGGGGGCTGATGGGAGCCTCTTCCCCAGCACCATCAGCAGTCACTGCTGCAAAAGAAAACTGGGTTTTGTTTGCATGTGGCAACAAACAACACTTCAGCAGCTGTTCAAACCAGCAGCCCCGGGTGTGTGTAGAGAAGAGGCTCCTCAGTGCAGCACCTGCAGCCCTGCTGACCTTTCAGCTCAGCCTCCCTGCTGAACCGCCACCCCCCTCCACAAACAGTGCACCTGTGACCAAACACAAAACGATTAAAAATTTGTTATACAATTCCACTGCAAGTGCTGGAACCAGCAAAGACTCCAGGGAAAGGGAGCTGCCAGCACAGCCCTCCCAGCTGAGCAGCTGCAGGAGGGAGAAGCTGACGGCTTCAAGGCAGCTGCAGGCCTAGGACACAGCACATGGAAAGAGCTCTGAGGTAAAAGCACTTCACTGGCGGGCCTACTGCTGTGTCTGCCAAAGGATATCTCTGCCTCAGTGGAAGCAGCTGAAAGCTGCTCTGGTGAGATCTCCACACGATCTTTCCTCTTGTCAGAGCGCCGCAGGATTATCACAGAATGGATGTGGACGATTCGGCTGGTGTCAACCTAACGACAGAGGGGGGAAATCAGTCACTCCTCTGCTAGAGAAACAACCACCCGCAGGGCACGGCCGGCTGCTCTGAGCATCACCGGAGCACGGCCAGGGGAAGCTTTCCTTGCTCTGAGCTTCGACTCTCACAGGAGCTGACCTACGCTCTGCCGGCTGTCAGGGCCGCAGACGAGAGGGGTTCCGAGGTCGCTCCCTCTGCGCGATGCCGGCGGTCGCAGCCCACGCCCCGCCGCCCCACGGCCCCGCGCAGGTCACAATCTGCATAGGCAGCGCCGCCCCCCGCCTCTCCCCGGGGCCGCCCCTCCGCGGGCGGTACCTCTCCGATGCAGAGCCCCATGACCTCCTCCTTCTCGGTGCTCAGCGCGTGGTTCAGGCACACCAGGAACGCGTCCGCCTCCAGGTGCACCGCCTGCACCGCCATCTTGCCTTCCCCGCCCGCCTGCCCCTGGCCCCGCCCCCTCGGCCGATGGACCAATAACAGCTGCGCTCGCCGGCCCCCTCAGCCAATCGGCGCGGCCTCCGGCGAGGCGAGCGGTGCTGCGCGGCGGAAGGGCCGTGCCGCCCACGGGAGCGGCAGCGCCGGGGTTCCGCCCGGGTTCGGCGGCGCGGCCGATGCCCGCGGCGGACCGGCGGGAG
>VZTR01001670.1:243596-293919 GCA_013400775.1 Chaetops frenatus | reverse complement strand
CAGCCCCGCGGCCCCGGCCCGGGGGGGGGACGCGCTGGCTGTGGCGATGTGCTGCGCCCTCCTCCCGCCGCCGCGGCCGCCCCGCCATGGCCGCTCCGGTCCCACGCCCGCACCACACCCCCTCCGCTCCAGCCCTTCCTGCCCGGCTTGGCCTCACTGCGCCCCGCTCCCGCTCCTCGGCCCGGCTCCTGCATCCCTTCCCTCGCCCTCCCCGTCCCTCTGCGTGGCTCCCCCCGCATTATGTCCATCTTCCTGTCTTCCTGTTTTTTTAGATCCCACCAAAGCTCGGCCTGCCCTCCCCTCGCTGCTGGACAGCCCGGCTGGTCGGTGAGCATCTGCTACCCCTCAGTAGGTCGGGCAGAGCGGAGCGTGGAGTCAGAGGGGCTTGCTCCAGGCAGAGTAGAGGCCAAACCCCCAAGAAGAAGCTTTAGAGTGTCTCCACATGCCCTTAAGTCACCGGATCATCAGATCCCTGAGTTGTTGCCAGAGCCGGGCTGGGTTTTTCAGGGAGGCTCAGCACCCTTGTAGCCCTGAGGTGTGCAGGCAGCTCTCAACAGAAGGCCAGGCTGGCCAGCCTTGCTCCGGGGGCTGTAACTGTGTTAGCACAGCACTGCTGAGGCTCAGCAGTGCTTTTCCTTTGTGCCTAAATGGCAGCTGAACTCCCAGTTGCTTTTTAGAACAGGTGATAAAGGGTGGAGTTTGCTCAGCACACTGAGCTCCAGCTCTGGGGTGGTCCAAGCAACATCTGGAGCAATTTCTGTCACTGTTTCCATAAAATATTTTAATGTACCCAATTTAAAACCAAATAAATTGTTGTCACTACAATCTGTATTCCTCCTCCTGGCCATTTTCACATTTATCCATATATTATGGCTCAGAAATCCATCCAGGTCCCAGAACAGCGTTAAGCTTATAAGACTGATGGTAAGATGGACAGAACATCTGCCAGTATTATTCCTGTCTGTGGGGATTGGGATTTGAATCTCCCCAGAACAACACTTTGAACAGCTCAGGCTTCTACAGTTATGTTGATGGGAATGTTAAAGTCTTAAAGGATGATGCTGCAGTCCTGCAAATTTAAGCTGCTGGGGTTTTTGTTGGTTGTGGTGGGGGTTTTTTTTGATAGGCTATGAAGCAAACAGTGTAAGAACCTGGGTTTAAAACTTGTTTAAAATATAAGTAAGCTCTCTTCTCCTTCCACCCATGTCTTCCTTCAGGCTTTGTTTTTGCTTTCTGATTGAACCTAAAAGAAATAGACACTGTGTGTGTTTTCAGGTGCACTGTCTGAGCGTGTGCTTGTGGAATCTCCAGTTTCTTTGGTGTGTTTGGGTGCTGCAGACAGACCTGTCCCACCTCAGATCCCATTCCTGTCCCACCTCAAACCCCATTCCTGTCCCACCTCAAACCCCATTCCTGTCCCACCCCAAACCCAATCGACGGTTTTGCCTGACCTCAGGATTTTCCATGTGGCACTAACTGGGCACCTCCAGAGGCCAGACTGAGCCTTTGAACTTTGCACTTCTGGGGAAGTTTGGGGCAAAGGGTGAAAACACACTTTAACCTCTGCCCATTCTGCACAGTGTCCTCTGCACGAGACCTTGTTCTGTTGTCCTGGATGTGCCATCATTGCCATCTCCACACACCATGAACACAGTCGTGCATGTTGTGCTTTAGTCCTCCTACCTGTAGTTCAGCCAGGCTGAACCAGGTCAGTATTTGGATAAGAGACCTTCCAGGAGAGTTTACTTGCAGTAGGAAACACAGTTCACTTACTGAGACATATTTTTCTATTACTGGAGCCAATCTTGAGCCTTCTGGTTCTGGCATGATGATCCGTAGAAATTCCAGCTTTGAATGGAATAAAAGCAAGTTCTTGGGCATTTCTGGTCATGATGGAACTTTTTGCAGTTTACTGCAGAGTAGGAGAGTATCCTGGCCGAATTCCACCTGGGGTGATTACATTCAGCTGACTGAAAATGATCAGTGGCAATTGCTGCATTTCACTGTTGGGCAGAGTTCCACACGGGTTTAAATTTATAAAGTGGCTTAGGGTAAGGCAGAAAGGAAAAGAATTACAGAAATGTCCTTTTAACCCTGATTCCTGAAGGCCTTGTGAGGCTTGTCAGATTCCTGCTGTCACATTCCTCTAAATGCCAGTGATCCAGCTGGCAGGGCATTCCTTGGAATGCCTGTCCCTCATCACAGGATGACTGTCAGAACAGTGGTGCTTTGTGTAGGGCACATACACATCCCCACACATCAAGCAAGGAAACAAAGAGAATGGCAGGAAAAAAAAAAAAGTAATAAGAGAACACTCCAAGTTTTCTTTGTGACAGTGCTGTTCAGGCTGATCCGTGGTTGGTGTTTTGTTCTCAAAAAGGCTGAGTGCTCCTTTGGCTCAAAAACACTGATGTAAGATATGGAAAGCATCATGGAAGAGTATTTTCTGTTATATATGCATCCCAATGTATAACAGTTTATTTTTTCCTCTTCCTGACTTTCCCTCCTTTATTTTGTACCCAGATTTTCTTGCTCCTGTTTGAAATATGCCTTATAACCTTACAAGTTTTCAGAAGACCACTGTGTTTCACTGGGATAAGGAATATTGCATCTGCTTCATAGCAGGAGGATGTTGTATGTGTTACAGCTTAACTTTGTTCTACTTTACACCTAGATAAAGGATGAAGACTGTCTGTACCATTTTGATTACCTCTTCTAGGGTTCAAAGAGAATCATTTCCCCTGACCTCCATTTGCTAATGGCTCAGCTTGATCTAACTGGCACACAGATAAACGTGCTGTTAAAACAAAAGTTACAGTAGCAGGAACCACCTCAATGCCCCAAGCTCCTCTGCCCGTGTTGGTGGCTCTCTGTGACCAGCCAAAAGCCGAGCGACGCAGTCCTGAGAGCTGCTCCCGAGGAGTTTGGGTGTGAATGGACGGTGCTGCCACCCCTGAGAGATGAGACAAAGGAACCTGCACCCCAGCAGCTCTGCGAGCTCCAAAGATGAGAGTCCTGCACACCGAGTTCCGTGCTTTGTCTCCAGAGTGATCTTCGTTCCTGTTATGCTCACCTCACTCCTGGTCACGAGTTTTGCTTTTGGGATTTAGACCACCTCCTTTTCCCCCCGTTTTACACACAGACTGTTAATAGGACTGTTAGTGGAATGAGCAAAGCCAATACTCCCAGGGTTTAACTTTGTACCAATAGCACCTTTTGCCCCAGAATGCCTTACCAATACCACCCAGCACGCCTGTCCCGGTGTACGACTCGGCCTGACGTTTCCGCTGGCTTAGGCGCCACCTCAGCCTCCCGAGCTGACTTTTAGGGACATTTCCTCACGTAGCATCTCATCCAACGAGTCAGACACCACCTGTCTGCCAGGTCCGGGAGCTGTCTGTGAATGTGCTCAGAGCTAAAGAGACCACGTGTGCACCCCGCGGGCCGATGCCGTCCACCTGAGCTGCGGAAGCGCCCGAGGGATGGCAGAGGGAGGGGACGCTGGCGCTCCTCCCGTGCGGCTCTGGGTGCGGCGCGTGGGGGTTTACTGCGATGAGCACCGCAAAACCTGGCTCGTGGCTGCAGAAGAGGCAAGTGTGTGCTTTGAGCTTCCCCGTGGTTGTAGCATTGCTGTTTCAGGTGCCTCTGCCAGTAACTGCCTGCTCTGTTTGTTACTTTCCCCCAGGAGGAAGGTATGCTGAGGGCTCGGATCCAAAGAGTTCAGGTTCCCCTGGGTGAGGCGCTGCGACCCAGCCAGCTCCCCCCATCCCGGCTGCCTCACATGTGGCAGCTGTCCCAGGGTGAGCAGTACAGGGATAGTAACTCTCGCGTTTGGGAGATAGAGCACCATCTCATGGTAAGGATGGTGGCAACAATAGACCATAGTCATGCCTGTTTGTGAAGTCATTTGAGATCCTTGAGGGACGGCAAAGGACTGTTATTTTGTTGAAGTCCATTAGCTCAACCGCAGTAACTGTAGACGTATTGAACTTTTCCTTGTCACTTACAGCTTGGTGGTGTTGAAGAACTGCTGCTTAAACTCGTGCCTGGGGATTAATCTGGTATGTGCAGACGTTACCCCTGCTTTGTACTGTGCACTGTTTACTCCCAGTCTTTCTTTAATGTGAATTTTTGTCTTTCAGGAGCAGTGGCTCTAGGAAGATGCCATTGTCTGTTTTGTACAATAAAAGGTTCTCTCTCCACTGAAATGCAGCCACCTTTGAGGTGGAAGCAGTTTAACAACACACAGCAACATCACACAAGAGTTTAGGACAGGCAGTGAAGAGGAGTATTGTGACCAAGTGAAACATCAGGGGGAGTCCTAGGTAGGCAGAATGTAATTGCCCCAAGTGGAATTTGGCCAGGATGCTGCAAATAATGCCCTAGTGATAATGGAAAGTGCAGTGGGCTGGTGACTTGTCAGAAACTGGAAAGGCAGCAGCTCCCAGCTCTGAGCAGAGGCTGAGCTGTTGCTCAGAGGGTTCAGTCTACCACAGCAGTGACAGTGGTGCTTTCCTTAGAGGTCTCCCGTTCAACTACTGGTACCACCAGCTTTTGCTTGGCTTTTGTTCTTACAGTGAAACAGCTACAGGTGTCACAGCTGCAGAAAAATGAAATTGAGTGTCTGAAATCCTGTTTCCTATGGATTTGAACGAGATGGAGCTGTCCTCCAATATGGCTGGGGGTTTTTTTTTGCACAGAGGGAGAGGATTTCCAAGAGACTTTCTCCTGAAACAAAATGAAAAAAGCCTTCCCTGTTGGCTTTATGGGATGTACACAACTGAGTTGTTTGGTTGATTGTTTTTTTAAATGCCTTCTCCAGCTGCAGTTCTGTGACTTGCCACCAAACCTTGGTTGTGTAAAGCTTACAGAGGTGGATATCACATAAATATGTCTTAGTATAAGGTCTAGAGTTAGAAAACTGTTAAAATTTAATCAGCCATGTTAATTTGAATCTTTTCTGGAATCTTTGTACATCCAAGTGGAAAAGGACACATTTTGACTTGAGAAAAGGAAAAGGCTTTTAAACCTAGTGACATAAAACTTCCCATATTCATTGTCCCCATCATCATCTTTTAGCCAGACACAGAGTGTTTTTGTCTTATGTTGGCAGGCACCTGCAAGCAGCAATAGATGTTTTCTGAATGGTGACAGTGGGGGAAATTGGGAGCTCTTGAAAGATGTGGCTGTAGGACATTGTCTTTCCCCCATCCCCTGAAAAGCACCTTGATCTACAGTAACATTTTTCTGTCATTTTAGTTCCCGAACATGTCCCGGAAGGATCCCTGCCAGAAACAAGCCTGTGAGATACAGAAATGCTTGCAAGGTACCAAGTGTCATTTTGTCTTTGATGTCTTGATTTCTGGTGGAACTTAATTCTTTTAACTTAACCTTGTCCTTTCACCTTGAGAAGGAACGAAGCGCATTAGCATCGCCTGGTTGCAAAATGAACAAAATTATAATGCCTGATTTTAATAGAATTGCTTTGTGCTTAATTGTAAATAATGAGACATCATTAGTATAAAACAGAGCATTAGTAACAGTAATATGCTTGGAGTGTTCTCCATGCTGGCAGTGAGATCCCAGGTGTATTTTTGGGACTCAGCTGTGGGCAGGGAGAGCTAGACATTATAATAAGCTCTCTTACAGTGTGGTTACTGAGGGAGTAGGTGGATTGTGTGAGAAGACTGCAGAGCTGCTCCAGGGGTATTTTGAGAGCAGGTCAGACAGAAGTCTTTCAGGAAGAGCTTAGGTGATCTGTCCTTGAGGTATGAGATGGTCTTCATGTCCCCAGCATTTGTCTAGAGACTACCTTTTACTGTCCTCATGGTTTGGAACATTCTCTCTCAAAGTACTACCTTCTCTCCCTCTACTACTGCACTAAAAAGCTTATGGTTGACCCTGTGTTGGTCCCATCTGTGACAATGTTCTTTATATAACATTCGTGGAGGTTATCCCAAGTGTTTTGCCTCTGTAGGTTTGTGTACAGTGTTGATCTGAATGGTTAAGTGTTGGCAGAGAAGCTCTTTGCTGCATGTGCACTTCATTGTCACTGCTGCTCGAGCTGTCATTTTGGAGTGCTGCTGTTCATGTATTGTGCTGTGTCTGAAGTGCATACAGAGGAAGCAGCTGAGTTGACAGAGAGCAAAACAATTTTCCCCTGTAAAAATTAAAGTACAGAGCCTTAACTGAGGAATGCACAGTCACTGTGCATGGTGTGTGGGATGGAGGGTGGGAGCTGGACCTTTGGGAGATGCTGACTTCTCAAAAGTCATTGTTCCAAAAGATCTTGCTGCTTCCTCCATGAGACTGAACACCCACTGTAAATCTCTTTTGTATTTTCCTATCTGTGTGTGATTTTCAGGAATGCATCCTTGACAGATAACAGGGTATGCCTGTATGTAGCCACAGTTTTAAAAACAAAGCTGCAAATGCAGAGGGACAGTTAGGAGAACCTTGGAGCACTCATCAGCTGCAGGTTATAGCAGAGAGAGATCAGCTCTCCTCTCCAAGGGCCTGCCAGCTTGCAGAAATCACCACAACCTTTTACTCAGGGGTGATCTCTGTGTTTGTATTACAGCTCACTCACCAACCCCTTCAGGGAATTCATAGCCCAGTGATCACAGCATCGTGGTTTGCTCATTAACCTGGTGTTCACTGCTGCATTCTGGGCTCTCTGTGGGTACTGTGTGTCCACACCTTTAGATTAGCTGGAAGTAAAGAGAGGCTTTTGTGAGCAGAGAAAATGATGAAATGCTTGTAAGCAGCTGAAGAGCTGGGCTGGGTGTTCTCCCTCAGGGAACAAAGCCTGTTCCTCTCTGCAGACCTGCTGTCTCCCTATTTTCCAGCGAACAACTACCTGGAGTCCAAGTGTGAAGCTGTGCTTCAGGAGATGCGGAAATGCTGCGCCCGGTACACCAAGGGCAGATCCATCTGTTGTTCAGGGTTTGAGAGAGAAGAAAGGGAGAGAGAAAAGGTTAAGTTGGCTTCAGAAGGAATTTCCCCACCACCTCAGTAACACAATGCAGCTCCAGCAGGTGCTGGAGCATGGACTCACTTGAAGAGCTCGTGTGTGTTTTTTCAAGCCTTCTTTAGACTTTCAGAAAAGCCAGATTGCTCCTGGAACACACCGTTCAGCACACCAAAAAGCATAACAGTACCAACATGCCTGGTTAACAAACTTTATTTTCTGTACGAAAACATAATCTATGTTGCCTCTGCATCACACCTGTGAAATGTCAACTTGATGTTTTTAGGATGCTTACCTTACTCTAATCCATCCTTGCTCTAAAAATGGAGAATTGGAACAGAGTTATTCTGGCTTCTGGAGTGAGAGGTACAGGAAATGAGCTCAGAAGAGTGAGTTTAAACACGAAACAAACCCATCTTGACACAACAAAGGTATTGCTGCCACCATGCAGTAGTTCCAGACAACATTTGCCTGTCCAGTGGTTCAAGCTCAAGAATGGGAATCAGGTCTGGTGATTGTTCCGAAATCTTGCTTGCATAGATCATGAGTGACTACAAGTCACTTTGCCTAAGTGCCTCACTTTTCCACTGGACAGAGTTGTTTATTTTATATTTGAATTGCCTACACGCTGCTATTTGCATGATAAAGATGTTACAGGAATATTATTTCAGGGATTGCTACAGGGATAGGATATTTTTTTAAAAAAGCAATATTCATTTGAAAGATTTGACTGTTGATACGAAATTTATAAATTTATGTCTAATTGAACACCTTTAAGCAATATGCTTTGAATCCAAGTCTAGTTAAAACTGCTGATACCCAAAGGCCTGTCACAGAGCCCTGGGCTAGATCCAAGAACTGACTTAGGTGCTGCTTACTGAACAAGCAGTTGTAGGCAGTTATTTTCCACACAGCATTCCAGACTCACTCCCAAGCCGGCTGTGTCTGGACCCCAGGAGAGATGGCTTTCCAGAAGCTCTCGGCCTTGCCAGCAGCATTTCCTGTGACCTGTAGGAAGAGCTCATAGACAGGTTCCTGCACCACCCTTCAGAGCTGCCTGTCTTGCTGTCCCCTGTAGCAGGAGTCCAGGCACCCAAATATCAGGCTCCCAACCCACTAGCCCTAACTCTGTATTAGATCTAGCCGTAAAGGACTTTTGTGCTGTGATCAAGTACAACTTACTTATGAAATAGAGCTTCTATAAACCACTGAGGTCTAGGCACAATAGTTGTGTGTATTGAAGCCTAGAAGAGCAAACCATCTGTATTCACTGCTCTGAAATACCATGGTACAAAATAAACGACTGGAACAAATTGTGGTCTCCGTTTGGTTGTTTGTTGAGCTGCAGGCCGGGCGGCTTGGCTGCCATTCACAGCCCAGAGCCACGTGAGATCATCATGTTTAAATAGAAGCTGCTTGGTATTTTTATAACTGGGGCTGAAGATCAGAATCATTGCAGGGCTTGTCTTCCCCTCCCACTGCCCTCCCCACCAAGAAAAAACTCTTAAGACAAAACAGAGGGTTTAGTGTCCCTGAAAAGTGGGGAAAAGTGATGACAATGTTGTGAACCACCTCAAACACTGACAAGTAGGTAATTTTTCTCTTTTGCCCTATCTGAGCAGGAACAGTAGAAAGTCACTAATAGATGATAAAATATATATAGGCTTCTGTTTCACCAATGAAAAAGAAATAGCCTTGTCTCCATGCCCATTTAAAGTTGTGTGGAAAAAATTTGCTCAGCAGAGGCAACCCAGGCTGGCAACAGACCCACCTCCTGCCCTAGCAGCATCCCACTTCTTGGGAATATGGGTGGTTGGTGCCAGGATGATCAGAGAGAAGGATTTATAAAAGCAGCCCAGGTTACCTGCACGGATGATGGGAGGCTGGTGCCCTCATGAATTGTTTATGTTGGAAATACCTTTAAGATCCTCAAGTCCAACCATTCCCCCAGCACTGCCAAGCTGACCACTAACCCATGTCCCCAGGTGCTACCTGCTGCACTCGTGCTGCTGGTCTGGCTGTAGGTGCTCCCCTCAGTCACAGTGAGACAGGAACCTGCTGGTTCCCAGGAAGCCAACAGACCTCACACAGAGAAGCATTTAGAGCAAAACTGTTTAATAAAATATCACTTCAACAAGCATTTACATACAATATATAAAACCACTTTAAAAGCTTAATGTGTTTGAAATCTTCCCATAGTGTAACAGATGTCAGAAGTTGTTGAAACAAGACTAAAAGGAGCAGGAGTGGGGAGAGGAAGGGACACCTCATCTTGGCACCTGCAGCAATGAAAATGCATCCCCACAGAGACTGATTCAGCATCAAAGCTTCCAGTGTTGACCCACAGCATCAAACAGTGCCAGCCATGAGCCCAACACTGGCATAGCAGAAAGATTTGCCACATCCTGACATCCTTGTCCATTCCCTGCCTACTCAACATGAATCTGTCACTTGTTTCCCCTTCCAGCAGCAATACAGGCATTTTAGCTCCCTCTCTGGGCCACTTCTCTCTGTAGCAGCAAACTGGGATTTGAGCAGAACCCACCCCACCTAGGGCTGGGCAGAAGTGGAGACTTACTTGAGCCTGAAAAACATCCCTAAGGTCTGTTAATGATTTGCTTTGAGCTTTGTCGTTGGAGAAAGCTTTGTGGAGATCAGGGCATCTCAGAAGAAGTTGTGTTCTGCAGCCCACCCAGCCAAAGACCAGCAATGCTGTTGTCCTACAGGAACAAGAGACACCCTGCAAAAAGCAATGTATCAATTTATGCATGCCCATGTCTGCAGATCCTACAGAAAACCAAATCAAATCCCAAAAGCCCTCCACCATCATCTATCACTCCACTGCCAAACACCAATTTATTGAAGACCTATTTGCTACATCCCATCACTCCTGCAGTCCAGGAAGGCCATTGTTAAAAGGATGTGAGCCCAGCTGCTCCTTCATTCTCCTTGGCCACGTATGGACAGGAGCAAAGCCAGCAACTTCTATCTCTTGATTACCTGTAGCCTCTTTTCAGATTCTGTGGGTGAGAAAAACCTCAGCTTAATCAATGTGGTGCTACACTGACATTTCAATCAACAGAGCTGAAATAAAATTAACTACAAGTGCTCATTCCAAACCCTCTGGTGGAAGAACTCACAATTTCAGCTCTGCCAGCAGCTCTCAGGGGAAGAACCCCTTTCCTAAGAGCAGCAGATGACAAAGCCATTGCACAGCACTGGAAATGGGGTGCAGCTGCTGAGCCAGGTGCTGCAAACCACCCACCCATGAGTGTCATTGTTCCCTACGTTTCTCAGTGAAGGATGAGCTGACTTTCACATAAAACCTCACATTCTGGCCAAGAACTCCTACCTATGCCTGCTGGAGGACATCACCATGTTGTCAGGCAAGTCTCTATGCTTGCAGAATACCTCTGGGGGATGTCTGTACTGCACACAACTGCACTGAGCCAGACTGTCCAGAAACAGCTGAGCTCTGCACCTGGGCTGCCTCATCACCTGCAGGAGAAGGGCTGCAGCTGATGGAATTAAGCAAGCAGCTTTTCTTGTGGGAATGGCAAACACAAATAAGGAAGGAACATACGTGAGGCAGAAATATGCAAATGAACTGCTCTCACAAGAGCACAGTCAGGTTTGCACGAGAGTTTTGTCATTTCAGTTGTTTGCAGAGACCAGGGAGAAAGGATTTGTGCTCTTCAGAGGTATGTAAAGGACTGCACCCCAGATTTCACATCATCTCCCTTCTCCAGTACAGCTGGCAACAGGGACCTGGAGCAATACAACGTACCCTAAGCAGGGATGCATTTCCTGTCTACAGTCCTATCCCACATGGTTACAACTCAAAGAGCATCACCAAGACCAAAGTGACCAGAGAAGGTGTCGTGGTAGACATGGAAACCCCAGTCAGAGGCTCCGGGTGATCTACAGTAAGTGGCACAGCTGAAACGCCCCCATCTGACAGAGCCAGGTCGGGCCTGCTGGAAGCAGGAGAGAGCCTCCAAGGCTGAGCACTCAGGTGGCTCTACAGCACAGAACTTTGTGACTTTCAGAACACATGATGAGGAAAGGGCCTGGAGAGTCAGCCTCAGTGCTCAGTTTCCATCAGCAGTGCCAGTGCTGCGATTCCAGGATGGGGAAGGATACCAGCAGAGAGAAAGCCAAATGGCCATTTATGTGCAGTGCAACAGCAGGGGGAGGGCAGGAAAATCCATATTCACCTGTCCTTAACACAGCTCAGGCTGTCCCTTGACACTTCTGCATCCACCCCAGGACAGTCAACCACATTTTGGATTGCACAGACCACCTCCAGGCAGAGGGAAGCAGAGGTTTTGCAGGTACCAGGACAGGAATACTGAAAGCTAAATAGTGGTGAAGAGCTGACAGCTGTTGTACACATAGACTGGCAGACAAATGTACACCTAACAGTCCTGAGCACCTGGAAGAAGCACACTTAAGAGGTTTCTCTGCCACTACATTTTTATGAAGTTTGAAACTCATCAGAAAACTTGAGACTGGGCAGATGTGGTGGGAAATCATAATGATACACTGGGAGTTGTAAGTTTTCAGACTAACCCCAGCACTCTAACAGCCCAGACAGAAGAAAAAGGTGGAAATCAGAAGCAGCGTTGTAAGAAATAAGGGCTGCAACCTGTGAGCAGATGGGACTGAGTCTGTTGGCAACATCCTTTGACTTCTAAGTGAGAGATAACAGCAGTAGAGAAGGGGAGGGGAGGAGGTTGGGCATGAGAGGAGAGTGCAGCTTCTAGGATGCCATTCCAAGCAGGAATCCTCCAGCAAACCCTCCAGTCAGGATAACATTCTTCTTCAGAAATATGATCACCTAAGCAGGGGAGAGAAGAAACAAGTGTTCAACAGTATAAGGCCACCCACTGACCCTCCTGCTAAGAAGAAATCTCTCAAGGTGTTCTTCAAGACAAGTGATGCTCACAGAGATGCCACTGCTTGGATTTGGGAAAGCTTCCAACCTAATGACCTCCCCTCCCTAACTGCACCAGCACACAGCCAACTGGCTGCTCAGCCATGAGCAGCCAGCTCCTCCAGGAGAATGCTGTGGGAAATGGTGTCTTCCTAAAGTCTAGGCAGACAACATCCACAGCTTTTGCCACCTCTCCAACTTTGCTGTCATGTAAGAATTCCCTCCTTGTATTTGTACAACATCTCTAACAGCTCAGGAGTCAATCCTGTTTTCTGCTGTCCCTCCACCACACGCCCTAGGAGAGCTGTCTCACCTCATCCACTCTGCTTTTCACTTCTGGAGGCATTTTATTACCACTGCTGTGAAATTTCAGCTGCTGCTTGGCTTTGTTCATGTCCCGTTGTACTAGATTCCAGTCCACCTTGATGTATCCTGTGTGGTTTGCAATCTGCAGTTTTGAGCATTAGAAAGAAGAGTTCCTGAAGTCCTGCTTGACCATGGCTAAACAGACCCCCTTGCCCACCCACCTTCCCTGACCACAGCCACCTCCCACACACTGCTCCAGTGGGCACACTGGCTTAAAAACTGGACAGAACACCACCCCTGGAGCTGTGTCAACTGTTCTGCAACATCTGCATGCTTCAGTAATCCCCCTACAGCTGGGCACACACTGCAGCTTAGCCTGCTTCAGCCTCTCTTCCCTAATGTAAAGCTGGCATCACCTCCCCCTCACAACTGCCATGGATATTGTTGGGACTCCCTGCAGTTCTCCTGCTGCTGTGGGTGGACACAACTATTAATAGCCCGTTCCTCTCAAACTGTTTTATCTGCTCAGAGTGATTCAGCTGTGGAACTCCCTCTGTCCAGAGCAAGATTTTCACTTTCAGCACAACAAGCAAAACCAGGAGAGTGAGGGAGAATGAGTCACACACAAGTCCTGTCTGCCTGAGGAGCAAACAGGGGAGAGCTGAACAAGGCCTGAGAGCTGCTCTACCTGCTGCAGGATGCACCAGCTACATGAACACATCTGAGCAGCTTCCCTCAGTGCCAGGGCTCTTGGAAACCAGTAGAAGTGGTAGAGGACACAGAGAGATCTCTGCTTTCTCTCCTCTTCCCCAGTGCCTTACAGCGAGCCCCATCTGTGCTGGTTGGACTCCTCAGGAAGCCAGGTTGGCAGGAAGCATATCACAGATATGGATAAATCCAGGGCTGTTCCTCCAGGGACAACATGTCCACAGGCACAGGACTCAGCATGTTAGCCTGTCCTGCAGCAGCAGCATGGCTCACTGCAGCTGAAGGCTGTCTCATGTTCCACTCAGGAGCCCCTGCAGTAACAGCTCTCCTGTGCCTTTGGCCTGGCCTTTGGTAGCAGATCCTCAGTAGATGTGTGCTGGCAATGCTGGAGTTTATGCACACTGACCCTGCTGTTGCATCCATGTGCCCTGGGGAACTCACACCTTTGACATTCACAGCCACACAAAGCCCCTGGCAGAGGGGGGGACTGACCCCACATGTCCCAACAGGCAGTGTTCCTAAAGAGACCTTTGTTCCCAGCAGCACAGTTCTCAGAAAGCCTGGGCTGCTCTGTTCATACACACCTGAAGTAGGAAAAAGCCTCCTCCCACTGCTGTCGCTGCCAGCTTTCCAACTTTCTGGAAAATGAATCCAGTACACCTACAAATAAACCAGGATCCAGTCAGGAGAATGAAATGCCACACACTATTCATTATGCTTCCCACAGGCAAGGCTGCCTTTGGCAGGTGTTACCCAAGACTGGAGACAGCCTGACAAACAGCAGAAGAAACTCATCTGGAACCAGAGAGAAGGGTTTGCACCCAGCCAAAACTGATGCTTTACAGCTTTTCACTTTGTGCTGTCACGTTCCAGCCTTTTTCGGTTTGGTTCTTATCTCTTTGCCCTCATCCTTCTCCCAAAAGAGTAACCAGAGACCTGTGATTTCACCAAAATCAACAAGTGATTTTAGGTTTTGGTGTTGTTTTTTGAAAATGGTATCATCTCTGAGGGGAAATCAGGGAGCACATGTGCTGCTTCATGATAGAGCATGGGCAGCAAATCACCAGCCTCTTTCTTACTTACTTGTAAAGTAAGCAGTAAACAACTACTTACTTTACCTTTTCATTTCTCAGAAGATAAAAATGATGGAACAAGCACACAGCAGTGATATAAGGCTATACTTGTTTCCAAAATGGGTTACCTGCTTTCAACATGAAAGACATTCCTGCAGCCACCAGAACTGCAGCCAGCAGCACCTCACTGCTCAGTCATGCAGCCAAGGGCTGGTGTGCTGTGCCACCCAAACCACACTTGGAACATGGTTTCCTTATGAGCATTGCAAACAACACAGCAACCTGCCTTTACCCATTTCTGAATAAACTTAGTGAAGATACAAAAGAGAGGTGGCCAGGGCACGCTTCTATGAGAAGACAAAGCTCTGTCAGACACTGTTAAATCATTACCCTGGTGCCAGGTGAAGACGAGGGAAATGGTAAGAAGCAAAGCAGTGATTACACAAAGTTTTCAACTCAAATGATGCTGGCTGTGGTAATGAAGTTGCAAATAGAGCCACACTCAGTCTCAGCTACAAGTGACAGGAAACCCCGGGAAATCTGATCCCAGGAGGTTTTTAATGCAGATGCCTGAAGCACATCCACCTCCAAGTGTAGAAGGCATCCTTGTTTCAAGGGGTTCATATTTGCCTGTCCTAATTCAACAGCACCACTTTTTGCCAGAAGTCAAAAATAATTAAAGGCCGGTGCAATTCTCTTCCCCTGGTGACAGTCTCAGTTCTTCAAGTCAGAGACAGCATTTAAGACCTCCCACAGCTCGGCAGGCCAGGCCAGGGCACAGCACACTGAGCTCCCCGCCTTCTCAGAATGACTGCCACATGACCACCCAGCACCTGTCAGTGTGAGCCCAGAGACCCAGCCAGAGCCAGCCACGGGCAGCAAGGGCAACCCCGGCACATCTTACCATCCCGTGACCCCTCCGATCACCAGCTGCGTGGCCACATTGTACTTCTCAGCGCTCGACCCCGAGCTCGGGGCGAAGATCTTGCGCCACCAGGGCCGGTTCTTGGCGTACTCCGCCAGGTCCAGCACGTTGAATGTGTCGTCCTTCGCACCTGCAGGCACCTGGAGAGGCTCAGTGCTGGGACTACCGTACCACAGCCCCCTGCAGCTGCCCGGTGCCTCCCCAGGGGCACAGGAGCCCTGCCCAGCTACACAGCTCACGGGGACTGGCACTCCCCCAAGTCTCCGGGAATCCCCAGCTCCCTCTGCTCCCTCCCAGAGCCTCCGGGACCCCGTGCGTGGGACCCCTCACCCCCTCGGTGACGCCCCTCGCAGAGGGGCTGGGGGTCCATGTCCAGAGCCGCCCCCTCGGGCCCTCAAGCGGCGCAGAGAGAATGACACCGCGCCCTGCAGCGGGGAGGCCGAGCTGGGGGAGCCGGAGACCCGCTGCCAGGGGGAGAGGGGTGGGAGGACCCGCGCCCCGAGCCATCCCCNCACCGGGAGCGCGCGTCACCGGGAACGCGCGACGGGGCGGCGAGGGGAGAGAGGGACGAGAGGAGGGGAACCGAGGGGACAGGGACGGGCGGGGACGGGGGCGGAGAGATGGGCAGACACGGGGACAGGGGCGGCACAGAAGAAGGGCGGGGACGGGCAGGTGGAGAGAGGGGCTGAAGGGAAGGAGCGGGAGCGCGCGTGGGCGCAGCGAGGCCGTGGCCGTGCACGGGGGCGCGGCCGGGCCTTGGCTGTGCCTCAGTGGTGCCCTCGGTGCTCCCCTCTGGAAGGTCTCCTGTGCTGCCGCCGCTGCTGCAGCATGGCCCGCCCCGGAGCGGCTCCTCGGGGCCCCTCAGCCCCGCTGTTCCTGCCGTCATCGGTGCTTCCACCTGACCGGGTCGGGTGTGCGGTATCGGCATCCAGGGAAGGACAAGGGCGTTCCAAGGGTGTGTTAAAAGCTTCCTAAAGCCCATACTGGTTTGCTTCCTCCGACATGGTGGTAGCTCTTGCTTGGCGGCGAGCTGTCACTGTGCAGAAACGGTGCTTTTTGCCATTTGCTAAATAGACCCCAAACCCACCAGCTTTCTGGGCAGCTGAGCACCCTGGCATGCCAGCTCAGGTGTGTTGGAAGCAGCGTGGGGGTCCTGCTGCAGTGCATTCAGCCAGCACACCCAGCTGGGGCCTGATGTGCCTTGGCCCCGGAGCTGATTTTGGGCAGCCTGGACGTGCTGCCTGGTAGGAACACATTTTATTGTTTCCCCTGAAATAATGGCACCTTTGATTTCTGGGCTTTACTCACTTCAGCTTCTGTAGAACGAAAGCTGCTTCCCAGCTGGGGATGCAACTGCCCAGGACGTAGCAAAAAAATTGAAAACCTGAGACACAACAAGCAAAAAACAAATCGTCATGGAGAGGTTGTGACAGAAATTTGACCCCTTTTGCAATTAATGGAAAGCAGTGCGTGAGTGGGAGAAGGAGCGTAGGCAGCGTGGGATGGGTAGGGGAACAAACACTCTTCTAGGAACTAACAGCAGCACTCATCTGCACTGGTGAGGACGTCCCACTGGTAAACGTCCCAGCACCTCGTTGTCCCTTGCACGTAGGTAGGTCGGGACATGTTGGGAACTGCAGCAATATCCCACGCATTTCCTGCACTGTCCTGATTAGGGGGAACTGGCTGGAGCAGGGTGTGCACATTCAGCCCAAAGTGGTAGGACAGCACTTCCCTGAGCACGGAAGGAAAAGATGTGGCTGGGGAGGGAATGGCTGGAGGCAAGTTGACCCCTAGAAATCCGATCTGAACACCAGGGTCAGGTGGCACTGGGGTCTCCTGCACGTCTGTTGCTTGACAGGCTTCCATCCCCGTGCAGCACATGTCCCTGGTTCTGTCTCCCCTGCCCTGAGCAAAGGTGCTGCAGGGCTGGGGGCTCCTGTGCCGTGGGGTTGGGCACAGCCTGGTGCAATGGGTGGCACAGGGGTGGTGGGTTCAAGGACAGCACCTCAGCAGCCCACAGCCCCAGTGCAGCTCCCTGCCAGGCACCTTCCTGGTGAGCAGCCCTGTTCAGCTTTGGAGGCACAGCCATGAAACACCATTCCCCATCTCAAAGGCTTTCTCTCCCTCCTGGCAGCACCACAACCTTCCAGCCTCCATGGCCAGGCTGAGCTCACCAGCCCATGGGATCTTCCAGTGAGTGCTTCTGCTGCCTGACTCATTCAGGGATGCCTCTGATGTGAGGAACAAGAGAGAAAGCAGAAATGCTCCACTGACCCACCTACTGCAAGGAAAACCCAGCAGAGGAAAGCAGGCTTAGTTCTGGGACCTCCTCCATGTCAGTACTTCTACTCTGATGCTAGGGTAGGTCCATCAGGGATGGATTTTCTGGATACTCAGGGGTGTTGATGGCATCAGCCCTGCTGCTCTGCTGTTCCCTGGGGGTCCCTCTGTCTGTGAGTTCACCCGTCCAAGAGCTGCACTGGGCTGCAGCCCCTCTTTGCTCCATCACTGCTGGGGTGCAGTAGCTTGGAAGGGTTGATAAGGGGCCCTGCCTGGTCCTCCAAACAGATCTGTGCCATGTGGCACAGCCATTGTCCTGGTGCTGGGAAGGGTGAGTGCCCTGTGCGTGGCTGCTGCTTCTGAGATACTCTGCATTCCTGAGAAGCTGTCACGAATCACTTGTTCTCTCATACACACACACACACACACACACACACACAAAAAAAGTTCCAGAAGAGATTAGACACAGTTCAAAGGATTCTGAGTAATTTTATCTGCTCCAGTCTGTTATTGTTCTGAGAACTGCACATTTCAGGGAAACAACCAGCGCTTTCTGTGTGCATGTGGGTCCTTGGCTCTGGCAAAATATGTTTCTCTGGGAGTCTCCATGGCAGGAGCCTGTCCTGGCTTTCCCATCACATTTGCACAGGAGGACAGTGCCCTTGGGGATGGGCAGATGAGCTCCAGGCAGGATGGGAATGCCAATGCTTCTCTGCAGCTTTCTCAGAGGCACAGCTGTTGCCTGGCTCATCCTGACCCAGCCGTGGGTGATGCTGACACTTTGCAGAGGCTCCCACATGGGTTTGCAGAGCCTTTGGAAGCTCCACAGCTGTTAATGGCACCCACTGGCTGGGACCATGCTTGCCCTTGCTGGGGCATGTGGGCTCCAGCTTGGATTCTGGGCTGAGGAGGAGTAGGGCTCCCTGTGGGTGTCCAGCTGTCCTTGGCATGGTTTGCTCCACACTGGTTCTTGTGTGCCTGCACAAAGCTGCCACTGTGTGCAGCTAAGACCAGGATCTGGTCCTCCTCCCCAAGTTATTTCCAAGTTTCACACCTGGACTCCCTTTCCCACAGCCTTGAGTACCTTGATAATATTTTCTTTCTGATCCCCTGGGTTAGACCTCATCTCTCAGATTTACTCTTATGTCTCTGGGCCAGGAACCTGGAGCTGCCTCCCTGTACATGAAAATGATTAATTCAGCATTTGCCAGTGTCACAGCCATTAATTTCTGACTGTGTCCAGGCTCCTGCCACTGCAGCCCCCAAGAGAAGCTATTCCTGACTGTCCTCTGTGATCTCTAGATGTTGTCATCCCATGGTGCCCAGAGCACCCCTGCCAGGGTTAGAGTCAAGAAGTTTCTGTGTTGCCCCATGAAGAACCCCAGCACCCAGAGTTGGAGCAGCCCTCCTGGCAGCCTATCCCAATCCTCCCACACGCCCATCCCATGCTGCCACCCCACAGCTGCCCTCTTGGTGGTCGTGTTGTCTGCTTGGTGATGTTTTCCCCATCTGCTTTTTTTCTGGAAGCCTTTCCAGGTGAGTCTCGCAGCCCAGATCTCCTGTATCTCTCCCAGAAAACTCTCTTCCCTCCAGTATTGAATACTCTTCTGGTTCACTGCAGCAGGGCAGGATGCAAAGCACCCTGGGGCACCCCCAAGTGTGACACACTATTTGCTTCACCCCAAAATAATTGCTGGAAAAAGTGAGGTAAGTTGTTGCTCACAAAGAAAAGGAGCCCCAGGCTAGTCTTGGAGCCAACCGTGGGTGCACAAGCTGGAGAAAATGTTTCTCACTCACTCTTTGCCTCCCCAGGAACAAGGTGGGTGGTGTGGGGGAATCACTTTCTGCCCTGTGCTGAGGATTTGTGTCAGAGACCACCAAAAGCCCATCACTCCTCAGTCTCCATGCTTCCCAGTCACAAAGGTTCGTGCACACACTGGGACTGTCACCAAAGGGGTCACTGCCCCTGTGCTCTCTTGCTGCCCTGTGACATGATTTATGGGACATTTCCCCACCTCACTCATCCAGTGGATGCTGGGACCACACAGGGCGTTCCTCCTCATCTTCCTGCCTTGGTGAGCCAAGGGAGAACCACGTGGCAGCGTGTGTGCCTGAGCACACGTGTGTGCATTGATGGGGGAAGGGGAATTTCATGGGCTTTTAAAATGAGAGGTTGAAAATTTGTGAGTAAAATGAAAGAAATTTGCAAAGCATTTCAGCGTATCTTCTCTGAGCAATACTGTAGGGCCCTGGGAGAAGAGGAGCGGCTGGTTGGGACTCCAGGGATCATCCCAACCCATTCCCTCCCACGTGGCTTGAGGCCAGGTTGTATGGCCATGTCATCACTGTTTGGGGTGCAGGCATCCCGGGGAGAGGGATAAATCACATGTGTACCTCTGCATCCCTGGCAACCCACTCTCCTTCTCCTCAGAGGTGACAGGGAAGGTGAGACCAGGCGGAGACCACACCTAAATTCTGCTGTCTCTGCAACCCTCCCTTTCCTCATCTTGCTCCCAGACAGGAGCCAGGATACTGAGCCAGCTGGGTCCTGCAGCGGAACTTACCACTGTGCTTGCCCTCCCTTTCCTTTTGTTTTTTCCTCTCCTCCTGCCACTGCCAGAGGAAAAGCAGGAGAGTCCATCATTCACGCCCTGCTCTTTGCACAAACCTGCTCAAGCGATTCCCCTCCTGACATCTTTGAGAAACCCTCCAGTGCTCTGAGTGAGTCTGTGGGTGCTGGCTTTAAATCATCATCTCCGGTGGATTACAACAGCTGGATGAGAAGATAAAGGCTTTTCTCTCCTCTTTCCTTTCCATTCCTCCCTTTTCACTTTTCCTCCTGAAGTCAGAGCAGTTCCCAGCCAGGAGGCATGGTGCTGCTGGGAGCCCTGTGCAGCCTCCTGCTCCTCTGCCTGGTTGAGGAGGGCATCAGCAAAGTGAGAAGATACTACATTGCTGCAGTGGAGACCACCTGGGACTACACACACAGCGACCTCCTGTCCGTGCTGCAAGCGCCTGCAGGGTAAAGCTCTTCCTTTTGCAATTCTAGAACTCTGCCCCGGGTGTTCTCCCACCCTGGCATGTGGCACTGTGAGCTTGGCTCCAGGCAGGCAGGTACATGGGGCAATGTGGCAAAATGGGTGCACTGAGCTGCTGGTAGAGCTGGGCAGGGGTGGTGTGATGGGGAGTCATTAAGTGCAACCCCTGATGAGGGACAGGTGGAATGGAGAGAGAGAGAGAGAAGGATGCCTACCTGCTGTGCACCACTGTTCTGCACTGGGGTATCTTAATGCCATTTGCCTGTGACCCTTTAAAGTCTGTGCTAGGAGCCACGAGCTGCTTTCCCAGCCTGTGCTTTCTTTTCTGCTCTGCATCCTGGGAGTTTTAAAGAAGTGTAAGGGGACATGGGCACCTGTGACTCCCTGGGCACTGCAGAGGAAGGTTGGCAGTGCCCCCCTGACATAACTCTGAGCAGCAAGGGCTTTCCACTGTGTCTGCCCCGGTAAAATTCAGCTTTAGTTTCTTATATCTTTGTGTACATTACATTGCTGGGGCTGAAATTCTTCCTTAAGGAAATGAAAACAATTTGTAGTGTCTGGGCAAAGAATGGTGTTCGTGCACAGGGACAAGAAGGAGGAAGGCATGGTGGTTTTGCCGTGTACTTTGGAGTAGGAAGGAAAAATGGGAGTTGCATTGCTCAGGCATCAGCGTGGTGCTGTCTGAAGACACAGCTGGCTTGGACATGCATGGTTGTGAGTGTTCTGAGGTCAGCATGGAGAGTGGAGCTGGATGGCTACACCTCCTGTGGATCAAGATGTGCCCATTCCCTCTGCCCTGTTTCCATAACCCTTCCATAGACTCTCTGCTGAGGCTCTATCAGCCCGTGGCCCCATCTCAGACCCACAGTGACCTGAGCAGTGAGGAGCTGTGGTCAGGCCCTTGAAGCCAGGCTCTAGGGATGACCCAGGTCAGCCTGACCAGCTGCTGTAGTCACTTTATCCCAGTTATGTTGATTTTTCCCCTTCTGGTTACTTCAATAGGAAAACTGCATCCAGCACCCCCCATTTTACTAATCCCCCCTGCCCTGCTTTCACTGATGTTGCCCTCAGATCCATTAGGCTATGGTAGAGATGATGACTTTGCTCACACTGTTAATTCAGTCCTGTGGCTTTCTATTTCAGCACTGGCTTTATGATGCACTCGGGCACTGTTTCTGACCCCAGAGTGACTCAGGGACCTGATGCTGCCTGGGGATGAGCAGGGCATTGGCAGGCAGTGTGAGGTCACTTGTCCTTCTCCAAAACAGGGGATGATAATGTTGGCTTTCTCAGAAGGACTTGCTGGTGTGCTCCAGCCTGGAGAGGCTCCTGGGCAGGGCAGCTCCTGGGGAAGCTGTGATGGGAAGCAGGGCTTGCTTGTCATGGCTGTTCACAGCTGAATGATGGTGCTTTTCCTCTGGCCCTGCAACCTCAGCTCAGTTCCTGCAACAGAGGAGGGCACAGGAAAATAGCCAGGCTGGGGAGAAGGGGCATGCAGGAGTGAGCTAGGAAAGCATGGCAGGCAGAGCTGCCCCTGGAGCTGGGCTATCTCAGAGCTCTGTGTGTGGTGCCTTCTGCTCCACATGTTCTCCCTCAGGGTACCAGCATCTCATGGCAGCTCCCCAAGGTGCATCTCCAGGCAGGACCTCCAAACCCCTTGTATGTATCCAGGGGTTTCTTGGGCATGTTTATATAAAGCTCTGTCAAATAAATGGGCTACAACACACCAGACCAGGGCTGCTCACATCTTCTCCATGATTTTAGTTTCTCTTCCTCCCAAACACAACCCCAGGGTCAGAGCCAGGACCAGCACATCCTGCAGTGGCCCCAGGGATCTCAGCTTTGACATGGAGCTGGTGGACACGTAGCAGCAGCCCATGCCTGAGTGTTTTGGCAGTGCAGGATGTCTCCCAGCTCCAAGAGATGAACAGATAGTGTGGCTAACAATGCTGATCCAAGGTGCCAGAAACTTATCGGCCTGCCTCAGCTTCAGCTGCCATTGGGGAAGGAAGTTCACAGGGACCCCAAGTACAGAGGATTGGCCAGAAGCACTTCCATCAGACATCCCTGGGCTGGACTCTGCCTGCTTGTGTCCCGTGGGCTCTGCTCTGCCAGCCCTGGGACCCAGCACTGAGTCCTGTTGTCACTCAACCCTTCCCAGCCATGCCTCTGCATGCCAGCAAAATTCCCCTGGCTCCAGAGGATTTCTGCCTTGTTTACTGCGGAATTAGCAGGACCAGACCCTCATATCTCAGGGCTGCATTCTCAAACCTGGGCTTTCTGTGAGCTAGAGATTAAGGCACAGCTTCCTGACAGTGGACAGCTGAGTGCCAGCAGCCCTGCAGCTCAGCTACCTCCCAGCGTGGGGACATGCTGAAGAGCAAAGCTGGGGCTGGATCCACTGCTATCAAGGCAGGAATGATAATGGTTCATGGGCAAAGTCAGCTGAATGCAGTGTCACTGCTCCCTGGGGCCTGGACGTGGGGTTATGGCTGTGGTGGGAGAGGCAGGAGCTGGGTGCCCGTGGGGTTTTCATGGGCTCCCATCCTGCTCTGCCCCTGAGGAGAGCGAACCCCGCTCTCCCCACAGCACCCTCCAGCTGCAGGTGGCTTCCAGCCAGTGTTGAGGGGGTGAGTGTGCACTGCCTGTCCTAAATTTGAGTCACTCTGTCTCTTCCCTCTTCCGCTTGAGGAAGAGTCGCAAAGGGGAACGCTGCTTGAATGAAGGCTTAGTCAGAGCAGGAGAGCAACATTCCCTGCTTCTTAAGTGGGGAGAAAATACCACCTGGCTTTTGCTCCAAACAAAACAAGGCTGGGAAGGTTTGTCTGGTTCCTGGAAATGGTCTTAGTCCTGGGGCTGATAAGTCAGCCTCTAAAATCCCTGAAGAAATTCATGCCTTTGTTACTCTGACAAATGTGCAGGTTTCCTTCTGGAAAATGAATTTGTTAAGCTTCTTACAGATAGAAAGTGGCCAGCAGAGATAAGTGGGGTGTGAAATACATTCAAGTCTTCTTTATCTTCCTGCTGTGAAGTGTAAATCCCATTTTGGGCAGAAAAGAAACAAATGTGGGGACCTTGCTCAGACAAAAAGCAAACTGCCACGACCTGCCAGCAGCCTGACAGTCTCTTTCCTGGGGAGGGGAGCTGGGGAGGATGTGAGTTACAAGTGATGTGATGTGTTTGCCACACCTGAAGGTGCTGGGGTTGGGGTGGGGGTGGCTGCAGGGCAGAGGTCACCATAGCATTGGCAGTGCTCTGTGTCTCTTCTGCAAAGGGAACATGCAGCTGGACAAGGCCCGAGGCAGAAGACTGGCAGCAATGCCTGCTGCTGTGCCCTGTCCCAGCTGCAGCTGGATATGGCCTTGTGTCTTCTTCCATCATGACTAACACCACAACACTAATCACTGCCCTGCTGTATGCTGAGCAAAACATTTCCAGTCATACCTGGGAGCTGTCAGGAAACCCAAAGGATACCAAAGGCTGAGCAATCCCTGGGGTTCCAGAAAGCAAGCTGGAGGGAGGGGGAGGAAGAGGATGGCTATTGCCCATGCATGGATGGGTCTGTGCAATCAGCCTTGGCTTTTCCTTCCTCCTGCAGCATTTTGGGGCATGGGGGCCCACATCCCTCCACAGCTGGTGTCCCTCCCCGGTACAGGAAAGCTGTTTTTGTGGAGTACCCTGATGGCTCATTCACACAGCCCAAGCTCAAGCCGGCATGGATGGGTAAGAAGCACCTGCAGTGTGGGGAGCTCCAGCAACCCCTGACAGCCACCAAACTGATTCTGGGTTGGGTGCTGGCTGCTGCTTTTCAGCCAGGAGCAGGGAAGCACCTGGGTGGATCCCAGTGTGGCAGAGCTCCTGGGGATGCAGAGAGCTTTGCTGGAGCTGATGCCGTTGATGCTGCCATGCTGCATGAGGAACAACCACTAACTGGGTCTGTGGAAAGTCAGGACCCTTTGGGGCTCCTGGCAGGGTGTGAGCTGCCTGGCCCCAGCTGCCTGACCTTGTTGTCTTATTCCCTTCAGGCCTTCTAGGCCCCACCATCCGAGCAGAAGTCTATGACACAGTGGTCATCACGTTTAAAAACCTGGCCTCCCGCCCCTACAACCTCCATGCTGTGGGGGTGTCCTACTGGAAGGCATCAGAAGGTGAGCTGGGCAACATCAGCTGCTGCAAGTCCTTGTGTAGCACCTCCTGCTCTGCCACCTGCCTGCCAGGTGTGCATCCCTCCCTCACCCTGCTATTCATGTCCCTCTGTGAGGACAGATGGGCACAGAGATGCTCTAGTCTGGGGCAGCAACATGACTGTGCCCAGCCCAGAAATGAGCTGAGCAAACAGCCCAGAGCAAACCTGTCTCAGTTATAGAGGTAATACATGGGTTAAACCTAAGGTTGGGTGCTTAGAGCAAGGAAGATTGTGCTGTCCAGCCCCAGGGCAGGTGGTGGGTGCACAGCTCTGCTACTGCCCTGTGACCTGTCACTGCCTATGGGACTCACTGCCCTGGGATGGAGGAAGGGGAATTTCTGAAGCCATGGTGTGCTGAGGATGAACCTTCAGTGACATCTGGCCACATGTTTGGGTTTAGGAGCAGGGTATGAGGATGAGACCAGCCAGCCAGAGAAGGAGGGGGACAGGGTGGATCCTGGGAAGACACACACCTATGTCTGGGAAATCCAGGAAAACCAGGGCCCGACGGACGACGACTCAGCGTGCCTGACCCACTCCTACTCCTCCAACACCAACAGCGTGAAGGACATCAACTCTGGTTTGATTGGAGCCCTGCTCGTGTGCCGGCCTGGTAAGGACAGCACAGGGTGGGGACAGGCCACATGCAACCCTTCATTGAAAAGCAGAATAATCACAGATGCCTTCCCGAGGCTGAGCATGGCAGTGGAGTCCGTGAGCTGTGCTCAGTCAAAGTGCTCCTGGGGTTCAGCCCTGAAATCCTGACTGCACAAGGTACAAGAAGATGTGACTGGGCTAAGACTGGTCATCCCTGGCTGAGACATATCCTGGAGGTAGTTTTCCAGACCCCCTATAGTCACTGGAAATGACTGGGCACTGTTTGCAGGCTCCAGTGACTCACCAGGAGCAGCTTCTCCACTGAGCAAAGGTCTAAGAGGAGGCAGTACAAATTGACCTTTTGATGCCTTCTGGGCGCAGCTGCCTTTCAACCATGGACTTTTGGGGACTGCAAGGCTGGAAGCAAGGCTGTTGCAATTGTGAGACATGACAAAAGCAAACCACAGCCTGACCTTGGTTTACCAGTTCTTGAAGAGCACAAGGAGAATTCTCTGGTTGGTGCTTGCTGATCTTTAAAGAAATCTATCTCATTGCATCTTGCAGGGACCCTGGAGAGTGATGGGAATGAGGGACTGCAGAAAGAGTTTGTGCTGCTCTTCGCAGTGTTTGATGAAGGTAATTACTGACTGACTGGTGGCAGACCCTGCATTCAGCCAGGTCTGGGGCGTTTGCTTTGGCCATGGTGTGAGCATAGCTGCTCAACACCCACACTCCCTCCCAAGAGTTTGAGCCTGTACAGCCCTCCCAGCCAGTGTGCTCCTGGTGCAGTTCTGCCCCTCATTCTCTCCCCCAGGTGCAGGGAGCTTGCAGCCCCCCAGCTCTGCCATCCCATGCCCTGGCCTTGTTCCCATCACACAGGCTAAAGAGAGGAGTCATTCCCTGTCACATGTAGTGGTCACCCCCACACCCATGCAGAGCCATGGCCAGGTCTGCTGTGGATTTCCACAGGCACCACACATCTGACCTGCCTGGGAAGGTCTACTTTTGCTTTGAAATGCTCTCAAGTGAAAGCTGGCTGCACTTTCTTCTCTCCACAGGGAAAAGCTGGTACTCTGAGCAGGGTTCCCCAGCAGCTGCTCAGCTCCAGGCTGGCAACAGGACAGAGCTGCACACCATCAATGGCTACATCAATGGCTCACTGCCTGGTGAGTCCTGGTGGGACAGGGACAGGGGTGGGGGGCATGGGAGCTGCTAAAGGTTGGGTGCGAGCCAGGTCTGTAAACTCAGACTGCTACTCAGAGGTAGCTTGGGAAAGGATATGAGAAACGAGGAATTTCCAGGTGATGGATCTGCTAGGCTGTGTTCACCCCAGAGGGACTATTACATCTCAGCTCCTGGATCTGCATTTCCCATTTACTGCAGGGCAGGAGCTGTTTCCAGCTGTCTGTATTGCCAGGTGCCACTGACTTCCTTGGAGGTCTCCAGGAATAGTGCTGGTAGCAGAGTTTTATCTTTTGTAGCCCTGTGAACAAGGCTGGAGGTAGCATTTAGCTCTCACCAAAACACCTTCATAGAATTTTGGGAATAGAACTATGGAATCATTTACTTTGGGAAAGACCCATAAGATCATCAAGTCCAACTGTAACCTTAACACTGCCAAGCCTACCACTAAACCATGTCCCTGAGTGTCACATATACAAGCCTTTTAAATACCTGGGCAGCCTGTTCTCATGTTTAACAACCCTTTCAGTAAAGAAATTTTCCCCAGTATCTCACATGAACTTCCCTCGTGCAGCTTGAGGCTGTTCCCTCTTGTTTCTACAGCACTGTTGTTACTCTGTTGTTACTTCTTCTCTTGCTGCTTGGGAGAGAAGATTGACCCCCTCCCCCCCCCCGCCCCTTCATTACAGCATCTGTCCAGGTGGTTCTAGGGTGTTAAGGTCTTCCCTCAGACTCCTCCTCTTCAGAAGAGCAAACGAAAAGGCTGGGTTTGATCTCAGCAAACACAAAAGTTGCTGTTTTCTGGTGTTCTCCCAGGAAAAGATCCAGCGCTGCCCAAGAGTGAGGAATCTCCAAGGCAAACTGGGAAACACTGTCAGGAGAGTGATTACCACCAGCAGCTTTGCTGAACCACATCCTAAAACCTCCCACTTGAGTCTGGTTATTCTCCAGCAAAAGACAAAAGCAAAACTCGCCTAAATTGCCTGTCCTGATGGGTTCATAGAGCTTAAGAGTTGAGGAAAGCTCATGGTCAACCACCACTGTGTCTGCACAGTGGGTTTTCCCTGGAGAAGTTATCCACCTCCAGTCAGCATCCCCTCCCTGGATGCAGGACCTGGCCCGGGAGGTGTCTGATGGAGAGCTGGAAATGGAGAGCTGAGGGCCTCAGGATGGAACCTCCACCCAGTTTCCTCCCAGGCCCTTGGGATCTGTTCCAGCCACCTCTGCACTCTGCCAAAACCAAGCGCTTGACTCTGTATTTGATTTTGTTTGGCTTCAGCTTCCAGGAACTTGCTATTCACTTCCCTCCTAGATTACAGAGCCCTTCAGCACACATCAATTTCTCCCCAGGAAGGTATTTTTACAACGCAGTCAAGTTCTTTCCCATTTCCTAAGCACACTGAGCTCTTTGAGTGTCTCTGTGGAAGGAGTTTTCTCCAGCACTCAAATAATCCTGGTGACCCCTCTCTGCCCTTTGTGGTATTTCAGCTACTGCTGAGGACGTGCTGGAGCCCTGCTCCAGATGTAATATTTTAGTATCAGGCTTGCTAATGTTGTGAACAGACAAATGACTCTCCTGTCCAGTGCCCAATTTCCCTATTTACAGAGTCAAGGAGCACATCTCTCTCTTTTGCCACTGCATCCCATGGTGAGCTCCTACCAGCAACCCACCCAAAGTCCCCCACTCTGTAAAACCAGTCTTATCTCAGGGGGATGATGTGACCTGTGCCTCTGTTTTGCTGAGACTGTCCACATTCCTGTGTGATTTCTCCAGCTTGAAGCCAGCACAGGAGCAGGGGACTCTATCAGCATGTGTCAGACTCTGAGTCTGTGGCACCAGGAGTGGGGACAAGGGTTGGACACAGTGCTGACTCTGGGTGCTTTCCTTGTCTCCTGGCAGGTCTCACACTGTGCCTCAAGAAACAGGTCCAGTGGCATGTGATCGCGTTGGGGTCTGGGCCAGAAGTCCACTCCATCTTCTTTGAAGGCCACACATTCCTGGTGAGAAGCCACCGTCTCAGCAGCCTAGAAATCTCCCCTGCCACCTATCTCACAGCCCAGATCACGCCAGGAACTGCTGGCTGGTTTCGGATGTTCTGCCAGATACTGTCCCATCAGCAAGGTAACCTTATTTTCCAAGAGCTCGGGGGAAAAGCAGTTCAGGGGATGGCCTGGGCTCAGGGTTCTGTGTGCTGCTGCAGCTCCAAGGTCCCTCCAGCTCCCTAGTGTTACATCCTCGTGCAGCCTGGCCCATACCAGATGGCAGGGGTTGATCCCTGTGATGGCCCATTTGATGGGAACGGTGGTGCAGAAGATTTCTGGGGAAAAATCTTCCCCAGAAAGGGCCTGGGGGAGTACCTACCTCTGCTGGCACATCAGTGTGACCCTTTCTGCCTGGCTTGTCTGAACCCAGCTGGCATGGAGGCCTTTGTGAAGGTGGAGGAGTGTCCTGAGGAACGGCTGCTGAAGATGGGGAAGCTGTTAAATGAGCCAGAGGACTTGGACTACCCTGAGGAAGATGAGGAAACTTACCACGTGATCCAAGTGCGCTCTTTTGCCAAAGACAGGCCCATGACCTGGACTTACTACATTGCAGCTGAGGAAGTGGACTGGGACTATGCCCCTGTGAAGCCAGGGTCTCTGGACAGGTGAGAGTGGGCATGTGTGCTCAGCAGGCAGCCCTGCCAGCTCTTCCCCTTTTCACCAGTACTTAATTGTCATTCTGCCCAGCCTGGACAGTTTTGTTCTTGCTTATTAACACTAACAGTATGGATGAAGGACAAGAATGGCCTTGAGGAGGCCATGGGAAGGCAGGACCTGGCTTTGCTCCATTTTACCAAATGCACTGCAGAGACATTTGTCTCCAGGACATCTGTCCCTCTGTCACCAAGGCCTCTGGAGTCAGTCCCTTCTGAGCAGGCAACAACTCCTGGTGACCTTCTCAGCCATCAGCCAGGTCCTTGGATGACGGAAGGTCCTGCTCTGCTTCTGACAGTGTCCTGCATGAGGCCATTTGCTTCTTTCTCTGCCTTTGCCTGCAGAAACCTGGCAAGCCTGTACCTGGAGCCTGGCCCGCAGCGCATCGGTTCGAAGTATAAGAAGGTGGTGTTTGTGGAGTACGAGGACGCAGCCTTCAGGAAGCGCAAGGTGTCCAACCAACAGGACAAGGGAATTCTGGGGCCTGTCATCAAGGGGGAGGTTGGAGATCAGTTTAAGGTAAGAGAAATGCAGCTTTCCACTGCAAGGGAAAACTTCAAAGGTTGACGCTGTTCCTGCTAAAGGCTCTTGGCTTGTGGCTAAGGTCCGACTTAAGTCATTGAGGTGATCTCCCGTGTTTGGCAATGTTCAGAGCTCACTGGGAAGTCAGCTTAAGGTAAATACTCTCAGTGAGATGCACAGGATATGGCCCAGCCCCTCTGATTGACCTCGTTGCAGGTGTCTTAGGAGCTGTGTGAGTTAATATATGACACATGAAATCCAGCACCTTTCTCTGAGACAGGAGTGTTCTCTCATCCTCAGCTCTTCTCTGTCTGCTGTTACCTCACAGCACTGGAGGCTGTCACTTTTGTCTCCTGAAGTGCCTCTCCTGACCACTTGACTTGTTTGCAGCTGGGAGGAATGGGATGGTTTCCAGCAGCTTCACATTTCTGCTCCCTCCCTGGGGTTCCCTCTGCAGTTGTGGGCATGTGACAGAGCTATTTAGAGAAATAAAGGAAGGGCTTCATGCAGTGAAGTGGGGAGCACTTTAAAGCTCTTGACTGCTGTGCATACTTAATGTCCTGGTCCTCTGAGGCCTGGATTGATGGACCTCTTCTGACTCATATGTAAAGCAAGACTAAAGACAGCAACTTCCTCTTTAATAAATCTGATATTTTCATGCCCTCCTTAAAACAGACACCTCCCAGAACGATGGGCAGTATAGGCTCATCACAGACAAATTGTGGTTTCTTGTGTTCTGACTTTGTGGTCCCAGAAATGTCTGGGTCCCTCCTGTTGTCAGGTAGTCAACCCCAGGGCACTGCATGGACACTGAGAGCAGCTTCAAGGGCTTACAGTGATCAGAAAACACCAAACATTCCTGCTGCCTGTCCTCATTTCAGATTGTGTTCAGGAACCTGGCCAGCCGACCCTACAACATCTACCCCCACGGCCTCACCAGTGTCAGTCCCTACTATGCCAGGAGACCCTCACAAGGTAAGGCAGGCCATGGGAACTTGGCCACTGCCATTTTTCTGGGCCAGGAGAATTTCCTGCAGCTTGTGATAAGACTGTTTGTCCATTCATCCAAGCACATAAGCTCTACAGTTCCAGGGATTGTGATGATTCTAGGTTCATGCTCCCCTTGGTGCCATGTAACCCTGTCCCTAAGGAGGGCTTCAATGCTGAGTGGGAAAATGTACATTCTCAACCAGTGAGCTGGGACCATGTTAACTGCTCCACTTTCTGATGAGGCAGGAGCCATCCTGGTGATCCTGCTTATGTTTGCAGTTTATTTACAGCCCTCATTCTCTGGGCTCCCTCTGGCCTGCATTCATGGGGGGAGTTCACCATGATTTAGACTCTCCCTCTTGCAGCTTTGAAGTTTTTGCTCTGGGGCTGTTTTTTTTTTCTCCAGGTTTCATTCCCAGAACTGCTTTCACCCCTTGCTATTGTGCTCCCAGGACCATGACTTGTGCAAGGCCATCCCACATCCCACCAGGGTCCTGGGACGGGCATGGGTGGTTCCCTCTGCAGCTCGTGTGGTCAGGGAACCTTTCTGAGCTCTTTTAAAAAGTGGGATCACTCCTTGCAGGAGCTGCCCAAATGTAACTGCTCTGCTCTTGGGTTGTGTGTTGCCAGAGAAAGATGTGAAGGACATTCCTATTCCCCCTGGGCAGTCCTTCACCTACAGCTGGACTCTCACCACTGAGGATGGCCCCACCCAGGCAGATCCTCGCTGCCTCACCCGTTTCTACTACAGCTCCATCGACCCAGTCCGGGACACAGCCTCGGGCCTGATTGGGCCCCTCCTCATCTGCTCCAAGAAGTCCATGGATCAGAGGGGAAATCAGGTGGGTCTTTCCTTTGTTGCCTCAACTTCTAGGCTGAAAGGCTGGAATAATGGTGGTGGGTGAAATATTTAAGTAAAACCAAATCTGTCTGTCCTGTTTTCTTCAACCCAATCAGTAGTCCTAGTGCCTCTGCCTTCCCCATCCTCCTTTGCATGCTCTCTTTTCCCCAAATTTGCTCCCTAAATCCTGTGAAATATCAGTAAACTTCTCCACGTACCGAGGCTGAGACCTGACAGCTACACTGGGCACCAGGGGTGCTCTGATCAGACCAGGAATCATTTCTTCCCTCTCTTTTCCAGATAATGTCAGACAACATGAAGTTGGTGCTGTTTTCAATCTTTGATGAGAACCACAGCTGGTACCTGGAGGAGAACATCAGGAGGTTCTGCTCTGATGCAGCCCATGTGGATACCCAGGACCCCCAGTTTTATGCCTCCAATGTGATGCACAGTGAGTACTCAGCCAGGGGCTCCCTGCAAAGCCCCAGCAGGCACAGGCTCATCCCTGGCCCAGGGAAGGAGCAGGGGATATGCAGCAGCTCAGCAGCCATGGGGGGAATTTGCTCTTGAAATGTTTCACTCCTGCCCTCTTCCAGCTATCAATGGCTTTGTATTTGACAACCTCCAAACAAAACTCTGCCTGAACGACGTTGTGTACTGGTATGTCCTGAGTGTTGGGGCCCAAACAGATTTCCTCTCCATCTTCTTCTCTGGAAACACCTTCAAGCGCAACATGGTCTTTGAGGACGTGCTTACTCTTTTCCCATTTTCTGGAGAAACAGTCATCATGAGTTTGGAAAAGCCAGGTTAGTAGCATGGGCTGTTCTGTAAACTGTGGGCTTGGCATCCCAGCAGAGATCAGGGAGCACCTCCAGCCAGTTCTCTGGTGGCCAATTCCTTCTGACAGCTCTGAGAGCAAAGGGATCCAGAGCCTGCTGGAACAGCAAAGTGAGGGGCAGTGATTAAATCTTTCAAAGCTTAAATTAAATAAATTTAATTACAGTATTTTACTTAATTAGTAGGGTGTGTTAAGGTCACACCTGCTGCCAAACCAGTAAGCTGGCTGCAGTAACATGAGTCTGGTGGACGTTTGCAATCTTGGCTCCAAGCTCGGAGGTCAAGAGGAGTGGCAGTGCAGTCCCTGCTTGGGGTTCAGCTGCTGGTCATGCCATTTATCTCCACACTTTTGCAAAGACAGAAACCACAGCCACCGAGGAGTCCTAGAAAAGATTTGCTTCAGAATTCACTTATATTTCCCCCCACTCAGCACTTTTTCCTTAGCGCTGGCAAAAGTGGTGCTGTCCAACCATTTCCTCACTCACAGAGGAGACACAGGATTTACCATGTGATTGCAACACTGATAGGATGGTCATGAGCACTGCACCCTGAGCCAAGCTGCCAGGGTTTCTAGACACCCCAGGAAGCTTTGTACAACCCAGCCAAGCCTCACATCCGATTGGGCTCGGGTTCCTGCCTGCTGCTCAGAAGCAGAGCAGCAGCTCAGCCGGCAGCAGGTGGCAGCTCTCTTCAGCAGCAGAGCCCAGAAATTACACACCTCACCCTCTCTGCTGGGAGCAAACACTGGCTGAGGATGTGAGTGAGTGAGTGGCAGCCTTTTCTTTCTTTGTCCTTCAGTGGGAGAGATGTGGTGACTGTCTTTGGGAGAGAGGTGTGTTTGACAGCACCAGGATGCCTTTGCGGATGGGTTATGGTGACTGATGCTGCTGGAGGCTCCACGGGCTCTCACTGCATTAACTGCTCTCACCAAGCTGTACTTGGGCCCTCACAGCTGTGTGTAGCTCACTAAGCTCTGCCAGGAAACACCAGCCCTGCTGATGGTGCTTGTCAGGCTCTGATGTTGCCAGCAACACTGTGGGTCCAGCTGTAAGACACTCTAGGGACTATGAAAGCATGGAATCACAACCATGAACCAGAGGCTGCCTGAAAGCACAGGTTGCACTAGCCAGGGAGCAGCAGGGGAATGGCATCTCTCCCAGTTTCCCACTGAAGTGGGCTGATGGTGTCCTTTTGCCCTCTCTTGAGACAGGTGTCTGGACGCTGGGGTGCCTAAACCCTGATTTCAGAGACCGAGGGATGCATGCCAAGTTCACGGTGTCCCAGTGCCAGTATGAGCAATACACTGATGGGGAAGATTATGTGTATTCTGATGGGGAGGAAGTTGCCTTTGAATTCCAACCCAGGGGCTTCTCTAAAAGGAAGAAGTCATGTGTGGATGAGCAACTGAACAACATCACCTCTTCCAGAAATGAGACAGAGAAGACAAGATTGTGCCTGACAGAACATGGGGCTGTCCTGAGCAATGGCAGGATTTCTGATCCCTCTTCCAATGGCACATCAACATTTTTAGGAACAACGCCAAATCAACATGATATTTCCATGCCTTCTCTGCCAGAGACAAACTATGAGCCAGTGTCCTATGAGTCCTTCCTGGAAGATGAAGAATTGTCAAAAATCATCAGCCAGGATGATGAGTTTGGAGCAAGCCCACCTGGAGAACACTTGGTGAGTGCCAGTGGAAGGGTCCATGGTACTGTGAGCTCAGAAGATCAGCAATGGCTGCACCAAGCCACGGCAACTCCAGGAGATGCCCTGACAGGAATGACAGTGACAAAAATCCCAGACGTGCAGGAGCCAGTAAAAGGAAGGACAGTCCAGTCTGGTGGTAAGACAGAGAACCTGGAAGCAGAGCCTCAAAAGACTCATGCAACAAGCTTGTGGGACTCCATTGTTTATGCTGCTGGCAAAGCCCCTCTTCAGGAGAACAGAAGCTCAATTCACCAGAATGGTCTGGAGCACAATCTGGCACTTCAAAATGTGTCTTCACAGGGTAATGAGGACAAGTTGCTAAAAGGGGCTGATAAAATATCCTTTAACTTGTATGACTCAGAGGAGACAATCAGTACAGCAGCTTCTTTAAGTATTGATCACAACTCTTCCTCCACGTTTAACAGTCCTTCTGCATCTCCAGACGAGACAGAAGATAATAGGACTTCTCATGCTGTGGTTCAAAGTCATGCCATAGAAAGCAATTATTCATCAAATGACCTAGATACTAGGCTGGAAAAAAGGCCTCAAAAAGTGGTTTCACAAGGCCTTTACAAAACCTTTAAAGAGCAAAATGTTTCTTTGTCAGACAGACCTGTACAAGGAGAAATCTTCACAGATGAGAGTAATTCCTTCCCTGCAAAAAGTGGTACAGAAAAAGCCAGTGGACTTGCCAAAGGCACCAGCCTTCTAGACACCACCTTTGCAAACACCAATGACCTTGAGCCATCCAGCAATGTAATGACAGAAGAGAGGGATGAAGTAATTTTGAAAGAAGTGTTTCAGGATGCTAAGGAATTAGCAGAGCTGGACAGTATTGCCTTTTCTGAATCAAATGTTGTGACCAGTGACACCAGGCCATTCCCAAATGGTTTCTTAAAGAGCTCTGAGCAGTTTCTGAGACACAGGGTTAGAGCCAGAAGCACAAGTGGCCTTGACTGGAGACCTAAACAAGCCAGGTCACTGGAGAGCAGAGGTTTGGGTCTTCCCAACACCAGCAGAAGGAAGCCCCTCGCTGATGGTAAGACAGCAGAGCAAGATCTGGCCAGCCAGCCCCCTGAGACAGCAGTGAATAAGGAAGCCCCAAAGGCGTGTGGACCTCATTTCCCTTTTTGCATCACTCGCTTCAAAAAGAGGTCGTTGGTATCAAGCAACACCTTGCCTGAGGTGATGGTGACCCCGCAAGGCCTGGAAGAAAAATCCAACATGGTTGAGAGGAGGCTACACCCAGGCAGGGATGCTGCACAGGCTGATGAGATGTATCCTGAGGGGGGGCTGAGCACAGACAGGGGTGTACAGGGCAGCAGTGAGGGGGCTCAGCACAGCAGACACTCCCTCCCTGCACGGGGAGCACTGGGGACAGGACCAGCAGTGGCATCGAGCAGCTCAGAGAGGCAGGTCACTGCTGAGGCTGCAGACCTGGCCTCAAACTGGGACCCAGTCTCCCCAGGGGCTGTGGTGGACACAGGGGGCTTGCAGAGCCCAGCTTTGGCCGAGCTGCAGCCAGGCAGAGCTGGGGTGTGGGGGGCTCCTGGGGGGGAGCAGACTCAGGCAAGAAGCCAGATGGAGGAGGAGACAAATGCTGTGGAGCAGCTGGGTCAGTTCAGTCCTGAGCCTCAGCTACTCAAGGCCAATGCCACAGGGGACTATGGGCCTGGGAGAATGTCTGGGCAAAGCCCAGAAGGAATGCCTCTGAAATCAGCCATAAGAGACAACTGTTCACTGTCTCCAAGTAGTCCCCCTCACAACAACAGCACCAAAAAACCATCACAGTATGTGCAAGACACTCCTCGTGGATGTCAGGTGCTCAACAGGGAATCTGTCCTCAGAAACACAGGGAAGAGAGAGGGCCAGGGCCTAGGAGAGCCCAAGGAGGATGGGGAAAGCAACAGCACAGCTGGGGAGAGGAGCCACGTCCCAGGACACAGGGAGGCACTGGCTCTGAACAATGGGACACATTCCAGCTCCTCAAAGACTGCCAAGACAGACTATGATGAGTACACTGACACAGAACAGACCATGGAGGATTTTGACATGTATGGGGAAGAGGAGCATGACCCACGCTCCTTCCAGGGGGAGATCCGGCAATACTTCATTGCAGCAGTGGAGGTGATGTGGGAATATGGGGACCAGAGACCACAGCACTTCCTAAAAGCAATGTAAGTGTGATTGTCCTGCATGTATCCTTCCTGCACTGCATGGCATGGCACGATGCATGAGATGGCAGGCAGGATCACAGTTCTGGAATGGTACAACCCAGACAAGCTGCCCAGGGGAAGGATGCTCCCAGCATCTCCCCTGCACCTGGGGGGGTTTGAACCTCCAGAAACTTTGAGCTTCCTTGCAAGTGGGTCAGGGGTGATGCCTTAGGATTTTAGCTTTTATATTTTTCAAATCCTGTACTGCATTGGTGTATAACTCTAAACTCCATATGGAGTGTTAGTTAACTCTCTTCACATTTTGGTCAGACAAAACAATACCTCTGAAATTCAAAGGCACTCTACTGCCTCAGGCCTCAAAAAGTATAAACAAAAGTGAATTGGGGGGAGAGGTGGTAGCAAACCAAGGGTATATGACTTCATTACCTGAAGCTGCAATTGGAGGACTAACCCCTGATATGTAAATGGACCAAACTTACAACTGTCTGAAAAACTTGTGATCATCGCCCCTCTTTGGTGTAGCCCCTCTCGGAGGATTTTGACTGCCCAAGGTGTACCTTGAAGGTCTTAAATAAATTTTGAAGGTCTTAACTAAATACCTACTTTTATTCTCTTAACCTTGTCTAGCCTCTGTTCTGGGTAGCCACTCCTAGGCATCAGGGGTGCTCTGGCTCTGTATCCCCCTGACCTGTAACAACCCTGCCATGGCTGCCCTCACTATGGGACAGTGAGTGTCACCTGACTCTCCTAACTGGCATCCCCCCAGGGACCCCCGAAGAAGCAGGAGGAAGCATTCCTGGCAGTACCGCAAGGTGGTTTTCAGAGAGTACTTGGATGATTCTTTCACGCAGCCAGTGCAGCGGAGAGAGCTGGATGAACACCTGGGCATCCTCGGACCCTACATCAGGGCAGAAGTTCAAGATGTCATCATGGTGAGTAGAAAGTTCCCACTTCCTCTAAAAGCATAAATGCCCCCGTCTTTGCTGGAGTTCAGCCGGAAGGAGTGCTGAGGTGGGCGTGCTGAGGTGGGCGTGCAGGCTCTGCAGTGCCCATGGGTTAACCTTCAGGATTCAGGGGCAGGAGCTGCCCTGTTGGCATGTGAATGGCACCAGACTGGGGGCAGAGCCACCATTCAGAGGGATCTCAGTGGCAGGAGGAATGGGCCAGCAGGAACCTCAGAGTGTTCAGATGCAAAGCCCTGGACCTGAGACAGACCCAACCCCTGCAACAGCATGGCCTGATCAGCTCCTGGGCTCCATGGAGAGCCTTTTGGGTGAAGGGATTGCAAAAAGGGTAGTGAGCTCAGCAGGGCTCAGTACAGCTCTTTTAGGTGCTCTATATGAGGGCAGGCTTGGGCTTCCCACACACCAAAGGTCCTTCAACACCCTCCTGAGAAGGAGGTGAAAGGCTCAGGACTTGTGTCCCTGGAGAAGTTGCCCAGTTTTTGTGGAAATCTTCGCCAGGGTGGATTCAGCACCTCTGGGCTCCAGAGACAGTAGTGTAGCGGACCTTGCTTCCAATGAGCAGGAAAGGGGCCTCATCCTGCTGAGATGACGCCAAGATGTGCTTTCCAGAGATTGCACTGCACAGCCACAGCTTGTGGTTCAGTAGAGGTTGGCCACTGCATGGACGTCTGGGAACCAGGGACATCCTTCCCACCAGCTGGCTGGATCCACCACCAGGGTCAGCACTGCTCCCTCACACGTTCCACTGCTTTGCCTTCCCTGTGGTGCAGGTGACATTCAAGAACCTGGCCTCACGGCCCTTCTCCTTCCACTCCACACTGACAGCCTATGAGGAGATACAGGGCACAGCACAGCAGGCTGGGCTGGTGCAGCCTGGCAGCCAGAGGAAATACTCCTGGAAAGTCCTGCCCCAGATGGCACCCACCACGCAGGAGTTCGACTGCAAGGCCTGGGCTTACTTCTCCAACGTGGACCTGGTAGGTGGGAGCCTCCATGGGGCATCCCAGGAAGGATAGGTGGGAAGCATGCCTGGGTCCTGGCTGTGAGGCCAAGGAATTTCCTATAGGGCTGTGCTGAAAGCAGCCTGGGGCTCTGTACATTCTCAGGTGTCTAATGCAATGATGAACACATGCTGGTGCTTTCTCTTCTTTTCCCTTCTCTTAATTGGGTTTTCACCCCTTTCCCCAGTTGTTCCAGCTTATGAGACTTGCAAGAAACCAGCATTCTGCAGGTCCTTACCCCTCTGCCAGATCTGCCTGAATGTGGCCCCTGGGTCCAGCACAGCAGAGGCTGTTGGACAGTTGGACAGACAGGCACGACGTCTCTTGAAAGCACATGCAAACCTTGCTGCTCAGCCTTTCTTAGCTCGGGGCGGAGTGGGGAGGCCCCAGTGAACCCAACATGTCCTTCCCTCCCTGCACATGCCCCAGAGTGGGAGCCAGGCTGGGGATGCAGATGGCTTCACTGCTTTCCTCTCCGCTGTGCCTCTTGCTGGTGTCTGCGCTGCCTCCTGCTCAGAGGCAAACTCTTATTTCCTGGCTGCCTGGCAGGAGAAGGATCTGCACTCAGGCCTCATCGGGCCTCTGATCATCTGCAACCGTGGGGTGCTGAGCTACGTGGCCAGGAGGCAGCTGGCTGTGCAGGAGTTCTCCCTGCTCTTCACCATCTTCGACGAGACCAAAAGCTGGTACTTCCCAGAGAACTTGGACAGGAACTGCCGCCCTCCCTGCCGGATCCAGCAGAACAACCCTGACTTCAAGAGGAACCATTCCTTCCATGGTGAGGACCCTTGCCCTTGCCCTTCCCATCCCACAACCTGTATTGGGATGGAAATACCCCAGAGCCTTGAGCCTGTCCTGAAGGCTGCCTTTCCCAGCCATCAACGGCTACGTGAGTGACACCCTGCCCGGGCTGGTGATGGCCCAGCAGCAACGGGTCCGATGGCACCTCCTGAACATGGGCAGCACTGAGGACATCCACTCTGTCCACTTCCACGGGCAGCTGTTCAGTGTCAGGACGAGCCAGGAGTATCGCATGGGAGTCTACAACCTTTATCCTGGTGAGATTCAGCACAGGCACTGTGCACCCTCCTCTGCCAGGGCTTCATGTTTGTGTCCTTAGCGAGTCCCTGTAGGGGAGTACCAAGGAGGGGGAGTGGATCTGGAATATTCTGTCCCTGTGGTTGCACGGCACTTGGCACTGTGGCATTCCATTACAGGCAGTAACTCCCCTCTGCTCTGCTCTCCATTCCTGGCCAGGTGTCTTTGGGACAGTGGAGATGTGGCCCTCTCACGCTGGCATCTGGAGGGTGGAGTGCAAAGTGGGAGAGCACCAGCAGGCTGGAATGAGTGCCCTCTTCCTCGTGTATGACCTGAGTGAGTGATCTCTTTGTGTCTGACCCACCTGGGTCACCGCCACCACTGGCATGTGTTTGACCTTCCTCCCGCAGATCCCTCAGCATTTCTCTTGGGATGGCCCAAGTGGGATCTTCTGGGTTTTCACTCTGAAAGAAAGTCACTGCTTCAGCCCTTGCCACCCTGCACAGCCCAGCAGAGAGCACAGAGTCAGGGACACAGCTGGGTGAAGGCTGGGAGATCAGCTTCACTGGTCTGCAAATATCTACTCCAAGAGCTCTTGTTTTGCAAATCTGAGGGTCCCTGGGCCTTCCATAAAATGCACTTACTCAAGCAAGTGCATCCATGGGCTGGTCCCTGCCCATGCTGTCAGTAAGGTACAGTGCCCAACTGCCTAGTCATATGTCAGGAGGTAAACTGAGGCATGGAGCGATGACAGGAGCCTGTGAGTGATGCTGCCCGACTGCAGGTTGGTCTGATAGAAAGAGCTCCAAGAGCAACTGCAAAATCCACAGTAAACCTCTGATTCCACCCCAGAACAACACGTTTCTAACTCACCATAAGTAAGCACTGGGGAAGTGGTGTGGGAGAGTAGTATTTTATCACACTGTGAGTCTCTCTCCTGTTTCTAAAAGAATATTAAATTTCAGCCAGAAAACATTGCCGTAAGTTAAAAATCTGCTGAGGATTTCGAATTTGCATTTTCCCCAGGAGCATTTGACACACAGTGGAGATATCAAGGTGTGACAAGTCACTAATAATAATGGTTATTATAAGAGACAAACATCCCTGTGCTCAGCAGACCAGAAGAGAGACAGGGGTGTCAGGTAGACTTTCCTTTAGCAATGCAATATTTGTTTTCAAAAGATGGTGCCTAGCAACAAAAAGGCCCAGGAGCAAGACGTGGGTATAAGGAAGAGACACTTGTCAGCACTGCTGGGACATTAGGACATGGGAATGAGAGGTCATGGACTCAGGGAAAGACTGCTGTGTCTGATGCTGGAAACTCTCTGCTCTTGACATGAAGGGGTGGAAGCAAGAACTTTTGGCTATCCTAAAATTCAGGGATGGGTGTGGAAGCCTCTGAAACCTATCCCTTGGTGTGAGAGAAACAAGTCTGGGAGCTCTTGGAGGCTTGAAAACCTCCCTGAGCCTGAAAGCTGCTACCCAGCCTAGACCTTTGTTATTTAACCAACTCCCCCTGGTTTTTGCCCTCCCCTGTTCCCTGCAGACTGCCGGAATGCCCTGGGTATGGCCTCAGGTGGCATTGCAGACTCCCAGATCACAGCCTCGGGGCAGTATGGTGAGTAACTGGAGGGCAGGTGGGGTCAGGGCAGCTTCAGCCAACATAACTCATGTGTTTGCCAGCCCCAAGTTCTGCTGCACTGAGTCCCTGGTAGTGGAGTCCTAACTCCATCCGTGCCCATGTCAGCATCCCAGTCGGGACCTGGAGCCTTCCCACATGGCTGGCCCGTTGTACCAGTGCTCTGCCACCCTGTGTATGGCTACTAAACCTCAGGGTGATCCTGTGGATGGACCTCTCACCACCTCAGGCAGCACCAAGGGCCAGCAGCACCCTCATGTCTGTGCTCTCTCCTTGCAGGGCAGTGGGCTCCTTACCTGGCCAGGCTGGACAACAGCGGCTCCATCAACGCTTGGAGCACCGACCGCAGCAACGCCTGGATCCAGGTGAGGGGGCCTTGTGTCCGGAGGCACCACTGGGGGCACTGCAAGGTCATGCTCACGCAGAAGGGCTCATGGGTGGCCAGTGGCTCCCCAGCCACACCCTGCTGTTCCCTCTCTCTCTCAGAGAGGAGCACTAAGATCCTAGTGGCAGTTGCTCTGGTCAGGTTGCTGCTGGCCTGACCCCCATATCCATCCTCAGTGCAGCAGAGAAATCACTTGATGGTCCAGCTGCAGCACTGGATTGTGCAAAAATCCCCCAAAGACCAAGGAAGAACAGCTCCCCTCTCCAAACAGCCCTCCCCTGCTCACTCCCAGCTGCTGGCTGACTTGTGCCCTTATGAAGGACTGTTTTAATTACTTTCATAACCAGTGCTCAGTTATGTCAGGAGGAAGTGAGTTTGTGGGTTTACAGGGCATTGCCTGAACACGGCTTTGGTTTTCCATCAGAAGTGAATCCCTGACTTTCATTCTCAGGTGGATCTTTTGCATCCCACCATTATTCATGGCATAAAAACCCAAGGGGCTCGACAGAAGTTCTCCAGCTTCTACATCTCCCAGTTTGTTGTGTTCTACAGCCTTGATGGGCGAAGGTGGAAGACATACAAGGGAAATGCCACGAGCACACAGATGGTAAGGTGAAGGGCCTTGAGGAGAGTGCCTTCCCAGAATGGGTTGTCCTGGGGTGATGAAGGCTGGGGAGCTCTGTACACAAGGCAGAGATCTCCTGGGTCCCTGAGATTGGGGCAGGAACAGAGACCGTTCAGTGCCAGGTGACTGAATCACAGATCTGCAAAGGACTTGCTGTGTGTGTCCGTCTGTCTTACTTTGAGTTATCTGAGCTACCTCTTTGCACCATCCCAGGTGGCTGTGAGATCCACTTCTTAATGTTATCTTGCATTTTACTTAGAGCTAGGCATAAGATTCTACCTGAATATCTTTATTGAACCCAAAGGCAAATTTGCCTTTCTAAAAATATTGTGCAGATGCAGATGATTTGGAGAACCTATAGTCACCAGAAAAAACCCACAACCTAAATATGCATAAGATGATCAATTTACTGGGAGAAGAGTACCCAGAAAAGCCTCCATTGTGTGCACCAGCTGTGGCTACAACATTTCCCAGGTTCAAATGTTTGCGGACTGACTTTTTTTCCTTCTTTTTCACACCCTTGATCGATGAAAATATAAAACCAAATTAATTTGCACAGACCCGAAGTTTCTTCTTCTCCTTCTCTTTCTCAGTGGCCCACTCACACTTCTTTGGCCTGAATCTCATCTCAAACCATTTCCCTGAGCTGCTGTTTTTGCAAGGATGGTGATAAGATGCTGAAGTGCTAGACAGGAACGTTCTTCTCCCCTGTAATCCTTGCCCTGTCTATCTCTCTTTCCACTTGTACAACGATCGTTTTCCTCCCTTTCCCTGCAGCTGTTTTTCGGAAACGTGGATGCAACTGGAGTGAAAGAAAACCGGTTCAACCCCCCGGTGGTCGCCCGGTACATTCGCATCCACCCCACCCACTACAACATCCGGGCCACGCTGCGCATGGAGCTCCTGGGCTGCGACCTCAACAGTGCGTCCCACCCACAGATAGCAACCCCCAAAACTGGGCTTGGGTCTGCTGGGCTGCTGAGCGTGGCTCCGTGTGTGCCACGACTCCCAGGCAGCTGCGGAGGGGGAAGGAGGGAGCTGGAGGTGGCACTGAGGTGTTGAGAACAAAGCTGGGGAGTCTCACTGTGGTCTTAGAGATGACAGTACCAGAGGGAGAGCCTGGGGCCAGCTCTCACCATCGCGTTTTTAACTGAAGCACAGGACAATTCCAGCAGCAGCTAAGCTGATAGATGAGGAGTTGCTGCCTCAGTCTGGGGGAGCAGGGAACAAGCAGAGACAGATGCTGCTGGCTTTTACTCTGGTTTTGCCAGCTGAAGGTGAGATGGCTCTGATCAACAGTGCAACCTGAGGAAATGGTGCCCTGGGATCCTTTCTTTGGCTTTGCACATCTGCTCTGCAGCAGCTAAAAGCAGCAGTGGCTGTGCTGTCAGCCCGTGGCCCAAACCTGCCAGCTGGCTCTGAAGCAGCTGTGCCCAGGCACACCTGATCACACATATGCAGGGTGTCTCCCTGCCAGGTATTCTTGTCCTTTCCTGGAGACAGGTTCTCCTTATTTCTCCTCACACCATAAATTCTTCACATTCCTCTTAGATAAAATCTCCAGGGAGAAAAGAAGGCGGGGGTAGTTTGGCCAGAGCCCTGCTGCCCACAGGGGCCCTGAGCAGTGCAGGGACCATGACACTGCAGCAAGGCACAGAAGAACCTGTAACCAGGGAAAAGGCTTGGAGGGCAGCTGGAGCAGTCAGCAGGCAGAAGGCATCTCCATGATGGGGTCTGTTCTACCCCATGACACGCATTGCTCCTCTCTTCCAGGCTGCTCCATGCCCTTAGGGATGGAGAACAGAGGGATTCCTGATGAGCACATCTCAGCGTCCTCCTACAGCGCCAATGTCTTCTCCAGATGGACACCTGCCCTGGCCCGCCTGAACCTTCAGGGCAGGACCAACGCCTGGAGGCCAAAGGTACCCTGTGCAAGGAGACACCAGGCAGGCAGCTGGGTCCCCAGCAGGGTCTCCTGGTCAGGGCTGTGTGGGAACTGTGTGCAGCCACACGCACCGTGCAAGCTGCACGCTCACTGCCACACTGATTGAGCACCAGCAGCTCCAACTAATTGCCTGGTAGGGCAGGTGAAGCACAGGGAAGTGCAGGGCCAGCTTGGCTTCAGCTGCAGTGAGTGTCTTTCTCATTGCTGCTGGAGGGCTGAAGGCTGTCTGTCCTTCCTCAGAGCAACAGCCCCAGAGAGTGGCTGCAGGTGGACTTCCAAGCAACCAAGAAGGTGACTGCAATCATAACCCAAGGTGCCAAAGCTCTCTTCACCCAGATGTTTGTGAAGGAGTTTGCTGTCTCCATCAGCAAGGATGGTGTTCACTGGAGCCCAGTCCTACAAAATGGCAAGGAGAAGGTAGGCACAGCTGTTCCATGGCCAGAGCCCATGGCCACCCCCAGGGCAGCAAGCACAGCCCTTGGCAGCAAACAGGCTCACAGGATTTCTTTCTAAGAGCAGTGAGCCAGGCTGTGCTTTTTCCTTCCTTAAAGCATTCCAGGGGGTGTTTGTTTGGGTTGATCCTCTCCTGACTGTGGGAGCAGAGGAAAGTGCATCCCTGGTTTCTCTCTCCTCTCCAGATTTTCAAGGCAAACCAAGACCATCAGAGCACAGTGACAAACACCCTGGAGTCCCCTCTCTTTGCCCGCTATGTGAGGATACACCCCCGCCAGTGGCACAACCACATTGCCCTGAGAACAGAGTTCCTTGGCTGTGACACTCAGCAGGAGTACTGATGGCTGCAGGGCCAGGAAGAGGCAGTGCCAGCCCAAGGACACACATCCCACCAGGAACTGAGCCTTCCCCAAGGCTGGAGCCATCCCCCCAGGGGCCTGGCTGCCCCAGCTGCTGGGAAGGAGAAAGGCTGCAGAACTTTGCAGTGGCTGGATCATTATCTGCCTTTTCCTGTCTCTCCTCTAGCAGATGCCATATACTCAGATGTAATGATGAAGAATTAAACAGTAATTTTCCAGTATTTCTCTGCACTTTCTCCTCTGCTTTAGCCTTGGAGTCCCCAGGGGCCCAGTCAGCATTACCAGCAGCTGCTAATTAATTAGCCCCAGAGCTTCTCTGCATCGTTTTGCACAAGCTCCTGCTGCCCTGGGCACAGCCCTGGAGGAGGAAGAGCAAAGATAAGGATGGGGGGCGGAGGCCCTGCTCCAGGCCCCAGCGTCCGGGGCTGTTTCACAATCAGTGGGGATCAGAGGCTGGAGGGAGGCAGCTCTTGCTCAGCCTGACTCAGCAGTGGGCTTTGGCCCTGCACTTCCCTTTGTCTCCTTTCCACAGTGCTCCTGCTGCTGGGTGCCATTGTTAAAAACGGGAGGCGAACTCCCAAATGCAGTGATTTCAGTGGATTTTATTGCACAGCCTGAAGCGAGGGGGTGGCGGGACGAGCACTCGGCGGTGCCTGCGGGAGGCAGAGCAGGAGCTCCCCGGGCAGCGCCGATCGCTGGGGTTCGGCACCGGCGCTGGGGCTGCTCCGGGCGGCTGCAGCTGCCCCTCGATGGCTCTGGGTGGGAGAAGACGCAGGGCTGGCTTGAAAGCCTGGTTTTTATACAGTTTTTGGCCCGTATTGATTGGTGCCTTTTTGGATCCTTCATCTGATTGGTTCTCCGGGCTTTATTGAACCCTTATTGGTTATCAATTGTCACTGATATCGATCTCTGAACACCCAGGAGGGCAGGTCTGGGATTGTTCTAGGGTGGTTTCACATGGCAGGAAAGTGCTGTGTTTCACAGGTGTCTTTCTTCTTTGGGTTTAGGAGTCTTTACAATTCATTCCAATTTAATAACTACAATCCTTTTAACAATCATAATGTTCACTTATTTATCTGTTCCAACTTAACTTTTTATTAACTCTATTACAATTTAATTAACTTATTAACAGTATAACTATTCCCAATTTATAAATAACACCATCACCCCACTTTCTGTTGCTGTCTTGAGCAAGCCCTCCTTGTTCCCCTCAGGAGGAGTTCTGTGGGTGCCTGTGGCTCCCTGGTGGGACACTGACTGGTGGATGAGCTGCCACCTTGACACAATCCCCAGCAAGGTGTGCCATGGGCCAGAGCCATCTTCCTGACATCTGTGGCTTTCCCCCTCCCTGGCACTTGCCCCATGCAGAGGCAGATGTTTCCCCTCCCAGGAATGATGATGAGCAGGGTGACACTGGCTCCTGCCTCATTCCTCTTGTGGGGTGGGAACCTTCCAGAAAAACAGCCACCTCACAAGGGTGGGGAGCACCTGGAGGGCTGTGGGGAAGGTGTGGGGTCATCCTTGTTGGGCAGCGTTTCTCCTCCAGCAGCTCACCTGAGCCTGTGCCATCCCACCCCCGGGGCAGCGAGTCCCCCCTCTGTGAGGGAGGGGCTGGGTGGCCCCACAAATCCCCTGGCAGCCGGTGTGCTGGGGAAAGCAGGGTTATGAGCAGGCTTTGGAGAACGGCAGGAGTCGGCTGGGTACAGCTGACACAGCGGGATGGGCAGGGTGGCTGCAGCGGCCCAGCAACACCCAGCGATTGCCTTGTGAACTTCCAGGGCAGCCCACCAGAGTCGGGCAGGCAGTCTCTGCTCACACCTGTATGAGACATGGCCCGCAGCAGGTCCGAGAACAGCTCTGCCAGCAGCACAGGGGACAGCTGTGGGCTGTGGGGACACCGGGCTGTGCCGTGAGCAGGGTGGTTGTGTGAGGGACGGCTGCTCTGAGCCACCCGGCTCCTCCCTGCCATCAGCTGCACTAGGGCTGTGTGGTGCACCCAGACGCTCCCCTCCACATCCTGTGTCTGCCTAAAGCAGGGACACGTGCTGCAGATCACCCCAGTGCTGTGACCTGTCCAGGAACCCACTCCCAGGGGAGATCAGAAACTGGTGTTTCAAGTAACAGCTTAAAAAAGCCTCATGCGTCTGCCACGTCCCACACTGCTGTACAGGGTGCCTTGGCTGTGGCCCTGGCAGTGATTACATTACAGCCCAAGCAGGAGATGCAATCACCCTTTGGCTTAATTGCATTCTGACAATAACCAGCCACAGAGGTGAGGAGAGGCTGCCTGGCAAGCACTGGCCTGAAGTGAGGGATAGGATCCATGAGTTTCTCAAAGGGAACACCCCTGCCTGAGGCAGAGGAGCCCTCAGCCTGGAAGGACAAAACCTGCTACCTCAGGCCCTTCTCAAGGCATCCTTTCTCAGCTCCAAGCAACTCCATCTCTCCTGAGCTTCAGCTCAGCTGAAGCATTAATACCCTTCAGGGTCTGTACCCGTGGATTCTCAGGCTCATCCTCCCTCCAGAAAGAGGCTGCCATGTTGTCTAGTGACACAGAGTTAGATCAGAGCAAAAGCTCTGTGCACCAGAGCCTACTCTGGATTATTTTCAAAGAGGAAGCACAGCTGAAATCTCTGCAGGCGACCCAGCAGCCTTCACCCACCAGCCCTGAGCAGTTCCAGGATGTTCTCCAGCCAGCCAGGAAGCAGGGAAGGGACTGTGCTGAGCAAAAGCAGCAGTGGGCAGGCAGGCAGATGTGTCTGAGCCTGCCAAGTTCTGGCATCCATTACTGGAAGCATGTCTTGACATTTATCTTGTGAGGAACAGAGACCAGACGCTGTTTCCTCGCAGCATGACGCAGCTCTGAAATGCATCACATCTTCCCCCAGCCACAGACGTTTCTGTGCAGGGGCTTGACCAGCATGAAGCCCTCTGCCATTCAGCCAGGACATGCCCTGCCTAGTCATGACCCTGCAAAGAGCCCTGCTGCAGCACAGGCTGCCTGGCTGAATCCTCCTGGGCCCCAAGGATCTTCTGTCTTTCATGGCTCAGCTGCCAGGGTTGCCTGGGCTGGGTGATCTGGTGATCACACAGCTTTCTGGTGTCTCCAGGAAGACAAAACACATCCTGGCTGTCTCTTTCTATTACAGCCCAAGCAGAGATTAATTTGCAAGCCGAAGTGTGTGAGGTTTCAATGGTGAACCCCAGCCAGATAAGCCACAGGCCAGGGAGGTTTCTAAATCTCCCTTCTCTCATGCTGGATGGAGAGCTCTTGGTGTGCTCCCCCACCCGAGTCAGATGTGGGGAGTATTTGCAGCTATTGCAGCTGTGCAGGTGGGCACCATACCCTGAAAAAGATGCCAGCACATAACAGAAACAGGCAGTATCAGGCTGAAGAGAGCACCTGAGCAGGGACCATGGCCTAGGGGGGGCAAAGCAGACTTGGGCAACCACAGCTTAAATCCCAGCTCAGCCATGGAGCTACAGCCAAGCTGCTCACTACCTCCTCCACCATTTTCCCATATGCAACCAAGAGGGAATGAACAGACTTAGACATCCTTTTTCTGTCTGTCAGGTGTCTCTTGTCACATTTCTTCCTCCCACTACACGTTCCATGATTAACTTCAGGGCTTGCCTCTGCTCTCTGTATCTGTTGCCTCCTACTCCACATTTGTACCAGCCTGTTTCTGGCCCATGAGTGTGACAGAAGCCTGGCACCAAGGGCTCCTCCTCCAGCACATCTCAAAGCCATGCCCCACCAGTCCCAGTGTGTGCCCCCTCCTCCTCGCAGGCTGCTTCAGCTGCTGGGTAAGGATGCTACAAAGTGCTCTGCAGACCCTTCTTGGCCAGCTGGGCTGGGATGGGGAAGATGAGGGCTCCGAGCAGCATTCTCCAGCCTGGCAGGCACATCTGCTGGGGCTGAATGCAAACAGGCACCCTGTGACTTTTCTAGTCCATTATTTTCTCATCCTAATCAGGCTGTCCAGGGAACCCTGCAGACAAAGTCTGGGTCACGGGTTCCACCAGGCACAGCTGCAAAATGTGGCTCTCTCAGCTGTCTCTCTTGTGCTCCTGCTGTTGACTCCCCTGATCTCCTACCACTAAAAGGAGTTTACACAAAACTCCTGTTATGTGCTTGGTACACAGAACTTGCTTAGCATCAGGAGCTAAATTTGATGAAGTCTTAGACCACAAGTTGGGAATTTCCACCCAGATAGGTTGAACTTTTACCAGGCTAAGTAAAAGGGGGCCCCAGAGCTGGTTTGAGATGGAAGATAAGGAAGCAAGGAAGGCTGCTACGTTAGGTCAGTTGACACAGCAGTCTTCGAGATAAGAGAGGGAACAGCCCACCTAGAGACAGTGAGGGGACACAATAAAGAACAGAAATACCCCAGATCCTAATATTACTAGTGGTCAGAACTGTCATGTGGGGGTTGGGGAACTTAGATTGTAAGGATATAAGTGCCCAAGGATTTCTTTGATTGCAGTTCCTCTTTGGAGGCACCCAGCTCAAGCTGCTCTACACATCAGATAAATGAACAACCTATTTATCCAGTGGATTGGCAACTTGTCTACTTCAAGCACGCCCAAGCCCTCTTGATGGTGGCATAAATCCTGGCAGGTGGGGTAATTCCTTCAGCAAAGCCCAAGGCTGCAGATGGGCAGTGTGAGGCTGAGGATAGGGAAAGAAGTGGAGCTGTGTCTGGATGATGCAGGACTCCAGGCAGGCTATCCCACATAAGTGTGCCACAGGAATGGGACTGATGGGAAGAGCACTCCCAGTCCAGGCTGTGCTTCTGGGACTCTTTGTTCCTGGTAGTGTTAAAGCATCTTGCTAGAATCAGTCACATCAGTGCCTGCAGCTCCCACACCTCCTTTTCCCTGCATCTCACAGCATTCTGAGCTTTCATATGGCCCAGTCAGGAACAGTTTTGTTCCCACAAAGCAGAAAACTTGCTGTAGTGAAGAGATGGATTTTCCTTCTTTCCTCCCCCCTACCCCTCCCACCCCTCTCTGTTTTTCTGTTTCCTTTCTCTAGGAGTTTGCACCCTTTTTCTTGTATTTCTTAGAGTAACTTTAGACCAACTCAGCCTGGGGAACTCATCTAGCAGCAGTGTGAGAGTCTGGTACAAGGAAATCTCTAAATCTCCAGGATCCCAGGGATGGTGTGAAAAACCCTTTCAGTGATTCCTTAAAGAATAATCCATCAGAATTAACTTTCCATCCCTAAATAAGGCTCAGACTTCACCTGGACCCTCTCATCAGTAAGAGCTACAGCAAGGACAGGAAAGGCTTGACAGAAGCCCTTTGCACCATGCATGGCTAACAAATGCAGGGATTTGAAGTTGAAGGAGATGGAAGACCCAGAACAGCTCAAGAAGAGGGCTGTCCTTGCTAGAGTGCAGAGAAATCCCTGGGTCTCCTTGCCTTGGAGGTACCCTGGAGCTCTGCATGCTGGCGGAGCCCAGGAATGACCATTGCTTTGTGAGAGCCAGCTATGCTCCAGTGCTGCTTTGGAGAGGGGCTCCCCGTGTCCTTGCTGGGCCCCTGCCCAGAGCATCCAGGTGGGGGAAATGAAGATGGTGAAGGGCCTTGAGAGGAAGCCTTGTGAGGAGCAGTTGAGGTCACTTGGTCTGTCCAGCCTGGAGAGGAGACTGAGGACCGGCCTCGTTGCAGTCTACAAGTTGCTCATGAAGGGCAAAGGAGGGGCAGACACTGATCTCTTTGTCATGATCCGTGACAGGACCCGAGGGAATGGCTGAAGTTGTCTCAGGTGAAGTTTGGTTGCGTATCAGGAACAGGTTCTTCCCCCAGAGGGTGGTGGGGCACCGGAACAGCTCCCCAGGGCAGTGGTCCCAGCAGCAGCCCGACAGAGCACACGGAGCGTTTGAACAAAGCTCTCGGGCACACGGTGTGACTCTTGGGGATGTCCCGA
>VZTR01001670.1:212027-243268 GCA_013400775.1 Chaetops frenatus | reverse complement strand
CTGCCGGAGCCGGGCCGGGCCGGGCCGGGCCGCTCAGCGCTGCCGGGGCCAGCGGGACCGGCCGCAGCTGCCGGCGGGATGACCCTCAAGTCGGGCCGCAGCGCCGGCGGCGGCAGCATGAGGACGGCGCTCTCCGACCTCTACCTGGAGCACCTCCTGCAGAACCGGCCCAAACCCGAGGTGAGCGGCCCGGTGCGCCCCCGGACCCCGCGCCTCCGCCTGTCCCCCGCTCCCGGACCCCATCCCGGCCCCGGCCCCGGCCCCGCCGAGCCCCGCTCCCTGCGGGCCCGTAGCCCAGCACCCTGCGCCCGGCTCAGGCCCGGCACGGGTTCCCCCGGGGGTCCCGCTCCATCCCGTCCCTGCCGCACATGCAGGGGGGAAGCAGGGTCCCAAAGGCAGAGACCCCGCGCTGCGCATCCAGGTGCCTGCCCTGTGCCTGGCGTTGCTGGTCCCCAGCGCCCCGGGAGCAGGGATGCTCGCTGGGGACTGGGGTGGCGCCGGGGAATGGTCAGCCAGCATAGCCGGCAGGGCAGAAGGAGATGGGTGCAGGGGAGGAAGGCTCCAGCATCCTGCCACGGAAGAGACTGTGCTTGTTTTGCTGCAAAGTTGTAGCTGGTCTGAACTGGAACTGCGTGTCACATGAGCTGATGCAGCTGCTGAGCAACCTCCAGGTCCACAGCGTGGGCTGGAGGAGGGTGGGGGTCTCTTCCCCAGGGAAGGATGATGCAAGGAGCCCTTCTCACGCCTGCCCCAGGACACAGAATGAGCCGATGGCCGCATGCAGCCCACCTCCAACAGGAGAGCAGGCTGCACCAGCCCTCTTGGTTCTGCTGGGTGGGCTCCTTCTTCACTTCGTGTTGTTTGGGGTAGCTTGGGTGCAACCAAGAGAAGGTCAGCAGTTGCCAGTGTTAAACAGCTGGTGCTTTTCTCCCGGCAGAGATTTTCAGCTTTGAACAGGCATCCTTGGTGAATGAAGCCATGGCATAATGTGCCTCGGCTAAGGTTTCCTTGCAACTGCGGGGAGCCTCTGAGAGAGAGCAGGGAGGAAATTTCCCTGAAGTGCTGTCCTTGGCCCATCCTGTTGGACACTTCAACATGCAAAAGAGGCTTGTCAGATCTGTCTCACACCAGTGGCTCATCTGCTTTTTATGGTTCAACCCTGGCCGGGTGCTTTGAAACAAACAGTAGGGGAAAAAAAATTAAAGCAAAGTGTCTGGACCAGGCAGCTGCTGAGAGGAGCTCTCCCATCCCTCTCTGCCTGAAAGATCCAGGCAGAGGGCCTGCCTGGCTGCAAACAGAGCCAGGATAAATTGCCAATAGCAGCAGAGCGTAGAAAATGTAGGAGCTGCCCTACAGCTTCCTGGTGTTGTGGTGTATTTATTTCAGTAGGGATAAAGGGAGAGATGGTGAACTGAGATATGCATGAGGCCGTTTAAAAGGAGCTGTGTAGGGCTGGCTTCCAGCAGTGTCCTGAGCTTGCCAGTCGTTCACATACCTGTCTCTGTCATGGGCATGCAGAGATGGTGTTGTGGCCCCTCTGTGGGACACCCAGGACACTGCCCAGCAGCAGCTCCTGGGAAGGGTGCTGGGTCTGCCTGTCTGCTCCTGGTCTGGAGTCAAACAGGGTGGCTTGGGAGGTTTCTCTTCTGCATTTTCTCTGGCAGAGCCACGTGCTGGGAAATGCTGTGCTGTGTTCCTCACGTGGTGGCAGGGCATGCAGATCATGGCAAGTGGAAGCCATGTTATTGCAAGAAAACCACCCAAGGCCTCTTCTCTTGAGCCTCACCATGTGCCTGCATATCTTTGCCACATCTCCTGACTGACAAGTACAGATTTACCAAAAAGGTGTGGGCTTTATTCCCACCTGTGCACCTGGTTGGCAGGATGACCTTGGGCTTGTCCCTTTATCATCTGTGACTCAGTTCCCCAGCTGTAAAATGGGCAGCGAACGTGACCTTTGGGAGTTTGGTGGAGAAAAGGAAGGTACTTCTGGGAAAAACTGATTGTCAGGGTGCAGAGGGAACACTGCACTCTCCTCTGGGCAGCAGTTCTCAGCATCCAGCTGGCAGCAGCTCCAAAGCAGACTGAGGCCACAGTCCCCAGGGACCAAATCCTGAATCAACCAGAGGTAAAACTCAGTTGAAAGCCGAGCTAAACTTCTGGCTTGGACTAATGAAGTGGGGAGGGCTGGTTCCAACATTTTAATCTCAAATGTATTTTGCAGTTTAGCTGTGTGTAACAGCTACAGGGGAAAAGCTGTTTTGCAAGGCTTGTTCTGGAAGCTGGGATGGAGTGGCAAGGCAGCTCCTCCTTCTGTCAGTGTTGTGGTTTCACTGGCTGTCCCTTGGAGGTTACCAGCTTCACAAACACATCTGGAAGGCTGCATCAGCCTTTTCTGGTGGGAAGGTGGTGCCTCAGCAAAACTGCCTGTGGTCCCTTGAAAATCTGGCCCATCTCCATTGCAGCACTCTGTGATCTGGAGTCAGAGTGAGGGCACACAGAGCTGGTAGCACCTTCTGGCTGCCACAACCATTTTGTATCTCTCCTATTCTCTTTTCCCCTTCCCACAGAGACCTGTTGGTGGTGCCGGGCCTTTTCTCAGTGTCAGCAATGTAATCCTTTTTGGTTTAAATGTTTGTTGGTTTGATTCTTTTTTTTAAAACTTCAGACATATTGCTAGAAGGGGTTTTAGGTGAGATTGTTCCTGTGACTGTGCAGGCAGACTTGAGAAGTCAGTAGCTCCTGGCAGAATGAATTACCTCTAAATGTCCGTGTGGCTGTTGCTCCCCAGCCTGCTGGAGCAGCCCTAAAGCAGCTCCCAAGCTCTATCCTTTGCTACTTTGCTTTTTTTACACATTGTTTTGTTTTTTAAGACTGAGATGGACAGATCCTGGATGGGGAGGGAGGCAAGGCTGGAGCACTGGAGGGTGGGAGGAGATATTGCTGGGTCAGGACATCTCTGCACCAAGCAGTGCCCCAGCCTCTCTGCATGCACCTATGGTGATTATAATGTGAGGGGTGATGATTCATGGAGCGAGCTGGGATTTTGTTCCTCACAGTGTGAGAAGAACGTGTCTTCCTGCCAGCCAAGAGGTCTATCCCAGAGAAACTCCCAGAGCCTCCAGGGTTCTTTCTTGCACCCAGGCTGCTGTACTTTGCAGGCCTGCTTGGCAAAACCAGCAATACTTTTCTCCACGTACTCGCCAAGCAGCCCTATTTTTCCAAGGCTACCTGATACTGAAGTCTCTTGGTCAGAGCAGCAAGGAGAGTCCAGGAACCAAATCTCTGAACGTGCCCTTTGCACTGTAGTGCTGCTTTCCTCAAGTGCTGCTTCAGCCTCCTGCAAACAAGCTGCCCAGTTAATGTTTGATTTGCCCGTGGCATGCAGCCTGGTGGAGCCAGGGGCAGCAGCAGCAACCCTGGCAGACAGTGCTGACCACACCAGGGGACAGGATGCTGAGTCCTGGGATCCTCACCACATTCCCTGATGGTAAACACTGCCCAAGGAACTGGTACACCCCCCTCTGCCCTGGGATATGGGGCAGAAGTCTGGGCTCTTGAGGAAAATGCAGGCAGGGGGGCTGTGGGGCACCTCTGACCCACGGAGCTGGTGGCTCTTGTGTGCGTTGCCACTAGAGCAGGAGTTGTGCAGGAGGATTTGTACCCTTGTCACCCAGCTGTGAGGCACACAGAGGTGCTGGGCTGTCTCCTGCACAGGTCAGCCCCCCAACCTCCTTGCCCCAGGTCTGCCCTGGGGCAGTGACAGCGCCTGGGGCTGTGCAGAGCTGGCAGTGCCTGGTGGCCATGAGCTGGCTCTCAGCAGCACTCACAGATGTTTCCTGTGGAGCAGTGCACAAGGAGCAGAGCCTGGCCAGTCACCCAGCGTGACTCAAAAGGCTCTTGAGGTCACAGACTATGCTGGGCCAAGCCAGCCAAGAGCGTGGCAGCTGCCAGGAGAGTGCAGGGTGATCTGGCCAGGCAGCTCATGCGCGTGGGGCGTGAGAGCCACGCACATCGCCTGTTTCTGGGTGCCAACATCAGGGCTGAATCTACCACCCCGAGGGTCCTGGTTGTCCTTGTCAACCAGGCATTTTCCCATCCCCGTGCTCTGGCTGCCCAGTGCCATCAGCAAAAACGCCCACACCATCCCAGCATGGCTCTGGACAGAGAGAGTTGTTGGAGCAACTTCTGCATTCAGAGTTGCCATCAAGTGAGTGGTGGCCATCTCCAGGCACAGCAGCCAGTCTCTGGTGACAAACCTTTTTCTCTAGGAGTCACCAGGGTGACACTGGTGCTGCGTCAGCATGGAGGGCTGGGTGTTTTCTCCAGCTCTCAGCAAAAAGCAAAGGTCGGGGCCAGGAGGCTCAGCTGATGGGGATGGTGAGGATGGGAACTCCCAGTCCCCTTGGAGCAGACTGTGCTGTGTCCTGGGTCATCGGGCTCTGCTGAGCCTAGAGGTTTGAAGCCAGGAATTGCATGGTCTAACACTTCCCCAAGGCATGACCAAGATAAGTATGATGTGTGCCGACTCCAGCCACCTCATGGGCACTTTGGCCTTGGGCCGGGCTGGAGAAGGTCCTTGTCCTCCTGCTCCCCCTTGCACCTGCTGGTTTGGCACAGGGGGACAGCTCTAGGCATGCACACTGCTCGATCTGTTTCTCTGCACTGCACATGGTGTGGTAGCACCATGCCCTGCTAGGGCTGGCGGGCCAGGCTGTGAGGGGATGGATACAAGTTGTTCTTCCTTCCACCCTGCCAGTCCATGGCCCGGGTGCTGTTGTGGGCTGGGATTCAGCCCTCTTCTCCATGTTTAAGCCATTAGCAGCTGGAGCTCACGTGGTCGCCTTTTGAGGAGGAGGTTAACTGGCACTTTGGGAAGTAGTTGGCTTAAAAATAAATCGCTGCATCATGGGCACACAGTTCCCTGAGCCCAGCTCCACCAGTGCCCTTTCTGGAGGCTGTGACGCTGACTGTGCCTGGTCTGTCCCTCTCTACCTGCACCTTTCCTGCTATCCTTGTTATTCCTGGCTCTGCTGCCCCTTTCTTTGGCTCCCTCCCTGCTTTCTGCCGTTGCACAGAGCTGATCACTGTCTCAGCCAGCAGCACTCCAGCACATCCCTACCAAAGCTCACATTATTGTGGTTTAGTGCCATGGCTGCAGCCCAGTAGCAGATGCTCTTCACGAGCTTTCCCCTGGCCTGCCCAGATCTGCCTCCCCACCTGGCAGTGTGGGGCTGCAGCTTCTCCTCTGCTCCAGGCCTGGTGTCTGGGGTGGGAGACAGCGAGCTGGGGCAGGGGTGGGTCAGGCTGATATTTCCAGTTCCTGGCATGGAGCTCCTGGCCCTGGTGCTTGGTTGACAAGTCAGGCTGTGGTGGGGAGAGGTGTTGGCTCTGCCCGTCTGGGCATGGCCACGTCACTGATGCAGGACTGATGCTGGTGAGGACCTTGCTGGGTATCCCTGCAGGTTTGCTGGCTGTGCTTCCCAGCTCAGGCACTGCTGGGAGGGAGGGTGCAGGCTGCAAACTGGGCAGCAAAGCCAGGAGCCTGCTGTGGAGTGGGACAGCCAGGAGGGTTTGTTTTGTATCATGGGCTGGTGTGGGAATTTGCGCCAACAGGGCGGGCAGGTGCTGCAGATCAAAGCTGGCCCGGGTTTTGCTGGGCCAGCACTGATTTGGGAGAGGCTTGAGGAAAGTCCACTGCACTTGGGGACAAACAGGCACGTTTGTGAGCTGTGTGGAGACATTGCCCAGCATGTCTGAGGGATTTAACAGGACTGTGTCAGGCTTTCTCGGGCTGGGAAGGAGAAGCTTGCCAGGCAGGATGGATTTGGAGGTCTTTGTGTAGGACCCCAAGCACTCTCTGTCTGCCCTGGTGCCAGCACATGCTGGAAACCAAGAACAGAGGTTTCCTCTGGACTGAAGGCCTGTTCTTGGCTTCCTAGTGCAGTCCAGCATGAAAGGACCTGGAGCTGCGAGCTGGGAAGGCGAATGGGATGTTTCTGCCTGGATTTGAAGCACGCTGCCTCCTATGTCTGGATGTTGTGTACATGGCTCTGCACTGTGTCAGTTGCCCACTGATGTGGGTCAGGAAGGGTTGAACTTGAATTGAGCAAGAGCAAAGCCTGGCTCCAGTTCTCAGGGTTGAGTCCCAAACTGTTTTGTTCACTTGGTGAAGATGTGTCCTGGGCTTTATGCTCTGCAACAAACTATCTGTGAGCGAGATGCTGCTGCAACACACAAGGAGTGTTTGTGACTCTTTGCTTAAGGAGATCAGCTGTGGACTCTCTTGGCTTCTGCTACCTGTAGCTTTTCCAAAGTTTTCTTACCTCCTGTGTTTCCCAGGCTGGAAAAACTGCAGATTAAATCCACATCTCCAAGGCTCAAGCTCTTCTGCTCCTTTTCTATTCTCGCCCTTAGTGTCTTCTCCTCCGCGGTGCTCCACCTGTGCCGCAGGCACCTTAACACGTTTGAGTAACTCCTCAGCCCCAGAGCAGGCATCCAGCATTCCCAGGTGGAGCCCCTAAACCGTGGTGTCTGTTTTGCCCCGACAGGCCATGAGTCAGTCCCCAAACGCCATGACTGAGGACATTTATACCAACGGCTCAGCGACCCTGGGCAGCCCCTCGCACAGCAGCAGCCGCGAGGTGCGCAAGATCCGCCTTGTCCAGTTCGAGAAGGTCACCGAGGAGCCCATGGTGAGACCTGGCAAGGCCCCAAAGCTGGATGGCACCCGGGGGGTGGAGGGGCAGGTTGAGCTCTGCCAGCAGGCTGGCCTTGAGGGAAACAGATCACTGGAGAACTCGGCCATGGGAAGAAGGTGCTGGACTCTGCCTTCTGCCCAGGAACCCGAAGCGAGCTCCACAAAGGGTGGTGATGCTTGTGCCAAGAGGAGCTGCAGCAGCCTGAGTTGGCCTAGCAGGGTCTTCCCCCAGCCACTGCACAGCCCAATTATGGACATGGGCCTGGAGAGGATATTGTGAGGGCAGGAGAGCTCTCCCCTGCAGCGAGCAGTCATAGGTTTTCCTGTCTTCCAGGGAATCACGCTGAAGCAAAATGACAAGCAGAGCTGCATGGTGGCCAGGATCTTCCATGGGGGCATGATTCACAGACAAGGTAACGAGGCCTTCATAGAAGCAGTGCATGGGGTGCACGTTTGCAGGTGGTTTCTTCCCATGCAGCAATAAGGCAGGTCCTCAGCGCTGCTGGCTTTCCCCTGTGGCATGGACATCTGTGCCTGTTCCTCCCCTAGGGATGTGTCAGGAGCTTGAGACTCACTGGTCTCTCTGCATGGTTGTCATGTTAAAACACAGGAGGCTTTAGGGATAAATAAAGGGTTGGGGGAAGGGCTCTCCCAAAAAGGAACTGGAGATCATCTGTCTCTGTCTCATGATGGGGTCACTGTAAGAAGAGATGGATCATACCCTGGAGACCGTGGGGGAAGCTCTTCCCGTTCCTAAAGTGCACAGGTGGGACAGGCATCCTGTAGATTGGCTCTGCAGACCAGAAGAGAGTGCCAAAAGAAATAAATAGGTGCTATTTTCTGGTTTTGGGTCTTGCCAAGGAGGCGTGGAGACGACATGTTCTCTGCTCAGAAAAGGCTGCTTTTCCAGCCTTGGATCCAAGTGGGAAGTCTGTGCTTACCACTGCCAAAATAAGACAGGAGCCATTCCAGTAACACTACTGGAGCCTGAGTTTTAGCAGTATATCTGAGGCTGTAATCTGCCTGGGTATGTAAACTGAAAACACACAAAGCCAGGAGTGCTTGTGTTAAGGGCCCTGTAAGGAGGTTGTGATTGGCTTCAGGTGAGGTACTTTGGGTTGTGTTTGAAACGCTGATGCAGGTGCTTTGACCAGTCCAAAGCACTTTACACCCAGTGGAAAGCAGCCTGATGACCTTTGGACTGGCTAGGTGTGTGTATTGGGTGGAGGGGGAAGAATTCATTCCCCTTGTGCTTTACTCCCATGTGCTTAGATGGCACGTGTGGTTCCAGAAGCACTTCCAGGCAAAACACTGCAATGTCCTGGCCCTGGAGGCTGATGGAGCTGTGTAAATTGGGTTTGGTGAGCAGCTCTTGTCCCTTTTCTGCATTTTCATGTTTCTCACATTGCTGGCAGGCTCCCTTCACGTGGGTGATGAAATCATAGAAATCAATGGGCAGAGTGCGAGCAACCACTCAGTTGACCAGCTGCAGAAGATGCTGGTAGGTATCTGGGTGTGTCAGGGCTGTTCCCTGGGAAGGACCCCTTTGCCCTGCATGCTGTGAGCATTCACCCCCTCCCACACACCAGAGCCAGCACACAGCTGCAGTGTGATGTGGCAGAGACCACCCTGCATGCAGCCCCGGTGGGGTCTGTGCTTGCTGCTTGTTTCTGGCCTCCTAGAGCAGCAGTGAAGGCTTTTCACTGGGTCCCTGACATGTGTTGATCCTGTGTGGGGCTTGGAAACCATCTCTGTTTGCCAAGGCTGGTGTGCAGCTGCAGCCCAGGGCTGGCTGCTCTCGCAGGCCTGAGCCACACATGGCATGTCATGTTGGTGCCATTTGCCTGCTGCTGAGCTCATGGTGATCCTGTCAGGCCCTTGCCAGAGGCAGCTTTGGACAGGGCCTCTGAGCTGCCTTTAGTTCACACATTGCTGATCCTGATCCATGCCCAGCACATGGCACTGTGTTGGAGGGAGGTGGTGCTGCTGCTGAGGACCCCCACCAGCAGCCTAAGCAGGAGGCTTGGCCTTGCTAAAGTGCCACAGGATGTCCGTGCTCCAGACAGTGAGACCAAGGAGGAGCTTGCCTTTGTTCTTGCCTCCTGAGAAGAGTGGTTGGCCCAGGAGGCCCCTCCAAGCCTCCACGTGTGATTGTCCCCATGGGACCGTGTGGGTGTTGTGATTGCATGTGAGGCAACAGTGCACTGGCCTGTGGCAGGCAAGAGAAGTGCTGTGCCTCTAAATGCCACCAGGAGGGCCAGAGCAAGGGGCCAGCATGGAGGGGACCTGGAAGAATCATCCTCTCCTCCCAGGCCCCTCACTGGAGCAGCTAGGGTAGAGATAATGCAGATCTCCATGTTCATTCTGGTGGTGCTTAGCAGTGCCCACTGCCAGCGCCCACCATCACCCTTGTGGGGGTGCTGGTGTCCCCCTGTGGGAAAGGGACAGGTTTGGCAAAGCCAAGCAGAGCTGTTTCTGACCAGGCTGTGGTGTCCCCCAGAACCTCAGCACGGGGTGGGAGTACCCTGCCTTTGCAGGTCCTGGCACTCAGCACCTCCCTGCACATCTTTCTGCTGTTGAGCTGCCTCCAGTCACCACCTGCTCCAACTCTTCTTTCTCCCCTTTGTTCACTAGAAAGAAACCAAGGGGATGGTCTCATTAAAAGTCATTCCCAACCAGCAAAGCCGCCTCCCTGCTCTCCAGGTAAGTGCAGCCTCTGGACCCACGGGCAGTGCTGGGACATGGCTGTGGGGCAGGGTGGGACCTGAGCAAACCATGCAGGACCAGTCTGAGCTGCTGAAGGGACCTGTCCTGTGCTTACATCACTGCAAACAACCATATTGTTGGGCCTGTGTGGATGTATTTCCCCAAAGTGTGTGTAGGAACACGGGGCTGGGATGTCTGAGCCACCGGTGGTGTTTGGGGATGGGAAAGCAGTGGCAGGTGCACACCAGGGAGCACGTGAGGGTCTCCTTCAGAGCCATGTCCCTGTGACAGGGGCAGCCCCAGGCTCTGTGGTCCCTGCTGTCACCACTGCTGAGTGCACCAGTCCCAGTAAAGGTGATGTTGGTCTGGATGCTGCCGTGCACTGCGTTGGGAGGAAGGAAGCAGTGGGGGAATGAAGGCAGTTCCTTGCACCTGCTGTCACTGCCAGGGTGGAGGGGCCATGCTGTGTCACCAGGGGGTGACACTGTGTGGCTTTGGCTTTGAAGTCCTGCTGTGGCTGAAATAGAACAGTGGGGAGGGCTGTGTTCCCTGGCAAGACTTCAGGGCGTGGTAGCTGGGCTGCTGTCTTTCCTTGGTGCAGGAGCCAACCCCAGTGCAGCCCCCCTGTCATGGACAGGCAGGGGAGGGAGAGGAGTTCAGAGGCAGAGGGTGGGGGCTGGATGGGGCTGGGATGGGCTGAGGGAGCACATGTCATTCTTCACCCAGAGAAGCTGAAGTTCTGAACGTGGTGGCAAGTGTGGGTGGCTCTTTCTCTTGCTCATGTCCTACTGTCCCCAGTCCTGTTCAGCCAGCTTTGCATGTGTGTTTATTAAACGCTGGTCCGTGTCTGTCCTTCCCTGCTGTCAGTCTGCCCTCCCTGTTCTGACCCAGCCAGCTCCAGCTGGCCAACTCAGTGCCAGGGGAAAAGCTACCCCAGAGGAAAAGAACACAGTTGCTGGTTCAGCTGAGGCTGGGGGAAGGCACAGGGACAAACTCCTTCCCAGCAACACTTGTACTCTCTCCTGCTGTGCCCAGGGCAGTGGTGCTGCCTGCTCCACAGAGCCACAGCTGCTCATGTCTGTGTCTTGCAGTACCAGCACCAAGAGTGGACTGTTTCCACTCTCAGATCCCCATGATCACCTTTATTTCAGGGCCTGGCAGGCAGGGTGGTGGAGATCCTGGCATCAGGATTCTCCCCTGCCCTGGGCCATGAGGCTGAGTGTCTCTTGGGGCAGGTCTGCTTGGGAGGGTCTTAATGAGAGGAGACACAGAGCATTCAAGGCTCTTGAGGTCCCCTCCAGTATATGCTCTGTAGCCTTTTGACTTTAAAAGACCAGGACTTCTCATGCTGGAGCCTGCTCAGCAGCTGTGTCTGGGCCCAGAGAGGGGCTGGCAGCAGGCAGGCAAAGAGCCCTGTGCAGCTGTGGGTGATGTGTGGAGCTGTCTGATGCCAGCTCCTAACTGGGGGGGGGGAGGGAAGGGTCTTTCCAAAATGTCCTGGCTTGGGACACCAGTGCTGCAGGAGCAGAGAGCTCTGGACAGTGCCTGCTGTGTATCCCTCGTGTGTTTGTGTGGATGATGAGCTTCTGGTGCCAGAGAGTGCTTTCAAAGCAAGCAGCAGTCCTCATCCTGAAAGGAGATTCTGCTCTTACTGTTTTTCCTAATTTCATTTTTTTGTGAGTGCTCTCATGTCACAGCTTGATCCATATGCTCTTTTCTGGCAGTGAAAGGGAACGATGTTTGTGTCCTGATGGCTCTGTGCCTCCAGCAGCACAGCTGAGGAAGGACATACTGTGGGAAATTGTTTTAATGTGGAACAGGGACAGCATGGTCTACTCTGCTGTATGATGAGGGAAGATGAGTTTCCAGGCCCTGCCTATCACATCTGAGGACAGGACAGGCATCACCCCGTGTGAAACCCTTTGCCCCCTTGCTACTTGCTGTGTTTCTAGGGTAACTAACTTGCTGGGGTCATGCTCAGGGTTCCCTAAACTCTGCTTTTCGCTTCTAATCCTCTCTACTCTGCCTGGCTTTGCTTCACTCTAGTCCTGAGAGGGTCCTGGTGGGAGTGGGTGCTGTAGACTCCTTCCCTAAGAGCTGAGCAAGGAGAAGGGACAGGGAGAGCAAATTTTCTCATACCTTCTTGGTCTTCAGGGGTTCCCCAGCCTCAGGAGGGTGCGCAGTGGCCTGGGAGGCAGCAGCAGCAGCAGCTCGTTTCCAGTTGCAGTTGTGATGAATAGTAACTTTGTGAGAGTAGCTGATGCTGAAGAGACCAGCACAGACCAAGGCAGGGATGGATACAGCACTGCAGCCTCATGCCATGCAGGGAGTGCCCAGTTGTGGGGAAAGGCAGCACAGAGCATCTGAGATTGAGCCATGGCCTTCCCTGGGGTCCCTGTTGTGATGTCACCTCTGTGCTCACCCCACTGCAGACCCCCGATGTGTCCCATGTTGGTGGGACTCCTCTGTGTCTGGCTGGACTCAGCAGCACTGTGTAGCACCCAGGGCACTGCAGGGAGGCTCCATGGCAGGGTTTGAACACCAGCTGTGGGTGTGTGGGTGTGTGCCTAGAGGCAGCAGCCCTGTCACCAGCTCCCAGTAAGGCCAAGATGCCCTGATCCACTCACCAGCACATCTCACTACAGTTCCATGCCCAAGACCTTCCCCTTAAGCTTTGTGCATCTCCTTTCTCCCCACACAGCCTTGTGGGGCCTAGAAAGGAGCAGGGGCTGTGTGCCTGGAGCCATCTCTGCAGTCACTGCTGGGGAGTGCAACATGGGGGCCAAACTCGGCCACCCTGCATGGCCGTGCTGACTCTGGTCTTATCTCTCTTTTGCAGATGTTCATGAGGGCACAGTTTGACTATGACCCCAAGAAAGACAACCTGATCCCCTGCAAGGAAGCAGGACTGAAGTTTCAGATCGGTGATGTCATTCAGATCATTAACAAGGACGACAGCAACTGGTGGCAGGGCCGGGTGGAGGGCTCCTGCACTGAGTCAGCAGGACTCATCCCTTCTCCAGAGCTGCAGGAGTGGTAGGTCCCTGGATTTGGCCAGAGTGGCTGGATCTGGTGGTGGAGGTGGGAGCAGTGGCCATGTGCTATCAGGAGTTTGTGTTGGGTAAACACCAGCATCACTCCTGGGACAAGGGGGCAAATGTCCCCTTCATGTGCTGCAGGCTGAGCCTTTGCCTGTCCCAGCAGCCAGCCTGGTTCTGTTGTATGTCTGAGGGACAATCCTGCTGCTGCCCCAGGGCTTGGGGTGCCAGCTGGACCATGGTGGTGTCCTCCTCTCTTGGCAGGCGTGTGGCAAGTGTCACCCAGCCCAGCCAGAGTGAGTCCCCGAGCTGCAGCCCCTTCGGCAAGAAGAAGAAATGCAAAGATAAATACCTGGCCAAGCACAGCTCAAGTAAGTGTTAGCAGGGCAGTGGGCTGAGTCCCCAGCCCTGGCCATCCCCCTGCCTCTGGGCAGGGCTGGGTCTGTCCTCCATGGGAGTCAACCAAATGGCCCAGCTGTGTCAGCAGTGGAACCTCAGGATACCCCATAATTGTCACTTTTTTGAGTCTCTTCTCCAGTCTTCATATACCCCTCATGTGGCCACAGCTGTGTCCCCATGTAGGGCATGAGGCCAGGGCTGGCTCAGAACTGAGCTCCTGTGCCTCTCCCCTTGGTGACAATCCCTGACCCTGTGAGCTCAGGCTCCCCAGCCTCCAACCCCACAGGCTGCTGAGCACAGGCCAGGCAGTGGCAGTGCTGCTGCTCAGCAGTCAGGGAGCAGCCTGAACTGCTCCCACAGCTACCAAATCCTGACCCTGGTGGGGCAGGGAGTTGCCCCTCAGCCACCCATGCAAACACCCCGTGCTAAACTGAGCAAAGAGCTGGCAAAGGTGGGTGCCTGGGGACTGCTGGCTCCTGGCCTGGCCTGCAGCTCCAAACAGCAACAAACAAGGCTGTAAATCACCCAGATGTATAAAACTTTCCCAGCAACAAGCTCCCTGCAGCATCCTGCTGCCTTTCCACCCCAGCTCCCAGGTTCTGCTGTCCTGAGCAGAATTACTGAGCAAAAAAAAGCAGCCCTAGCTTCTTTGGCAGCTCCCCAGCACCCACTCTGCCCTTCACATGCTGCTTGCTCCTGCTCTTTTTCCCAAGCAGCCAAACATGGATGAGCTCCCAGCCCTGATCAGTCCTGACCGCTGCTGTCCATTTTGCCCAAGGACCTGGCTTTGCTCTCACACACACACACACACACACACACACACACAACGTGGTTGTGCTGGTGTAGCCAAGCCAATTCTGACCCCTCCATGTCTGGTTTCTCCTCCACCCCAGTTTTTGACCAGCTGGATGTCGTCTCCTATGAGGAGGTGGTGAGGCTGCCTGCCTTCAAGAGGAAGACTCTGGTGCTCATTGGTAGGTCCTGTCCCAGGCATCCTCTGCACACAGGGGCTGTGTGGTGGCAACCAGGGGGAACCAGGGCTGCACAGGGGCTGGGGCAGTGCAGCCCTTCAAGACCTGTTGAGGTCTGGGGAGCATTTCTTCAGCCTGCAGCAGTCATCCCACAGGCTGAGCTCCTCCATGCAGCATTTTGCATGGTCTGGCATCTGCACTGCAATGCTGGGGTAGAGTTAATTCAGGCATTTGCAACTCCTGAGTATCTTAATGGAAAATCTCTATTAAAAGCAGCTCTGGTGTGTGCAGTTGCATCAAAGCAAGCATTCCCATGCTGTGGGGACTGAGCCCTTGGTGGTGGACTCCACAGACATGGGCAGCCCACCAAGTGCAGCCAGGCTGGCTGCTCAGCATGCTGAAGTCCTGTCTCCAGCTAGGGCTGCAGGTGAGCATCCCCAGGGCATGGAGAGTCTCTTCCAGGGCTGGTAACCACCACAGACCAGCCCAGAAAGCACATCTTGAGCAGGGCCCAGGCCAAGCTCTGCACGTTTCCTCAGACCCAGAGCTGTGGAGGGGCCCCAGCATCTACCAACAGGCTGCTCTGAGCCCAGCTCTAGTGTCCATCTCTCTCTCTCCAGGGGCCAGTGGCGTGGGCCGCAGCCACATCAAGAATGCTCTGCTCAGCAACAACCCAGAGAAGTTCATGTACCCACCCCCATGTAAGTACCCAGCACAGGATGCATTTCCTCTCACCTCTTTGATCCAGGACCTTCTAAGAGCAGGTGGGAGGTGGGGAGATGTTCCTCCAAGCCCCTGAAGTCAGAGGTCCCCACATGCAGGGCGTCCTCTGACTTCAGAGGACCCACCTGTACCCACAGAGGCTGCAGGGCTGCTGCCACCCACACACAGGCACCTCTTCTTATCCAGTGCTTGTCCCCAGCTGGCTGAGGTCCCTACTTGTCCAAAGCAGGAAGCAGTTAACAGGGAATTAGTACAGCCTAATTAGGATTAGGATGCCTGCTCCACTCTGTTCCCCTCTCCTGGGGGCCAGCACTCACCCTCTCTCTCCCTCCCCAGACACCACACGCCCCCAGAAGAAGAATGAGGTGGATGGGAAGGATTATTACTTTGTCTCCACCGAGGAGATGACCCGGGACATCTCAGCCAATGAGTTCTTGGAGTTTGGAAGCTACCAAGGAAACATGTTTGGCACCAAGTTTGAAACAGTGCACAAGATCCACCAGCAGGACAAAGTCGCAATTTTGGACATCGAGCCCCAGGTAGGGAGCAGGGGAAGGGGTGGGTGGACAGGGGCTGCCACAGACTGAACTGCCTGGGTGCTGGCTGTGACTGTCCCTGCCTTCTCCTCCCAAAGGAAAAAGCCAGCAAGCCCTGGGGTGGCATTTCCATTCCCAAGACATGGGGACAGTGAGGGTGGTCCCTGTCACAGCACACACCTGGCTGTGACAGCAAGGCCATGGCCAGGCTGCTGTGGGAGTGGGTTGCAGGGACCCTTTCCCAGGATTCCACCCAGTGAGCTCATGTCCCCAACGAGGGGTGTCTCCTTTAGCCTCCACTGCCTCACAGGCACCGTGGCAGCCTGGCTGGGGCAGCAGGGGGGACAGCAGCCAGGTGGCTGTGCTTGCTCCCAGCCCGGGGAAGGGCCACGCTCTGGTAACTGCACCCTTCTCTCCACAGACCCTCAAGATCGTCCGCACAGCCGAGCTCTCCCCGTTCATAGTCTTCATTGCCCCGACAGACAAGGCAGAGGAGGTGAGTGGCAGGGTGTCCCCTCCTGTCCCTGTCCCTCTGGCTGGGCTTCTTGGCCCATGGCAGAGCCTGCTGCAGCAACCCAGGGCTCTCTCCCTGCTCCCCCATCAGCATATTCCTGTCTGCTTTGCTTTTGGTGCTCCAGAACTCAGCCCAGAGCTGGGAAACAGGAATTGCCAATTCCTGCAGCTGTAGACTCAGCAACCTCCTCGTCCCAGCAGCATAATCACAGTGGGGAGCAGGCCCGTTTATCCTGCCATCAGCTATGCAAATAGACACACCAACAACCAGCTCCTTTCATTCTCTGCCTCATTAGGATGCTGATCCCTTTAACGTGAGGATGAAAGCAGCACTGATAGCACAGTTAACTCATGCAGTGCCGAGCACCAGGCTGGCAGCCACAGGCTGACACTTCCCAGGAAGCCCCCTGGATGCAGGGATGCTGCCTCCCCTGCCCTGCACCCCAGCCTGGCAGGGAGATGGGAAGAGAGAGGCCAACAAGAAAACCCAGACCTGTGCTCCTCCTGGATTCAATGGCAACCTTTTCCCACCTATCAAGTTTGTGTTTGTAAAGCTTAAGCTACAGAGAGTTTGCAGAGAGGATATTTATGCAACCTTCAGAGCAAGTGTTGTGCAGGTGTTTAGAGGCACATTAACTGCCTGATGCAGCAGGCTGGGGAGGGGGAGAGGGCACAGGTCTCAGAGCAGAAAGGGCCACTCTGTCACCCACCACTGCCTCCATCCACAGAGGAATCACATCCTGCTGCAGTGGGCAGGGCCAGCCCTGCTGCCAGGCACTAAATATAACCCTGCAGCTCGGCTCACTCTGAGGAGAGGGATGCAGCAGAGTTAATGAGACCCTGCAGAGCTCACATGAGCAAAAACTGCTCCTTGCTCTCCCCTCTCCTCCCCCAACAGCTGCTGGCTTCATCCACAATATAGGAAATAATAATTTCGTAAGAATAGATGAATATTTTCAGTAACACTTTCAAGATGAAAGCAGCTAAGCAGTATGTTGTTTTTCTTTTTTTTTACCCCTGGGGGTAATCATTATATTTAAAGTTTGTCAGTGTTGAACTGAACACCTTAAAGACAGAAGACTGCTGTGCCTCGAGGGAGGGTGTGGTATTGCAAATATTACTGTGCCATCTGTAATGTTTTTACTGCTGACCACTAAAAGTAGTCACCACGGTGATACATACCTAGGTGGTCTAACAAAACAGAAGGGAAGGACATAAAGACTGGTCTGACTCAGGTCTGTTAATATATTTTTAGGTCTATTTAATCTATTGATAATAGATATAATTATAGATATAATAATTAATATAATCTAATAATCTCCATTTAGGTCTGTTAATATCTGCGCAGAGCAGAGCTCAGTGAGCACTGCACCCCAACCTATCCCTCCTCCCCAGGCACAGAAGCTGCCTGTTTTTCAAGCTCTATTAGGGAAATATATGGAAATGGTCTGGACCTGATTGCTGTGGGCAGAGCTGCCCCAGGGATGCACCCCTGGGATGCCCCTACAAGCTGGGCAGCCCAGCCACACTGGCAGGAGGGGAGAGAGGCAGCTTTGCTTTTACTATCAAAGTGCTGCACTAAAAACCCAGCCAAAACCAGTAGGGGAGGCTGGTAAAGCTCTGCCAGCTGGTGCTGTTCTGGTGAAAAGCCAGTGGGGAGGGAGCATCCTGCAGGGATCCCACCTCCAACCCAGCCTGAGGCCTGGAGCTGGTGACAATGCCCATCAGAGCAGGGAGCAGCCTGCTGCTGGTGAACCTTCTCCCTGGCAGCTGCCACAGAGCATTTTAAAGGTAAATAGGAGACCCAGCAGGGCTGGCCATGCTCTAGCAGGTAACTCGATGCTCCCAGCACCACATGAAATCCAGCAAAAGCCCCAAACACGAGCCCAGAGCTCACACAGCAGCTCCTGGCCCACCAGACAAGCTCTGAGGATTGTCTGTGCTTTGCCATTTCAGAACCACTGGAGTCGTTTTGGTGTTGGGAGGGTGTTTCCTGGCTGGGGTGGGCTGTGAGGTTGCTGTCCTGAGCACTGTCCTGTCCCTTGCAGTCGGAGGCTCTGCAGCAGCTGCGCAGGGACTCGGAGAGCATCCGGAGCCGCTACGCACACTACTTCGACATGTCCCTGGTCAACAACGGCGTGGAAGAGAGCCTCCAGCTGCTGCAGGAAGCCTTTGAGCAGGCCTGCAGCTCTCCTCAGTGGGTGCCTGTCTCCTGGGTCTACTGAGAGGGCACCCGAGCCCAGCTGCTTCCCACCAACCATCCTGCAGCCACTGGGAAACACCTCCTCAGCTCCCCGGCCCCGCACAGCCCAGCACAGCTCCCTCCTCTGCTGCTCCAAGGACATGGTCTCGGTTCTCACACACACACAGGGTGCCCAGAGCTCCTCTCCTGGGGGAACAAACACAGCACAGAGGCTGCTTGGAGGGTGGCCACCTCCTGTGGCACTGCAGGGCAGGACAGTGGCTACAGCAGAGCCCAGGTTAGCTCAGAGCACAGCTCCCTGCCCTCCCCAGGCAAGGGAAAGCACAGTCCCACTGTAGTACCCAGCTGATCTTCCCTGCAGCAGTCCCAAGGAATGGGGGCTTTCCAGGCAGGTGGCTCCTGACATGGCACACAACTCAAAACCCTTCCCCGTGTCCATGAGGCTTCTCCCAGACCACACCAGAGCTCCTCCATCCAAGGGTTTCCTCTCACAAATGTGGAAGATGATGAATGTGGCATGAAGCACCCCCAGGTAGGCCTCATCCTGTGTTCCCAGGTTGGAGTTTTCTCACTGACCCTGAGCAGCCATAGGTGTAAAAACTCACTGTACTGGAATTCTCACCGTGCAGCTTGGATTGTTACTGCCCTGCCAGAGAAACTGGGCAGCAGCTGAGCCAGTCCCACAGACCAAACCCCAGAGGGACTCTTCAGTGGATAAATTACATCCAGCCACAACTATCTGTTGCATGCAGTAGAAAAGTGTCTACAAAGATCATCCAGGCATGTTTTCCAGTCTAGGGTGTCTCTCACACTGTATGCAAACACAAAAGCCATGCTCACCACGGGGTTTGTGCTGACACAAAGCCCCACACCACCATGTCTGGGAAGTATCACCACATCCACCATGCAGGTGAAGAATCTCATTTGTGTGTTCAGTCAGCTATAGGGGCAAGGGGAAAGTGGTTCAAAAGTCTCGTGCAATTTTTCCTTTTTTTTTTTTTTTAAGGATGCCAAAAATAAAAATCTATGTGCAATAGGGACCTTTGTTCTGATCCACTGCAGGGAAACAATGAGCAGCAATAAATGTGTGCTGAAACATTGCCGTGGCTGGTGTTTTACCTCTCAGGCTGGGCACTGACAAAGCAATGACAAAGGCCCTTCTAGTGATGGTCCTCATCAACATGAGGATTTCTCTGCCCCAGCAGCTTCTTCAGGAGAGGAGCACAGAGGCTGTGACCTTTTACACAGGTAGTAAAAGCTGCCCCCCTGCCTCATGAATACCACTGACCTTTCAGGAGGAGGCAGAGGAGCAAGAAAATCACCTGTTCAAAACCAGAAGTTTTATTTATTTATTTTTTTTTTAAAAAAGAGTAAATAAAAATGGACCTTTTTTTTCATGCTCAGGTTGTAACACCTAGCAGCTGCTGTCCCCACTGCCTGCATGTATCTCCAGCACTGGGGGAAGGGAGGATAGACCATTAAGACAAAAGCACCGCACGAGGTTAAACCAACAGTTAACACAGTCTGCAGGGATGAAACTCAGAACAAAATAGCCTGGGGTCCTTCCCCATGAAAAGGAGCTAAATCCTGGCTCAGCACTACCCACCCCTGTGACAGAGAGACCTTCTACCCCCAGCAAATCATTCCAGATAAGGAAGTTAGCAACAAATTTATCTGAAACCGTTCAAGCTCACACCCAATGGCCTTTAGCAGAGCTGCCTCTGACCAAGCTTCTCCTCAGGACTTCAGTCCCAGCAGCATGAAAAACATGTTGGCCAGTCAGCTCCTGGTGACCTTCTGTCCCCCAGCCACATCCCCACCTCCAGCCCTCAGAGCACACTGGGCATCAGGACCAGGCAAGGCAAACAAAAGCTGTGCAGTCCAACAAATGGGTAGAGAAAAGCAAAGAGCCAGCAAAAGGGACACACTGGGCTTGGGAATCAGTACACAGTGAACAAGCATGTCCTTGGGCTCTAAAGCAAAGAGGAGGAATTAAAACTTCTAATCCTTTTCATGATAAAGGTAAAAAAATGGAGTGAAAAATAATCTGGGTGGACTATTTGTTCTCATTTAACTGAAGGTCAAGCCAAGCTTGTGGCCAGGTTGAAACAAAACACAGTCTTTCAAAAACGGCTGATCTGACTGTCCCCATGCAAAACCATTCACGTGGGCTGTGACAAAGCCACTCCTCCAGGCAGCAACACATTCTTTAACTGTCAGGTAACAGCTTCAGCCTTGGGAGAAAAGAAGAAAGAGGCAGTGCAGGAGGGGAGAGAAAGATTACTCCACCATCTCTAGGTGAAAACAGAGACCAAGGAAGAGCCAGAGGCTACAGTTTCCCTGAAGATACCACTTCTGTTGGCATCATGGTGCTCAGCTTTAGAGATCAATCAAGTGTAGGGACAGCAAGGCACCCCACTCCTCTAGCAACCCTTAAAACAGGATGAAGAGGGGCACCTGTGCAGGGCAAACACCCACCCACTCATATAAACAGCACAGAAGAACTTGGAACTTGATGGCTCCTCTGCCACACAACCAGTCCTCCTCAAGGCCTATAACTCTCTCCTTACTGATGAGGTTGCCTGCTTTGGACAGATCCAGTTGTTTACTCCGAGCTCTCTTCTACCTCCTTTTGTTTCTTCTTTTTCTTCTTCTTGGTGCTGGTCTCACTGGTCTGTGGAGAGGTTGGAAAGGTCAGCAAGCCTTTAAGAAGGAATCCCCCACTGCTCATTTCAGGAGGAACAGCTCCACCCCAGAAGCAGTGCAGGCTCTCCATGGCACCATCCTCCCACGGGGATCCACAGCAGGGCACCAGAGCACAGAGGTGGCCTGGCAGGAACCCCCCAACTGTCCAGGGACACCTGCCCTATCTCCCACCACCCTCAGCCAGTTCAGCTTGAAATGCACCTCCAATGCATCCTCCTCTGCTGTGGGGAGCCTGGCACTCTGTGGGGACACACTGCAGGCTGCTGGTGCATTCATCCTGGAGGTCATTAGGCACAGACAGCAATCTCGCCCGTGTTTGGACCATAGCATGGCAACACCCCGTTACATACCCATTCTATTTGTTCTTCCCCACTCTCTGCTGCCTCTTTGGCCCTCTTTTCTTTCTTCTTCTTTTTCTTTTCCTTTTTGCTCAGCTCCTCTGGAGGTGGGGTGGCAGGGGATGGTGGGGTCACAGCTTCCTCATTTTCACTCTCTGAGTCTCGCTTCCTCTGTCAGGGGAGCACATTGTCAGACACACCAACACCTTCCAACAGAGCTCAGGTGAGGGGAAAACTGATTGCCTGATTCAATACAACTTTATTTAACAATGCTTTAGCAGGCAGGGTGACCTGCAGGCTGTCACTCCACCACACGCTGTCTAGGATTTGCTTCTGCCAGAATTGCTCCCTGTATTTTTCAGTGTTTCAGTATTTGTTAGCCCAAATATTAGTTTAAAACACTGCTGCACCTTTCCAAGGGCATGCAAAAGCCCTGAGTTAGTGAATTTTAGGGGCAACTCCTGCATGGACATTTCTGCAACTGTCTGCAGTCTCCAAAAAGATCCTCTGGCACCATCTCTGTTGTGGCTCCATATAATGTATTTTCTTGTGCTGTGTTGAAGAATATGCCCAGGGCTTGTATAGCCTGCTGGGTGGTGGAAAACTGGAGCCCCAGGCAAGGAACTGTGAATGGGCACTGACCTTGAGCCTAACAAAGGGCATGGAAGACCCTGGACTAAAAATCATCACTGGACCAAAATGCAGGTGCCAGGTGTGTGCAGATCACGGGAATAGCAGGGGCATAGAGCAAGAGCCACAGAGCACTGGCAATACTCACTTTTGCAGCCCTGTCCACCTCTGAAACAGCTTGGTGATCAGCAGCTGCTTCTTTGCTGGAAGTACCCCTGAAAGAAAAGATCCCCAGGATGCACAGGACAGTTGTTGCCTCCTGCTGCTCTGGACTGGTGCAAATCCCTGTCCCATCACGTGGACTCTGTAACCCGCCCCAGGAGCTGGGTGGGGAAGTTGTTGTGGGGGAGACCTGCAGCCTGCACCAGGGCCAGCTGGGCTGGGCAACAGCACAGCCTCCCCCATTTAATTTAGCAGACTGACTCCCTCTAAAACCACAACAGGCTAAAAAGGGATAACTGTCTGCTCAGGGCCTTTTCTTCCAGCACTACCCAACAGCAACACACTCCAAGAAGGGCAACTGCATCCCACAGCTCCAGACAGCCTTGGGCCAAGCCTCACATGATCCATGCACAAACAGCAGCACCCAGCCCAGCCTCTGAACAACCCTGTGGGAACCACACACCCAGTACCCACCTGTAATCCACATATTCCTTCTTCCAGGACTCCGGTGTGCTCTCATTGGGCTTTCCATGCTTGTCCAGCAGACCCCTCTGGATCATCATCTTCTTCTGACTGGCCTGAAAGCAAAGTGCAACAAGTCAAAACTGCAGCTCCAGGTAGGAGAAACCCTCCCTCAAGCTAAGAGGAGGGAATCCAGCAACAAGCCAAGCCAACAACTACAGCATTACCTATTTAACACTGTTCCAAGGACATTAAAACAAATGAGACTAAACATCCCTTGCACAGAAGCCTAAATCTCAGACAAGAGGCATCTTTATCAGTAAATAAGGGCTAATTTGAGGGGGGAGTCACAGGAACAGTAACATGACTGCACATCATGGAGTCTGCATCTCTGACTGGGTTTTTCCAGCTTAATGACCTGCAGCATTTGAGCTGGATCACTTCACTGCAAGGTTTTGCAAAGGACTCCCAAAATGCTTGAACTGCCCTGTATTACCCCACCTTTGCTGTGAGACAAATATGCAGGCATCCCCAAAGCTTTCAGCTGAACCACAGGAGTGGGAGGAGCCACAGCAACTTGACACCTTGAGTATTGAGTCCAGCCTGCAACAGGCCAGCCTGGCTGCAGGTGAACTACCACCACAGGCCTGAGGTGGGAGAGGAACCCAGCAATGGGTGTTCCCACCTGCTCCTGTCCTTCAGGCACAGTTTAGTGTCTCACAAGTCAGTGTGCACTTAAGCAGTGTTGCACTAGAAGGAAAAGCTCCTGCCCAGCCCCTCCAGAGCCATCAGCATGGGGTGATGGATGCAGGTCATCTTGGCACAGAGTGCTAATGCCATCCACTTCACATCATTTGGCTCTTTACCAGAGCAGGGCTGCTGCTGTATAGAGCTGAGGAGCCCAGGCCTGAACACCAGCAGTGGCTTTGGGAGGGAAGGCCTCACTCCCACCAGCACTGGGCTGGCACAGCCCTGGCACTGGGAATTGCCACCACCATGGCCCCAGGAGACCACAGCAGAATCATACCAAGGCCCTGAAGAAGACACAGGCACAGCTCTGCCCAGGGGTCCCAGAGCCAGATCCCAACAGCTGGGCTCCCACCACTGCCCTGGGACTGCCCACCTGCCCACAGCACTCACCTTGGGACCCAGCCCCCATTTCCGGGGATATGTGTCTCTCTCCATGATCACTCTCTTGATCTTTGCCACGATGCCATGGTCACACGTGGAAATGACTGCTGTGGTCATCAAGGCAATGGCTGCAGAAGCAGGCAGCAGGGAGGTCAGAAACTCTTGGAAAGCAGAACCGTGACAGCCTGTTCTGCCTCTGCCAGCACAAAGAGGACCAACACCCCCCACCAGTGTCACCCCAAGGACTGACTGGCACTGTCACACAGCTTCTCTCAAGGCCCTGGTTAGAACTGGGCACCTTTCCAAGTCAAGCTGGCAGCTGCTGGAGTCCCTTTGCACTGATCTGCCAGGAGGTGTGCTGTGCCTGGTGGCAGCATGTGATCAGACATCATCCCTCGTCCCAGTGAGGATGGAGCCCCCCCAAAGAGGGGCTCCAACCCTGCCAGCACTGCTCCCCTCCTGCAGGCAGCCAGCCACACACCACAGCAGCCCCCCAGCAGGACACTGGGACTCTGCAGCGTGTCTGGAGGCTGCACAGCACCCAGACCCTAGAACAGGAATCGGGGTGCTGCAGGAGGGCAGCTCCACTGCACTCAGAGAATGGATAAACTGTGTCATCACCTCACACACAGCACACCTGAGCATCACACAGCTGCTGAACTCCTCACACCTTGCCCAAGACTGATGCAGCCACTGCTTCTTAACATCCTGCCCAAAACCAGCTGCCTTGGGCCCACATTCCCCATCAGGGCACACTAATGAAACCTTCTGCACACAGGAACCCATTTGTGCTGCCTTTACTGTCACACAGTCTGTTATTTCTGCAGTTAGCTGGGCACAAGGAGAAGGAGGCACTTCATACCTAGGCAGATGGCTTCTCCTTTTGTGGTGATGACAACAATCTCCTGATTAAGCTCAATCCCATCCTCATACCGCAGAACACCAGGCAGCATGATCTTGGCTCCATAGCAAATGGCATTAACCTGGAAATGCAGGGAATGGGAGGGCTTATAAGCTATACAAGAATTAGAGCACTGTCTCTCATTTTTAGCTTGCCATTACCACCCCAGCAATATCATCCCTAAGTAACTATTTTTTTGTCCACTATATAGAGCTTGGGAGCTTTGGAAGAAGAAAGCAAAGTACCTGTCACAAAAAACAATGGGTGAGGCAGATCCCTCATAACCATCAGCATCTTCCTTAAGTGAAAAGAGCAGATTCTCTGTCACTAAATTCATGGCTCTTGCATCCAAGTGCTGATGTGGCAGCAGCCCACAGGAGGTTCTACACAAGTCACTGTCAGGACAGCACTGGACATCATGTGGCTCCTGATCCCCTGTGTACTCCATCAGCTGCACAAGTCAGGAGGACACTTTGCAGTCTGTGTCTGTCCCCTGCCACTGCCTCAGGAACTCACCGCACTGTCTTTCATGACGAGCCTCTTGTGTGAAGTCAGCAGCTTCTCCAGGGGCAGGATGACCCTTCGCAGGTAGCTGTCATCCTTGTTGTTGTCATACTGCCACTGGGCATCCAGCACGTCGTGCATGGTCACCATGTTGTCCTGCCAAGACAAAGCCCTTCTAAACTCTCCCAACCAGCCACCAACTTGGAACGTGCACTAGAGGACAACTCAAGTCCAACAGCAAATGCTGTTTGAAAAGGGGAGTAAAGCCACATGCCCATCACAAGCATCAAAACACAACTTAAAAGAGGCAAGAATACTTTCCATCAGCAGGTTGAGGTCAGCCTGACTTGGGCTACCAGACTTCAACCTTCCTAATCTCAGACACCACTTGGATCTAGGGTCTAAGGTCTGTCCACATGAAACTTTAAAATATGACCTAACTTAAATTCCTGGGATTCACAGACAATGGTTAGTGAGCAGAGGTCTAAATTAACCAGTTCTTCAATCTGTGACATGGAATAAATTCTGAGGCAGCTGTGAGCACCCAACACCTGGAATTGAGAAATGACCCAGTGATTACAGCTGTGCTAAGGGCACAGATGGGTGGGAAAGCACTTGTACTCTGACCCTGTTGCTTTGCAAAAGAAAGCGATTAGTTCTGGAGTTTGGACTAGCAGCAACATCTGTCTGTGACCAGGGTGAAAAGACTGTACAAGGGTCCAAGATCACACAAGATCTTCCAGGCTCATTCCAATGAACCACATTCCCTGAGCTGTGCTGACTCCAAGCAATCACTTCACACTCCTGAACTGGAGTGGAATACTGGGGTCTGTAGGCTGGGAAACACAGGTGACATAAAACAAAACTTTCAGCCACCACGGTGCACTTCCCAGTCACTCACTGTCCCAAAGTTTAATTACCAGAACAGGAGCAACATCCTGAACTGAACTCAACACTTTGGTTACAGACCACCTACAGCAAGAGCTCTCACTGTCTGGGGGCTATTCACAAAACTCCTCCCAGAGCCTAAACCTCCTCCTAACACTGTAAAACTCACAGAGCCCCAAGGAACTCTTGCCATTCTGAGACAATTTCAGATGGGCTGGTCATAGTTCGAGGTGCCACTGTACCATCTCTCCCAGGATGCCGGAGCGGACTCTGCGGAGCTCTTGCATCTGTCCCCCCACGCCCAGCAGCAGCCCCAGGTGAACACACAGGGTTCGGATGTACGTGCCTGCTTCACAGCTCACCCAGAAGATACCTGGAAAGGCATGGCAGGATAGAGAGTTTTTAAGCAGAAAATGAACCACATCCTTTAAGAGAAGCTGTAGGCCCAGCCCTTCCCAGAGCCATCAGCATGGGGTGATAGATGAAGGTCATCTTTGCCCTGAGAGCTAATGCCATCTAATTGACATCATTTGGCTCTTCCATGAAGGGTGCAGCAGTACAAAACAGAAGATGGGATTTGCTTCCCAGCACACCAAAGCAATGCATGAAGCATTTACTGCCGGACAATGGGAGGATTTAGGTCTTAAGACATCTGCCAAAAGCAGCCCATTTCACAGAAAATTTTATCAGTTGTCAGCTTTATAAGAAGAAGGCAGGAAAGCCCTGTTTTACCTAATCTTTTCTCAGGATCATACTCCACCAGCTTGCTCTCATAGATGGTTCTGACTCTCAGTTGTCGTTTGACAGCAGCAATGAGGGGTGGCCGCTGGAACAGGGCACCTGTCAGGGTTTCTATGGCCTGAGGGAGGAAAGAGAAGCAAGAGTTTACACCTGTGCCCTAGTGCAGGAGCAACTTGAAGTCTCCAGCAACAGTGACCACTTGCAGGAGGAGTGAGAATCCACAAGGTTTATCCTGATTTGGTGATGCCGTATTTAATAAAGCAAATCCAAGCCAGTGATGTGGTGAAGATGCCAGTGAGCACAGCCAGGATTTTTCCATCAGATGGCAGCATGTGATCAGACACCATCCCTCGTCCCAGTGAGGATGGAGCCCCCCAAAGAGGGGCTCCAACCCTGCCAGCACTGCTCCCCTCCTGCAGGCAGCCAGCCACACACCACAGCAGCCCCCCAGCAGGACACTGGGACTCTGCAGCGTGTCTGGAGGCTGCACAGCACCCAGACCCTAGAACAGGAATCGGGGTGCTGCAGGAGGGCAGCTCCACTGCACTCAGAGAATGGATAAACTGTGTCATCACCTCACACACAGCACACCTGAGCTCCATTCCTGGCCCCTCATCTCCCACCAGTGCCCAGCACTCTGCATACCAGATGCCAGCGTGGCTAAGAGCACCTGAGACTTACCCTGGCCAGCTGAGCCTCACTTTCAATGGCATTGTGCAGCCGAACAATTCCCACATACTCTTTGCCTGAAAGAATGACAAGAGCAGTCAGGAGCGGCCACTTGCATTTGATGTTGACCTCAAGGTCCACCCTGCTTCATAGCCACGTGTCCCCAGAACCCTGAAATCCTAACAGCCACCTCTTCTAGGAAACGGGCAGGGTTTATGACATTGAGCTGGTTTTTCTTCTTGGGAAATAAATCTATGATATATTTATTTCTTCTCTGGACTGGTAGATGCTGAGGCCCTAAGTTCAACTGGTACATAAAAACCATGTCAAGAAGTGTTTCCAGTGACTTTTAACAGCCCAAGCACCAGAGAAGGAATAAAAAAACCACCTGAAACAACACGGATGTGTCCTCAGTGGCTTGGAGTAACACTCAACCCTTAAGGTCAAGGCACCGAAGACCAAGATCGACCTTTTCAAGTTTTAGGAATCCCCATTTTGTCTCCAAAAGCACTTCACACATGCCCAGTGTCGCTGCAAATGGCCCTGAGCAGCAAACACACCTGCGCTCTGCTGAGACTTGACCAGCCGTGTCGCCCTCTCGATGCAGACGATGAGGCACCCGGTCACCTTGGGATCCAGGGTGCCACTGTGCCCCGTCTTCTCCACCCGCAGGATGCGCCGGATCCACGCCACCACCTCGTGAGAGGACGGATTGGAGGGTTTGTCCAGGTTAATAAAGCCAGATCTACAGTGCAAAACGGCAGGGAACGGGAGCTAAGCATCAGGGCAGACACAGCAACAGTGCAGGAACTTTGAAACACTGCCCTGCCTGCAAGGAAATGTATTTTTATACAGCCAGATAAGCCACGAGCCTCCCAGCAGCTCTCAGTGTGCCCACCACACTGACCTGCTCCATGCACAACAGGTGACACAATCCATGGTCAAGGAATTCTCCCCTGCCTTATCACTACTCTGCACTTGAAAAAAACCCCAAACTCTACAAACTCCAAGCAGTTTCAAAGCCTAGCAGGCCAAGGGACTTTTCCAAAGACCCCAGAGAAATCCTTAGGTGGTTTACATGTTCATCCACAGATCTGCTACAAACTCAGAACGAAGGAATCTTTACAGGGAGAGACCAAAGGGTCCTATCTAAACGTTTACTGATTACAGTAAGGCACTGAGTCAGGAAAAAAGGTACAAGGGGAACCCAGACAGAAAATATTTTGAAGATACTAACTGTGAAAGAAAAATAAATCACTCTGGCCTGTATTGCACTCACCTAACATAGTCAGAAATCTCTCTCTTCAGGGGATTAGCACCGGAAGGAAGAGGCGTGTAGTGTGCTGTCCTCACATTTAACTTGTCAAAGTTCTAAAAAATCCAAGCAGAAGTTACAGGGCTTTTTAAGCTCCCTTGATTTCCGTGTTGCTGTGCTGCAGTACATTCCCCCAGGTACATTTACGTGACAGAGCCACTTCCAAAATGAAAATGACCCACCAATGAAACCACAGTAATATTTTACAAAAATGGAGAAAAATAGGAATCTTGGATTGAAGGAGATGGGAAGGCAGCACAATGCACACATTTACAATGCAGGATAAATCCAACACGCCCCAGAAACTCAGCAGAAGCAGCCTGGAAGTCTACACAAACCACAGGCCATGGTCAGACCCAAATTAAAAACTCAAGAAATATGGCGGGATCTATACAACGCACGGAAAACTCACAAATCGTGAATGGAACTGCTGGAGAGGGTTTGTAACACGCTTTCTGCACGGGGAGCACGTGTGCTGCTCCCTGCAGCGGGGTTACACCTCCAGGGGCAGAGGACAAAAGGAGCGGGAACCCGCACGGGCCACGAGGTTGAGCAGAACCCGCCCTACCTTCAGCAGCAAGGGCCACTGCGACGTGTCCAGCTGGGCCACCCGGGACTCGGGCTTGATGAGAAAATCCTCGGTGTGCTGAATGTCCTGGGGAGGGGTGAAGTTGAGCGGGATCAGAGCGGGGGAAGCGGGCGGGCCGCGCTCCCGCCGCCCCACGCGCTCTCTCCACGTGGCCCGGGAGGCTCCGCATCCACCGCGCGGGGCGGCCCCCGGGATGGAGCGGGGAGAGCCCGTCCCAGCCCTGCCCACGGGCCCCGGAACGCGACCCCACGGATGGGCCTGGGGGGATCCCCCCCGGCAATCCCGAGCACGGCCCGAGCGACCCCCCGCGCTCACCGCTACATCATCATCGGCAAGCGCCCGCTTCTCCTTCTTCCGCCGCTTCTTCGCGCTGGAACCTGCGGGAGCGACACGCCGGGAGTGAGCGCCGGCAGCGCGGCAGGGCCGCGAGGGGACAGGGGCACAGGCCCAGGGGGTGAAGCCGCCCGCAGAGCCTTCCCCGGGCGGCACCGCGCCGGCCCCGAGCCCTTCCCGTGCCCGTCCCCGCCGGGAGTCCCCNGTCACCGGCACCGCCCGCTCCGCGCCCCTTCCGCCCCCGGGAGCCGCCCTCGGACCGCCCCCGGCCCCGGCCAGCCGTCCCCGGAACCGTCGTGTAGTCACAGATCGAGTAAGTTTCACCTATTGGAATTTAAACAGGACACGGACATCAGTGGTTTCGCCGCATGGGTTTTTAGTTTTGTCTCCCGGCCTGGCATATCCACGGCTAACTCAGCGTTTCTCAACTACCGTTTCACCTCGTCAAAAAGAAGCTGGTGGTAATTAAGGCTTCTTCAAGTTAGCAGCTTCTCTGTTTGCGTTTCAGACTAGAAAACGTCAAGTTCTTCATTATTTGCGTGTGGAAGGTAATAAACACTTGAAAAACAAAGACTGGAAAAGCATTTGAAAAAAACCTGCTGCCTCCTGACCCAAATATTAAAATCAGATGTAATGCCACTGTTTAACAGAATTACCTCTTGTCTCTGGCTTCTCTCCCAGTGTACAAACGGGACTGCCTTCTTTCCAAAAGCCTCGGTCTCTGTAGGGTCTCTGCAAGTGCTGGCTGAGAGCATTTGTTTCGCTGACCATTAGCTGGGTGCCCTAAAATTGCTCTTTATTCACCCAACATGCACACCCCAGGGCATCTCCAGCTTCCAGGATAAAAGCCTGCTCTGCTTGAGGCTGTATCTTAGCACTGCTGGAATTCAGCAAGGCCTGTACCCAACAGCTGAGTGCACCAAGGACAGCAGGGTCTGTTCTCATCTAAAGACCAGCTGCCTTCACCTGAAGGCCCCAAGAAGCAGAAAGCAAGAGACAGAAGTACCCAAGAGCAGATGGATAACAGCTAAAAAGAATTAAGCAAATAGCACATTCCAATAACTCCTGAAACTTCACCACCTCCACCATTTATTCAATTCCCAAATTCCCTCAACTGTAGTGGATTTGGCATCGTGCAGGCTCATTTCTCCGGGTTAACAGCTGCTCTAGAGACTGGAGTCAGGCTGCCATCACCCCAGCAACCACTTGCAAGTCAGTGACCAACTCCTTTTGTCCATCACAAAACTCAGGGCCTCGTGTTGGCTGCAGTGTCTGTTGTTTTCAGGATGGGGAAAAAATTAAAATCTTATTTTTATGTGGGTTGTTTGTTGGGGTTTTTTTTAGAAAAAGCAACTCCAACAACATATGATTCCTAGATACCCAAATCCTCCAACACATGCAGATTGCAGCCAGTCTTTTAATGAACACCTTCCTTCTGCCCTGAAATGGCCTTTCTGCTTTAGGGTTACACTTTTTCCAAGCATGACAACTTTCAGTACATACAGTGAGCAGTTTACTATGACACAAGGCAAACGTGTAGATGAACGCATTCTCTCATCAACCGTTACTTCACTGCGTTACAGAACTCGTATTAAAAATAAATAACGGAATAGAGTCTGTGCTGGCACCGGCTGAAGCGCCCAGTCCGACCTGTGCCTGCGGGCGGCGGGCGCTCAGAGCCCCTGTCCGGCGGGGCTCAGCATCTCCTGCAGCACCAGGTGCAGCAGATGGTTCTGCTCGGCGCTCAGCAGCGGCCACAGCTCGGCCTGCAGCGCCTTCAGCGCCTCCGCGTCCTTCTCCTGGCACGCCAGCACCGCCGACTGCAGCAGCAGGAACAGCTCGGCCGGCAGGTAGCTGGCGGCCGGCGGCAGCCCCCCGCCCGTCCCGGTGCCGCTCCCGGTGCCCGGCCCGGCGTCGGGAGCCTCCCAGCAGTACTGCTCCAGCGTGCGGGCGTGCTCGGGCAGCAGCTTGGCGGGCGGCGGCTGCAGCAGGAGCAGCAGCAGCACCCGCGACACCTCGCAGCGCGCCAGCACGTCCAGGAAGGCGCCGCCGGGCGCGGCCCCGGCCCCGGCCGCACCGCCCA